>CM060961.1:89286134-89786134 GCA_030765045.1 Tenodera sinensis | reverse complement strand
CAGGAGAGATACCCGAATAGACGACAACCAACAGCAAACACCTTCCGGAATGTTGAAAGGCGTCTGCGTGTAACAGCGTCACGAGAATGCCTCCTGTTAGACACGCACCAAGAACATCGGGTGTTAATGCAGAAGCAGTTTTGAAAGCCATCGAGAACAGCCAGTCTTCTGTAGTGCGAATATTGAACACTAATAAGTTCCATCCTTATCGTTTGCACCTACACCAAGCACTTCACGGGAGAGATTTCGAAGCTCGAGTAACCTTTTGTGAATGATTGCTGGAGCGAGTAGCAAATGATGTGGGATTCGCATCCAGGATACTGTTTTCTGACGAATCAAGATTCCACAACAATGGAACTCTAAATCGCCACAATATGCACTATTGGAGTGTTGATAATGCTCATTGGGTAAGGGAGGCAGCATTCCATGAGCAGTGGGGAGTGAATGTCTGGTGTGAAATCTTGGGAGACCACCTTGTTGGTCCATTATTCTTCGAGGGGCATCTAACAGGAGCACGCCTCCTGGAATTCCTCCGTAATGAGCTCCCCCTATTATTAGAGAATGTGCCACTTCAGGAGCGAATGACCATGTGGTTTCAACACGATAGCGTTCCTACGTGTCGGTCGAGGATCGTCTACAATCATTTGAATGCTGCACATCCTGGTTATTAGATAGGAAGACAAGGAGCAGTCTCCTGGCCTGCCAGATCACCTGATCTGACACTCTTTGACTTCTTCCTCTGGGGTTATTTAAAAGAACGCGTTTATGCAGAGGAACTGGACAATCCAGAAACCCTTCGTCAGCGTATTACAATGGCTTGTAGAAATGTTCAACCCGCCATGCTACACTGAGTCAGAGGCTCCATTCAACAGCGTGCCCAGTCGTGCATTATCCAAGAATGTCATCAGTTCGAGCACTTGGTTCGTTAGAAGAGTCGTGTTCCAGGAATAGAAAAAGGGTCACTCCAGCGCCGCAAAACATATCAATATGAAACGACATTTTTAATAGCACAATAATTCTATGTCTGCAAAATTGTGTTTAAATTGCATGTTAAACTCTGATAATGTGATTTCCTTGCTTTCTGTGTTCAAATGTGTAAAATGATCCTTATTTCAATTCCACCTACCAATAGGTATGTTTAAACAACTACCTACTTGTAGTTAACAATAAACAAACACCAAACAATATTATAATACGTAACTAAAACAATTAACAATAAAAATAACAGTGTTCAGAACAATAATTGTAACTTGTGAGTATTATTCGGTAAAAAAATCTGATGTGTTGCACTCACATGACTTTCTCTACTTTTGTACTAACCATTCTTACAAACTCTTATTCCTATATCTTCTTCGTGTTAGTTAAAATAAACATTTGTACAAATTATCTTGTTGGTTGTTTCCTTGTAGGTACAAGGGGAATATTAGAATACAGTAGGCTTTGTGCGATAGTCAAATCTTTTAAAGCTTTGAGCTTCCGTTCTTTTTTCACACGTAACATAAAAAATGAACAACAATGTTGCATTTCACGAAAGTTTTTAAGTTTTCCGAAACTCACACACATAACAAGGAATATCTCCGAAATGGTTCAACCTACAAGAAAATTTATTGAGACATACATTATGTATTTTAGCAAGATCTACATTTTTTGTAGAGTACGATTTCGTCTATCTCTAACGGTTTACCAGTTATGCAAAAGTCCTCCAGAGTAAATACGACTACAGGGGCTATAGTCAGAAAATTGAAGATATACATTTCATTTGTCATAAAAATATCTCAAACATGTCATTTTAATGAAAATCGTTAGAGCCATTTTCAAGAAAATCATACTTTTCGAAAAATGTTCCATGTAAAGGGTAGTTTAGAGTGGGGCTATTTTCTTCAAAATCTTCGTGTCGCATCCTTGAAACACATTAAACCTAAATACCAACTTTGGTTTTTAACCGACTTTTCATTTTTGAGTTACGATGTCCACAGACTGACACACAGACACACATGGACCTTTTTCTAAAAATCTGATGTGTTGCACTCACATGACTTTCTCTACTCTTGTACTAACCATTCTTACAAACTCTTATTCCTATGTCTTGAGTGTTGAAATAAACATTTCTGCAAATTATCTTATTGCTTATTTCCTTGTAGGTGCAAGGGGAATGTTAGAATACAGTACGCTTTGTGGGATAGTCAAATGTTTTAAAGCTTTGAGTCTTTGCACACTTAACATATAAAAAAGTGAACAACGATGGTCCATTTCACGAAAGTTCTAAGTTTTCCGTAACTCACACACATAACAAGGAATATCTCCGAAATGGTTCACCTTAAAAGAAAATTTATTCAGACATTGTGTATTTTAGCAAGATCTACATTTTTGTATAGTATGATTTGGTCTATCTCTAACGGTTTACCAGTTATGCAAAATTCGTCCATAGTAAGTACGACTACAGGGGCTATAGCCAGAAAATTCAATATGTACATTTCATTTGTCATCAAAATAAGGGTAGTTTAAGGTGGGTCTATTTTCTTCAAAATCTTCGTGTCGCATCCTTGAAAGACATTCAACTTAAATACTAATTTTGGTTTTTAACCGAGTTTTCGTTTTTGAGTTATGCTGTCCACAGACTGACACAGAGACACACACACGGACCTTTTTCTAAAAATGCTTTTTTTGGACTCAGGGAGTCTCAAAACATATATTTCCGGTGAAATCTCGACATCGAATTTTTGGGTGGAATACAATACTTCCCCGACTTACCAGTAGAGAAAGTGAAAATTACTACATGCAGGGGATTTGAACCATCTTTACAGCAGCCAGATTACTTCGGAGTCTTGCGCTCGTTCCAACTGAGCTACCTAGTAACGTGTGAGATAAACATTCCGTTTGACATGTAGTATTCGCTGGTTCCAGTGAACATTTGCAGACGTACAGGCGTCTGCTGTATAATTACAAATATATTAAAAGGCGATGCGATAACACACACACACACACACACACACACACACACACACACACACACACACACACACACACACACACACATACACACACACACATATATATATATATATATATATATATATATATATTAGTACTAATTTCGTTGAGTGTTTAACATACATGTTAAATACGCGGGTAGCACCTAGTAATGGGGTCGATATTTTCATGTTGGGGTATAAAATGCGGATTGCATAAAACTCGAGAATAAGGAGCAGCTGACTCACCTGGTATAAAACACTACTTGCAGTTGCATATACCCCTTAACTTGTGTAGAGGAAACATCGCATTCGAGCGAAATATAGCTTACCGTATTTCTACTAGAAATTTTCGTCTTGAAGTGTATTGAATTCGAAGACAACATCGTAAGAAAAACTGCCATTGTATAGATTATGTCATATGTCTGGGAACAGCATAACCCGAACCAAAATGTCAGATTGGTAACAAACAGCATAGCTTAAGTCTGGCATCTTCCGAGGCGAATATTTGCAATGTATTACACCACCCAAACACTTTCCCTCACTTTCGAACAGGGCCAAAGGGAGTTTAACTACAATATTATGTCTTTCAGATACTGAAAGGCGAATAAACCGCACATTCTTTATACTCTATAAGTAATAAGTAAGAAAGGAACGGATTCGGTAGGATAGGATAGGCAAGGATAGGGTAGGATAGGATAGGGCTTGGCGGAGGGGTTTCGGCACGTCGATCTTGAGGATCTTCTGCAGCTATGACACTCGCGGAGCACCCCGGGGAGAGGGACGAGGCTAGAGGAGACCGAGGGCGGCCGATTCAAGAAGCCGCGGCAGAACAGAAGGCAGGGTCCTTGCCATTTTCAGATTGAAACTACCCGGAGGTGGCTAATACAACCGGCGTCCCACCCTTTTGCAATCTGAGACATCGCACAGGGAAGTTCAGAGACCGGAGATCGCTCCACCAAAGGACGAAGGTGACCAGAGATAATATTTCTTCCCTGTCATGCGATCCCCATGCTTACTGCTCTGAAAGACATCGACCAGATAAGGGTGAAAGGGATTGAAAAGTGAATTGAAATGGAGAGACAGGAATTTCGGGGGCTGTAATGGACCTAGCCTGGCGACCTGGGAAACCTAAAAATCCATGGGTCAGGTAGGGCTTCCACTGGGATCGAATGCGGTTATTTTGTTTAAGTCGCTTTCATAGTTCATACGGCTTGTTCTGTAATCTCTATTAACCGAATTGCATCTTTGGCTGCTCCGTCTGCTTCTTCATTGCCCTTGAAGGCACAATGAGACAAACACGTAGGTGAGTCGAACTTGGTTGTTAAAGCCGAGGAGATACTGTGTTACACATGCAGAAATTAAGGTACCATGTTGAGGGATACGAAAACGATTGGAACAATTTTCCAATCGCTCAATAAGCTAGAAGGTTTTATTTGAGTGCGAGATTAAATTCTAAAATACCAACACAGATACAAAGCCACTTTAAACATGTTGGAATTTGCGCTGTAGTTTGCCTTAACACTATAAATATTGTATATTGACTAAATATCTGTACTTAAAGGTACTGTAATTTTGTTCAGGTTGTACTTGTAATTTAATTTAGGTATATTATAATTCAAACTTCAGAAAATCAAAACTTTTCTAGTTCTAAATCGTGCACAGTTAAAAGGTTGATCCCTTCAGCTTTGAATCATCCAAATTTGAATACTATCCATTGTTAAAGAAGTGGAAGAATAATTACTATCAAACCGTTATATGAGTCAAGGCTGTTCCATAATTAAGTGTTAATAAAGATAATAGTACCATGTTTTAAAGTGCAAAAGACAAACTATTATATTTATAACTGGTGCAAAATGCGCTAGTTACTACCAAATTAATGTACATATATATATATTCTGTATAGCGAAATACAATATGGTAGTGATTACAGAAATTATCAAATATAAATAATTTAAATAATACGAAACTTATATGAGTTTGAGCCAGTAAGTCACACTAACTGCATGTTTCTCTCAAATTTTAACATAAATCCAAACTGTTATTGAAAAATGCAGAACGTATAGTTGTGACTATGATTGCATAGAAATATATGAATTAGGACTTGAACACTTGGCATAGGGGAAAATGTTCTATTTTATGTGGCTTTTCATTAATGTACTTTTACAAGAATTCTAGGGAAAGAGGTGCTGAAATTTGAAACGGGATCTACAAGTTGGGAATGTAAGCAATATCTCAAGTATTATAGCATTTCCTCTGATTGCTTACTTTAGTGTGTGTTAATGTTTAAAACTAACTTTGTGTTGGAAATTTTCCTTATTAGATTGAAATTATCACCTGACAAAACCCAAAATCAAACCCCGTCCTAATCAAAAGTATCCAGATAAAAAAACAGAACAACAGCTGTAATTTTTAAAAATGTTGAGTGCTTAACCATTACATAAATTTTATTTTTATAAAATAACATTGATGTGTTATATTTTTAAATCATAAAATTACATTTTAAAATAAACTTGGAGTTTAAAATTAAAATTATTGCGTTTCGACATTTTACATTTACCTCTGAGGATTATTTTCTAGGTTAGTAAAAATAATAAATATTTAAAAATAAACACATAATAGAAATGTCGGTACAACTCTCTGTGTGAGGCTGATTTTATAATTCTTGATTTGGTATAAAATTCCTAATAAAAATTAAACTAACTTTTTTGAAATCCGAAAATCCGAAATTGGACTGCACTGCCATTTTCTGTCAACTTCAGCAACAGGTGTCAGAACCTTAACGCATAGTTAGTGCGGGAGAAAATACAAAATGCCATATTTAAGAAAGTGAGTCCAAGGGAGTACATAATAAATTTATTATACCTAATTTTGTATTCGATTTTCGAAAAATAAAGTAAAAAAAAGTTCTGTGTAATAACCTACCTGCTTCAGTTCCTGGGCCTCTTCCTCCATGACTGTTGGCACGTGCTGTTTTTTGTGCCCTCAAACAAGTTTGCTGCCGAAAGCAACAATTGCTGTAACTGAGTTTATCTGTGTACTGACTGAGGAAATCTGTGGCAGCGGCCCTTGATGTGACCGAGTAACGCTTAAATGAATTGGTGGGGAAGGCAATTCAACCTACTACGTCATGAAGGCATTAGTTCACCACACGAACCTCGGCAATGGTAGCTACATTGCCATAACGTGAGGTGAACTGGACCAAGAGTAACATTCATTGTTGTAGCAATTCAGATCTAGCAGATGGAAGATCTCTGAGTGTCATAGAACGTGCGTGCTTCTCTGCTTATATAAAATTAACTTACAGAGCCAGAAAGTGGTAGAATGCTGAACTGAACCATCTCATACTGCTTAATTGTGATAATAGTTGTTTTAGGTGATCTAAAACATTCCTGTAGAATTCTGAAATTGTATTTATCTCCTTGCTTTACGGAGTAATTCTGAGGAACTTTTGGTAATATTTTATCATTGGATACAAAGTCCCCATGAACACTTAAAATATGCTTTACATTACAATGGCAAACAATTGAAATTTCATGCGAAGCAGAACTAAATGTCATCTGGAAACCGTGCTGATCCAGTCTTTGTTATCCGCTGGCATGATTTACGTAGTATTATGCTATTATTGCTTCTATAAATGATAGAGTATCAACTTACCTAATATAGAAAGTGGGTCCTACCTTCGTAACAGTGTTTAACCTTTCGGAATTTGTCTATCTTTAAGAATTGAAAGGAAATTTAAGCTATTTTGTTTTCCTACAGTAATTATCATACCCATAGACTACACAACTCATTTTAAAATTGTAACCCACACATAGACCGTAGCGCAGTTGGTAGCGCGCTTGCCTCTAGAGCGGAGGATCCGGGTTTGATTCCGGGTACCAGCATAGGGATTTTATCCCCACTGGGAGATCTGTCACGGGGTGCACTCAGCCTTGTTAGGTCCCGGGGGACCAATTGAGGAGCTACTTGATAGAAAAGTAGCGGCCCCAGGTCGTGAAGACCGCATAACTGGCCGGGAGGAATCGGGAGGCTGACCACGTACCACCCCCCAATACTGCACCCTACCAATGACGCCTGTAGTGGGCCAAGGTAAGGGACGCAGCAGCTGTGTGGGAAGACTTGGCTCTTCATGGGCTGTAGTGGCTGGGCTTAGTTGCTTTTTAACCCACACATAACGAAAATATGCTATTAATTCAGAGCCAGTGACGCAGTAAAACCTGATTAACATGCATAAGAGATTAATAATAAATAGTTACCAAGAGTGTTTGCAAGCGATGGCTAACGAGATAAACAGGCTACGGAGCAATTGACGCAATTCGCCTAGTCCAGTCATGGCCCAATAAAGTAAAACCACAATCGCCTAATACATCCATACTCCAAACAACCAAAAAGATTACTCGTTGAATTCATGCAAAAACATACAATTGTATCGTGATGCATACAATGTCAGTCATGTATCAGACTACCATCACTACGTGACAAAGAATCACGTCCTAGCCTGCCTTTCTGACGAGATAACGAGCCACGTTGCAAGGAAGGTGACGTCGTCACCTTCCCTCCTAAAGCACGTTTCTCCCGTAAGACCGCCCTACATGGGCAGTCCTACACGTTTAGTACCATTCCAACATGGCCTGTAGCACTCATAGTAAGAATACGCATATTCATTTGCTCCTTCTAGAAAAATTCCTTTCAAGCGTTAAACGTGAAACGAGCCTTGCAACTGTTGAATTTTGCTCGAATCCCTCTTTTAATTTATTATATCTATTACATATACCTACCTGAGTGCGTTAGGTTCACGAATGCATGCTAGGTAACTGGAATGCATGTGTGGCTCCAATATCTGGTCTGAAAACACCACTTAAAATGCCCACTTAAAACTCCTTCCACAGACGCAGTCGACCTGATGTTTGCCCTTCAGAAGAACCTTTACCAACATCTCTTTCGACATTTTAAAGTTACGTATGTTTCAACAGCAAAACGGTTTATATACTCTCAGTGAATTTACCTGCTAGGGTAGCCAACATTGCCCTACAGTAAGGTCTTGCAGATATATTGCCCTTCCTCAAGAAGACATCGTGAAGGACTGTCACAAAATATCGTGTGACAGCATACACATGGAGAATGGAGAGATTCGGCGCTCACACTGCATCATGCTAGTCCAATGGGGCTGAAGTCATTATAGCTATTCCATTACAAAATACAGACAACCAAAAACGATTTAAATTATAATGTTCTAAACCGTCGGGGGCTTCGAAATTAGATTATTGTGAATTCGGTTTCCAAGTTCTACTGAGGAGAAAGGAGAAGAGGTTGTACAACGTCGAGACGCGACCCCGTGCCCCTGTGGATAGCGCACAGAATACAGTTATAATTCTATCCAGGTGTTTGAACGCTTGATTGAAAGCACATTCCAAGCTAAACTGTAGAACGTGTATGCCAGGCGCTACGCCATTGCCACCTCGCGACTTTTCGTGTCTAATTTAGCCTTTTAAGACAGTTTTAACCCTTTGCTGGGCGGTTTAATATTATTAATTAAATGGCAAACGCTATGATGCATGTTATATAAGGTGCTTGAGACGTAGTTTACTCCAAAATTTAAATAAACTGTTATTTAATAACATGACTATACGGGTCCATGATGGATGAGGCGCGTACACTAATTTCTGCAACCAACCCAGGCTCTAGGTACAAGAATCCGGCATTTTCTTTTTAGCTAATATTAGCGTGCTCATATTATCAGAGACGTTTGCTGAATTGAGTTGCTATGTATACTCTAATAAAAAGTTTGTAAAGTTGGTTGGAAACTCGGCATTTGCCCTTAGTTAAGGACTCGCGTGCTTTTGCGGTGAACTTTAGCGGGGAGTGCGCTGTCCCTTAAATCGCTGTTTCTCTAAATTTTGCGCATTCGTCTCTCTAAGAACGTCAAGCAATATGTTTTAGTAAGGTCAAAACTGGACTAAAATGCACATGCCGTTTGATAGATTTACCTTCCAAAACAATAAAGGACAGTTGACTCACCTGATGTTTTATATATAATGAATTCCATATTAGACCAATTTCCCTTCAATAATTCCAAGTTTCGTGCTATAAGACACTCATCGCATACGTAGCAACTCTGGTGGATTTTGGTTCTAGGTAGTAGCCAGAAGCATAGCATTTATACACGATGCAATAGGCCGTAGTAGTTTTAGGAGGATGTTTCTATTTTTTCACTTCGGTAAGCGTAACTCTGTATACTATTTTAGTGTGTCATTTGCACGTGCAAAGTTAGGCACGCTTTTAATCGGTTCTGTGCATACGAGTAAACTATGAATCATTTTAGCAAAAAAACAGGGAGAATTCAAGAAGAGAATTGAAGTTTTATAGACATTTGGGACTTGCATATCGGTAATCACTTATTGCAAACAGTACAATCACTATATTTCCACGGAAAATTGAATTTGATGAGTACAATTTCATTCTCAATACGATCAGCGCTTTCATGTTGAATTGAATCCGGAATAAGGTCGATTTGGATACTCAAGTCTGAAGCGTAAATAATTCAAGCTTTTACATTGGTCACTTGGTTTATGTTGTCAAACCTACAGAAATATGTTTTCTGCGCATTTTAAATAGGTTTTGAGGTTAGTGAATATTTTTGACAAGAATATATTTCGAGATTATATAAACAATAAACATGGCTCTATTGTTGTGTTTAATTACAATACTTTCACTAAGAAAACAAAATGACAGCTTGCAACATGTTACAACGAGTACAGTAGAAGTTATTATCTTTGGCAGATTTAAATCGATTTGAATTCGGGAGGTGTTTCCATGCAACAAAATTTCGATCTGATCCCACCTCTAGGAGGATAGGATCCAAGGATTCCATTCGATGTGAATCCGCGTTTCCATACAGCATTTAATCCAGAATGAGAACTCTAACTGTATTGAATTCCCCGTGGAAACGTAGAGGATATTAAGATAATTTACCTTACTTCAAACTGAGAGCAATTGAAAAGGTATAAGGAAGTAGCAAGGGTTGGAACTTTTATGGTTACAAGAACAACCTTAAGCACCTCACAGGCCTGTTTACAAATGTTTCATCTCCGCGACATCTACATTAACTGCTTCCTATCGTTAGAACTAACAGGAACCAACAACATTTGAGAATGGTGAGTTAGTTCTGACAGAAACCAACTTTTGATTTTCATACGTAAGATAAGATTTTCAGTGATTTCTCAACATAAGGGGAACTGCTTTACTTGCGTTTGTTAAGTGGAAGCTCCAAGGGGGAAGACATAAATAATATAGTGGCGCAACAGAATAACTGTTTTGAAAAGTATTCCTATATGGCTACTGACATGGAGCATCAATGAGAGGAAACGAAGGATTAGTAGGCCTAATTAGAAAATATGGAATAAGTTGCCCAATGTTTAATTGAGTAATTCATCAAGAGACCTTTTGCGTTAAACCAATCAAGCAAAAGTGAAGGAATAGATATGATGAAAGTTGGTCGACAAGATTTTTTTCACAAGAAATCTGAATAGTGAATATAGTGCATTTTTTCATCCTGAATTCAGATATGTAGTCAGAATTTTCCCATCAGGCATAGTTTTTCTGTGAAAGCTACTTTTCAAAATATGATTTTAGCGTTTTCTTTGACCTGTCATAGGAACCTTTACCTCATATGTAGTAGCTATTTTACTCAAGCCGTATTTATTGAAATTATTTGTAATATCACGCTGAAGTACCACAAAACAAGACTGTGCAGGTTCATTCATGTTTAGACATGCTCAGACCTGTCTGGCATTGTGATGTGTCAGTATTGAGCTGACTGTGACATTGTTCACTAGTGAAATATTTCCTTCCTTTCTGTTTAGAAGTGTATTGTGCATGTTGTGCATGTTGTATTTCAGTGCTTAATGTTTTCACCATGCCAAGAAAGTGTGAAAATCATGCAGATAATTTCAGCTATATTTGTGGTGAGCTGACCTTCAAGTCTCAGAGGCGAAATATGACCCCACTTGTAAAGAAGTGTTATCATCTTTACTTTGGCTGTCAAGTTGGTGATTTTGATAAGAGCTGGGCCCCAAATACATGCTGTGTTTCGTGTGTTAGACTGCTGAATGGGTGGAAAAATGGTACACATCATATGCCATTTGCAATTCCCATGATTTGGAGGGAACCGAAGGATCATTCAACTGACTGTTATTTTTGTTTGACAAATATTAAAGGAATCACATCTAAAACAAAATATACAGTTAAGTATCCGAATTTTCAATCTGCATTGAGACCTGTCTTACACAGTGAAGAGTTCCCCGTACCAGTATATGTAGATACAACCTTAAGTGATAACTCTGATTCTGACCTAACTGAAACTCAAAATGATTCAGATGAAAATAAAAATGATCTTACATATGAAGCCAGTAGCTGTTCATCAGAACCATACTTTCCCAATCAGCAAGACCTTAATGACCTGATTCGGGATTTAAATCTGTCTAAACTGCAAGCTGAAGTTTTAACTTCCAGACTCAAAGGGTGGAATTTACTCCAAAAAGATGTAAGAATAAGTAGTTATCGTAGCCGCCATAGTGTTTTCAAAGAATACTTCTCTGAAGAATATGGTGTTGTGTTTTGTAATAATATTTGTTCAGTTATGGAAACTCTTGGGCATCAACACCGACCAGATGAGTGGCGATTGTTCATAGACTCCTCTAAAGTAAGTTTGAAGGCTGTGCTGCTACATATTGGCAATGAACTTCCATCAATATCAGTAGCGCATGCCGCTATGAAAGAGACATATCAAAATATGAAACTAATTTTAGAGAAAATACAATATGGAAAATATGAATGGAATATCTGTGGTGATTTAAAGGTCATTGCTTTATTGCTTGGTTTGCAGCTTGGGTTCACCAAATTTTGCTGTTTTTTGTGCGAGTTGGACAGCAGAGATAAGAAGTCTCACTACGTTAGACAGTCATGGCCAAAACGTGAATCTCTTCTCCCTGGCCAGAAAAATGTGGCATGTGTCCCTTTAGTGAATCCTGAAAAAATATTTTTACCTCCATTGCATATTAAGTTAGGAGTTATGAAAAATTTCGTCAAAGCTATGGATAAACTTTCTGATGGATTCTTGTACTTGAAATCGAAATTCCCCAAAGTCAGTGATGCTAAATTGAAAGAAGGAGTTTTTATAGGACAACAAATCCGATCATTAATGGCTGATGAACATTTCGAGGGACTGTTAAATCCACTGGAGAGAGCAGCCTGGCAGTCTTTCAAAAGTTTATGTTGCAATTTTCTTGGAAACCATAAAGCAGAAAACTATCGTGACATAGTGGCTGATCTGTATTCTTATAAAGCTATGGGATGCAACATATCTTTAAAAATTCACTTCTTGGATTCTCACTTGGACTTCTTCCCCGAAAACCTTGGAGCTGTCAGCGATGAACACGGTGAGCGTTTTCATCACCAAATTTCTACGATAGAGAAGAGGTACCAAGGCAAGTGGAGTTCCAATATGCTGGCTGACTACTGTTGGACTAAAATGAGAGACGTTCCAGATGCAAAATATACCCGAAAATCACTATCTACCACTTTCTAGGTAAGTCAGAATCAGTAGTTATAATTTTGAGTTAGATAGCTAGTTACGGATTTTTTAGAATATTATAAAAATTCAAATGAATATCACACAATACTCCTGCCCCATGCGGACAAACTGTAATTATATTTGAATTCAGCACGAAAAATACTTTTAGAATCTGTTATTTTAATTCTTGTGAAAGAGAAAAAGTTAATTTTTGTAGACCTCAACAAGATTTAATGTGTCTATAAGGCACAACTCCAAAATGGGAATGGACCTTTTGGGTGAAATGCAAACTCAACATTCACTTCATGCAAACATACACTAAAGTGTGGGTGAATGTCGGCAGCTATTCTTTTCGCTGAAAAGATCCCGGTATTTTTAAAATACAATTTAAAAGACAGCGACTCTTTTGTCTGTCGACACTTTCATACTTTATGACACACCTGGTACGACACGTGAACGAGTTAGCCAGAGACCTCCTGGCAAACATTAAAATACATCGCAATTAATTTGTCACATTATTGGATTTTGAAGTAAGTTGAAAGTTTCGAAACCAGCTTTAAGTAGAAATTATTTGACGTCTTAGGAAGAATTGTCACAATATTGTAACTTTTTTTGGTTGTGTGTGTAGTAAAGAAGACAGATGTAGTCGAGATAAAGACACACTTTTATTTCCGTAAACAGTAACTTGTACACTCGTTGCAACAGCAAGAAAGTCTTTTCCGATTCTCCAACAGCACGGCTCCGAACTCGTAACACAAAGAACTAACTCTTCTCCGTCGGCACAACTCTCCACATCGTCTGTCCGTCTCCGTCGGCACGACTACTCAACCTTCACATACGTCTGACTGACTCTTCTGTCGCACTTTACCGCTATTTATATCTCCCAGGCACTATTCTAGAAGCTTCAGGAACGTTCAGTTATTGCGGCGAGATATACAAAGTAGAAGATTCCAGTAGCCTCTATCCTTTTCTCTCTTTCGGCAAGCGCCCCAACAATGCGGCCATTCTCTGTCTCTTTCCTTCGGCTCCTTTGCGGTAGCGCCGACAATAATGCGATGGGTGACACTGCTGCTGTCGGCAATTAGATGCGGCGGGCGCGGTGACACTGCTCCCTCCTCAGAGCTGGTCGTCCCGACCAGCACTATCACTGCGGCATCTCCCTTGCGCCCCGGTGGACTAACCCATCGAACCTCTTCTCCAGGAGGCACGATCCTAGGTATCGCTGTTGGATAGTGTCCCTTGGTCCGGGTAGGACGATGTATGCCATCCTGCTTCGAAATTCTGCAACAGTACCGCCGGTCTTGGCGGTCCCTCATCCAGTTGCCCTTCTTCCTGGTGTGTTGACGGGCCATCCTGCGCACTTGGAAACGGCGCACTGGGTACCATGTCCGCCGACCTCTCTGGCGCACCTTCGCAGCCACCTTGCTTCCGATGGGCCCGGCAACAAACTCCGCCACATCCGCGCGAGTCGCGTCCACCGCTGCACTCGTGTTCACTCGTGCTCGACACGGCCTCTCCTGTATCCTGCCGTCCAAGATGGTGTCCACCATTCTTCCGTTCACGGCACTATGTGTCAGGTGATTGGATGGCTCCGACGGTCCCCCCATGTCACACGCCAAGTCGGTTCTTGCGTGTTGCTCGTTTGCTTGTGCGCTTCCCTGCTGATCGTCCTCCACGTCATATCCTGGTTGGTTACGTACCCGACACACTCCTCCAGAGGATCCTCGACGACGTCCCTGAACTGCCCCTTTGTCTTCCCCGAGACGTACACTTTCGTTATCTGAAACGGGCGCAACTGTCGCCTCGGCCACTAGGTGCTCCCTCCCCGGGTCCGCGCTATTCCGTCTGCCCCTGGCATCCAGTACTTTGACGCTCTCGTCAACTCTTACTACCAGGGCGCCAAGACGTTCCCCGTCGTCCTCCACGACGTCCACATGCTGGCAGAGGTCTTCCACCTTTTCGCCGAGTTCTTCCACGCCTTCCGTCACACCAATCAGTTCGCCGAGTTGTTCCACGTCTTCCGTCATGCCAATCAGTTCGCCGAGTTGTTCCACGTCTTCCGTCACGCCAATCTGTTCGCCGAGTTGTTCCACGTCTTCCCTCATATCATCCGAAACGGGCGCAACTGTCGCCTCGGCCACTAGGTGCTCCTTCCCCGGCTCCGCGCTATTCCGCCTGCCCCTGGCATCCAGTACTTTGACGCTCTCGTCAACTCTTACTACCAGGGCGCCAAGACGTTCCCCGTCGTCCTTCACGACGTCCACGTGCTGGCAGAGGTCTTCCACCTTTTCGCCGAGTTCTTCCACGTCTTCCGTCACGCCAATCAGTTCGCCGTCAATTTTCGCCGATAGCTCCGTCTTCATCTCTTTCAGCTCGGCAGCGAGGTTGTTTCTCGTCTTCATTTCTTCTTTCAGCTCGGCAGCGAGGTTGTTTCTCGTCTTCATTTCTTCTTTCAGCTTGGCAACGAGGTTGTCTCTCCTCTTCATTTCGGCGAATAATTCTGTCATCATTGCCATCATCCTGGTTTCCGAATCTCCCTCCATCTTGGTTCTAACGTTGCAACTTCTAACGACGATGTAACGAAACTAGAAGCAATTCGACGGATCCCACTTCTGACACCAGTGTAACTTTTTTTGGTTGTGTATGTAGTAAAGAAGACAGATGTAGTCGAGATATAGACACACTTTTATTTCCGTAAACAGTAACTTGTACACTCGTTGCAACAGCAAGAAAGTCTTTTCCGATTCTCCAACAGCACGGCTCCGAACTCGTAACACAAAGAACTAACTCTTCTCTGTCGGCACAACTCTCCACATCGTCTGTCCGTCTCCGTCGGCACGACTACTCAACCTTCACATACGTCTGACTGACTCTTCTGTCGCACTTTACCGCTATTTATATCTCCCAGGCACTATTCTAGAAGCTTCAGGAACGTTCAGTTATTGCGGCGAGATATACAAAGTAGAAGATTCCAGTAGCCTCTATCCTTTTCTCTCTTTCGGCAAGCGCCCCAACAATGCGGCCATTCTCTGTCTCTTTCCTTCGGCTCCTTTGCGGTAGCGCCGACAATAATGCGATGGGTGACACTGCTGCTGTCGGCAATTAGATGCGGCGGGCGCGGTGACACTATATTGAAGATGGGAACTTCTATGAGCTTTGAGGAAATATTGGAAATTTAATTCAAGAAAACAAATGGAGGCTTTGTGATTTTGACAGTACTAAGGGTAATCTCATTCTCTTCAACGACCCTACGAAGGTGAACGTTGAATACCAGCTATGAAAATAACAACTAGATTTGCGTGATCTCCAAGTTGATCCATTTCTTCAAATCAGGACAGAGAAATTACGCAACTTTCCCAAGCTTCTTTATAAGCACAGACTCCACAGCTTACACATTTTGGATAACAAATTACCATGTTTGGAAGCACGTGCTTATATTAAAGCCCTTGTATTTAATATGAAATTTATAAAAAAAAAGACAAGAACTCTATTAGTGATGTTTCTTTGTTACACTTATTAAGACTGGGAAAAATGAATACAAAGGCAAACTTGCCTGCTTTTTGAAGGAGTCGGACCATGCCGTGTTCGCATTAAGTACATTTTATTACAGTGGATACACTTTCAGTGTTTCTTTCCTAAACAATGTGTTCTGAGCTTCATGTTCAGTGTTCCAGGAATTTCATAATTTAATTCTAGTGAAACTGGATACTATTTCAGATTTTCTTTTTCGACTAGATATTCAGAGCTTCATGATTGAAAACACTTACCTAGGTGCTTTATCTGATATAATATTAAAAGCCAAAGAGCGTGACCATTCTTTGTTACACTTAAAATTAGTAAAAGTAATACACAAGTGGCATCCCTGCTTTAGTGAAGAGTTCTGGCCTTCCTCAATGCTCATTCTGCTTTCTGAAGCTCAGTATGTTAAAATTTAATGCTATTTATAATTTACTTTGGTAAATAATGTGTTATATGCATTCTCTTCATCTTTAAAGTTGTGACAATTGGGGTTCTGGCTCCCATGCCGTAGAAATGGGATACAATGTCTGCTTGGCTAGCTATGTTTTGGCGGGCTTTAATGCTGAGTTTATGTTGGCATCTCTGTTGAACCGGGAGTAATTTGGTGTAAGCTTAGGACTTAGAGATTAAATTTGAAACTTATTCATATAAAAATAGCTTTAAAATCAAATAGGTTTATTGAAATGGTTGTTTAGGTTATACATGCAATCCATGGTATTTTAAATATCGGAGACTTGTCCTCACTTTGCATAAATGTAATATTTTATAACGTTGAATCACAAACTGAAAAATATATTAAAAGGATTACACGATGCAATAACGATAACACATCTATGTGAAAACTAAAAGAAGTTAATCACATGATAAACAAAATTAATAAATCAAATAACGTAACAATTATGAAATTTATGGCTCTTACATTTAATTTAAAATATAACAAAAGTAAGGCGAATTTTACTGTAATGTTAAACATTTAATATTAGTGTACAAGTAAATTTGATCAAGTAAAACATTTTTGGTGACCTTCAGCGTGCACTAAATAATTTTGGCCCCCCAGTGTCTTTGAAGTTGGACAAGCCTGACCAAAACAATCGAATCAGCTTTGAATATAAACAGGAGTACTTCTTCAAGAAGAGTAACTTCGAATACAATAATTCATGATGTATTATTATACATGAAGTTTTATTCTTAGATTGTAGACATACTCGTCTCTTAATTGTAATATTATTGCTTGTTACGAAAAAAATGTCTTTATGTTTCACATCTACAGTAGTTCAATTGATCTAGCGTCCTATGTTGTACCACATACGAGTTTTTGTTCACTAAATGTTTTGTGATAAAGAAATAAGTACTTTAAGCAGAGACAAACTTTTCTGGCGAAATTGCAGTTGCCTCTGCTACCCCTCTGTAGCGTTTGGTTACTTTTACTAATGTTTTAAACCTTTAGCGCAGTATGCTACATGGGAAAAATCGGCTCAAAAGGGCCACTCTACTGAAACGCGTTATTGATTCACTCCACCGGTCATCCCTCCCCTTCACTGCTATTAGCTTTACCTTAGCTTCCGACACGCCTCATTCAGTGGTAACTATGGCTTCGAGGGTCTGTTTCATGAAGAGTGGCAGAGAAAATGTTTTGTAAGTTACAAAAATAGGAAAGTTTGCTGTTTATAGGTATTCAATTAGTAAATGTAAAGCGTTGCAATGTCCAGCGCCTCAGAAGCATAAAACAAACTTTGATGACCTTACAGGAATTTATTTATAATTTCAGATGGTACTTTTCAAATACTCGCATTTGTAAACATATAAAAGGGAAAATATGATTCATTTTTTAGTAGTTTGTTCTTATTATTTTATTTAACATAAGCTATCGTATTTCATTTTTCAAAATAATAATTTATTACGTTGATCATTTTTAAGGTTAAATAGCAATGGATTTTACTGTTTTATTTATTGAGAAAGAGGAACAATTTAGTATGTTAATCATAAGGCAGAGTGAGAATATTACGTACATAAAGTAAAGGAAGGTTATAAACTTTAAGATTTTGTAATATGCCTAACGAAAGTAGTGACTGTAGTAAATATTGTATGTAAAATATGCTTAATATAAACACAATAGTTAATAACAGCGTAGAAATTACTAGTACCGCGCAGATGGAATGAAGCCACCAATGAGCTTGTTGTATCAAAGCAACCTTGGCAAGAGAATGTGGGGTGAGTGAGACATGTGAAATTACTACCTCTTCTCTCATGCCCATACCTGCTCTAAAGTAACTGCAAACTGATAGGGGATTTTCTCACACTTAGTTTTCAGCATACATTTTTACGATTTTCTCAAGAATCACTTGTTCTAGAGTGTAGAAACTTTTACCACTTATTTGTTAGTTACTTGTGGTGTTACCGACATTTTATTATACCCTTATCGTTAAAATCATGGATACTATATTTGTTTCTTATTAAAATGGGCGAAAGATAGTATATTGTTTTAAATATTTTTACGAATATGGAAATCATATCTATAATGTAAGAAAGTCAGTACTATTAAAAGCATTGATTTATACCTATATGTACCAAATTTCACACTTCTAGAGCAAACAGTTTCGCTGAAAAGTGCAGTTAAACTTCTTAAAATTAACATTGTAAGGATAGGGCTCAAAACCTCCCCTTAGCCTTAGACTGAGGACGTGAGTCGTTACTAAAACACTATTTGTCGCTGCCACTGCTGGTTTTGGATAACAACTGTATAAAAGCCAGATTAACATAAAGTAAATACCTACAACTTCACTCTTCATATTACGTAGAATAACGTTAAAGAATGGTTTCCACACAACAGCGAGTCGACCTCATCAAAGGAAACACAGACAATAATGAAATAGCTATCACTCCGCTTAATTCAGTCCTCAAAGTACCTGGTATGTGTTTTGACGTTATGAGGCGACAGCGCTAATCCATAATCCATCAACTTTCAAAAATATACTATGAAACAAACTTTGGAATACGACCAAGCGTTTAAATCCTATCTACCACTAGTTAGGACAGTTGAGTTGAATGTTTATTTTATCTTTCCAGCATCAATTTAAAATTAGTAGGAATGCATTACAAATGGTAATTACTTGTGGATTATTTAAAATACACATTACTTGCAATCAAAACGTGTAACCCCAAAGAATAAGAGATATTACCGCCTTTCAATTTTCAAGTGCTTTATTTCTCAATGTTATTTTTCTTGGCTCGTCCCGTCCCGTCCAGAACAAGGAACAAAGTGAAGCTATATGAGTGTGTGAATCAAAGTATTGAACAATCTAAGATTAAATAAAGAAATGTGGTAAAAACCGTAGCTGCAATCACATTTAAACATATCTAGCATTAATCGGAAGAATCACCTCTCCCGCTCAGTTTATAGCAAATCAACTCATATTAAAACCGCATATACCTACCAATGAATGTTTCTGTATACAATAACATTATTTAGTACTGCTGCAGTTTAAATAAAAACTTCTCTAGTTTACAATGGTAGAAATATTTGATTAATATTGGAAAAGAGACATGAGGATGGGATATACGGATGGTAATTGTGCTCCTTGGCCAAGCTGATGCAACAATAAAAATTTCCGTAGAAAACTGATAACTTATATGCAAACACATCTGTACCAGGTTAATGTTTTAATTTTTATACTATGTACATAAAATAAGTGGAAGAATTCTACTCGAAACTTTGATACCAAGATTTCACCCAAAATACATATTTTGAGGCTCTCTAAGTAACCCTCCCAAAGGAATTTTCAGAAAAACAGTCTGCATGTGCGCGCGCGCGTGTGTGTATAGAGTGAGTTGAGAAAGTCATGAAGGTGCAACTCATCAGAGTTTCATATAGTCTGTACGAGTGAGTTGAGAAAGTCGTGTAAGAGCAAGCTCGTCAGTTTTATACAGCTTTGTACAAGAGTGAGTTGAGAAAGTCATATAAGTGCAATTCATCAGAGTTTCATACAGTCTGTACGAGTGAGTTGAGAAAGTCATGTAAGAGCAAGCTCATCAGTTTTACAGGTTTGTACAAGAATGAGTTGAGAAAGTCATATAAGTGCAACTCATCAGAGTTTCATATAGTCTGTACGAGTGAGTTGAGAAAGTCATGTAAGAGCAAGCTCATCAGTTTTATACAGGTTTGTACAAGAATGAGTTGAGAAAGTCATATAAGTGCAACTCATCAGAGTTTCATATAGTCTGTACGAGTGAGTTGAGAAAGTCATGTAAGAGCAAGCTCATCAGTTTTATACAGGTTTGTACAAGAATGAGTTGAGAAAGTCATATAAGTGCAACTCATCAGAGTTTCATATAGTCTGTACGAGTGAGTTGAGAAAGTCTGTAGGACCAAGCTCATCAGTTTTGTACAGGTTTGTACAAGAATGAGTTGAGAAAGTCATATAAGTGCAACTCATCAGAGTTTCATATAGTCTGTACGAGTGAGTTGAGAAAGTCTGTAGGACCAAGCTCATCAGTTTTGTACAGGTTTGTACAAGAATGAGTTGAGAAAGTCATATAAGTGCAACTCATCAGAGTTTCATATAGTCTGTACGAGTGAGTTGAGAAAGTCTGTAGGACCAAGCTCATCAGTTTTATACAGGTTTGTACAAGAATGAGTTGAGAAAGTCATATAAGTGCAACTCATCAGAGTTTCATATAGTCTGTACGAGTGAGTTGAGAAAGTCATATAAGTGCAACTCATCAGAGTTTCATATAGTCTGTACGAGTGAGTTGAGAAAGTCATATAAGTGCAACTCATCAGAGTTTCATATAGTCTGTACGAGTGAGTTGAGAAAGTCTGTAGGACCAAGCTCATCAGTTTTGTACAGGTTTGTACAACAGTAAGTTGAGAAAGTCATGTAAGTGCAACTCATCAGAGTTTTATAGAAGTTTGTACAATAGTGAGTTGAGAAACTCATGTAACTGTAACTCACCACATTTTTATACAAGGTTGTACAAGAGTGATTTGAGAAAGTCATATAAGGGCAACTCGTCAGAGTTTCATACAAGTTTGTAAACGAGTGAGTTGAGAAAGTCACGTAAAAGCAAACTCATCAGAGTTTCATACAAGTTTGTACAAGAGTGAGTTGAAAAAGAAATGTAAGTTCAACTCATCACATTTTTATACATTAAAGGAAACAGCATGTTTCAATATTTGTTGTATATTTATTCTACCCATGAATTTGCACTAGGTGGATGCGTTTTCAGAATTAACTGTTTATACAGATAAATCATGGTACCGGGTAATACACTGTTTGTTTTAATGCATGATAGGAGCGTAAATCAAGTGAAGCCAGCTTTGCTCTAGTTTGAAGAACCGGACGAGTGAAAATGTTAGGTTGTGAGTGTCAATCTCAATTGTGGGGGTTGCACTCTATTGAATGTGGGAGGTTGAGTGATAGCCCATCTGTAATCATGTCATTGTCCACTTACCTCGAGGCAGTCAGGGGCGAGACTCAGGAGGCCATTTTAAAGATTTATGGTAATAACAAGCGACAGCGATTATCCGCACGTTTTCATTAATGGCGCCAATCTGCCTCTTTGTTTCTCAGCGTTTAATCCCTATCACTTTTAACACTTCTTTTGTTCAGCTAGACGGCCTTACCACAATACATACTTCTGTTTTGTTACTTTCTCTACTACGTATGTAGTATGAGAAGTATTGTATTCGACCCAAAATTCCGGTGTCAAGATTTCACGGAAATATATGTTTTGAGACCATCTGAATCCCCCGCCCCGCCAAAAAAAAGCACTTTTAGAAAAGGTCCGTGTGTGTATGTGTGAATGTCTCTAAACACACAACTCAAAAACGAAAAGCCAGCAAGTCAGACACACAGCCAGCCAGACGACGAGCCAGACAGACAGCCAGCCAGCCAGACAGCGAGCCAGATAGACAGCCAGCGAGCGAGCCAGAGAGAAAGTCAGTCAGCCTGACAGCCAGGGAGCCAGACAGCGAGCAAGACAGACAGACAGACAGACAGACAGACAGACAGACAGACAGACAGACAGACAGACAGACAGACAGACAGCGAGTGAGCCAGAGAGAAAGTCAGTCAGCCAGCCAGCCAGCCAGGGAGCCAGACAGCGAGCAAGAGAGACAGACAGACAGACAGACAGACAGACAGACAAACAGTTAAAATTATAGTTGGCATTTAAGTTTAATATCTTTCAAGGATGCTATATGAAGATTTTGGAGAAAATTCCTCCACCTTAAACTACCCTTTACATGAGACATTTTTTTCGAAAATCTTTATTTTGTCAAAAATAGCTCTAACGATTTTGATTAAAATGCCATATGTTTAAAATATTTTTATGGCAGATTAAATGTATATTTTGAATTTTCTCGCTATAGCCCACGTAGTCCTGTTGCCTCTTGATGACTTTTGCATAACTGGTAAACCTTAAGAGAGACCGAATATTACTATACAAAAAATATAGATCTCGTTAAAACATTCAATTTATGTCCAAAAGTGTCACTTTGTGGAGTGAACTATCCTTGTTATTTGTGTGGGTTTTGCAATACCTATTTATACTAATTTTTAAATATCCACCACTCTCCCTTCGCTTTGAAACGAACACTGTTTTTATTAATGCATGAGATGTAAATACTGGAACCAAACAGTACAACTGTAGGGTGTCTCGCACTACTTTTGCTTGTTGGTATCTTCACTGAAAAGTATTTTTATGCTCCTTGTGGTCGCTATCGGAGAAAATGTTGAAGGCAATGTTAGAAATATTCTTCTGGGCCCAGTTAAACAATTTTCTTGGCGTTCTGATTGGATCTATTCCAGGCTGAAGGCTTGCTTTCATTGCAACTCGCTTAACAGTACCGCCAATTTCATCACAAGGTCCTTTTCTGGGTGATGTGCCATTGTGCTCGAATTTGAAAGATGCGAGCGCATCTAATGTTACTTCTTGGTAATGCCCATGAATCCTGGATCGGACCAAGCGAACGTCATGCGTTGGTTATGCTAGATTTGCACAGGTTAACCTGCCAGTCTTAGCTTATACGCCTGTGCGTAATGTTAATATTGTTAATGTTATTTATTTACCGCGATGTATGTTTTTGATTGCAAGCTTATGCTTAGTGTGGCATAGGTATATAGACCTGTCAGTCGTTAGCTATATGCTAGTGCTTAATGGTAAACACTGTTAATGTTATTTGCTTACTGCTATATATGTATATTTCATGCAAGCTTCGTGTTTATATCTAGTGCTGCACAGATATAGATCTGCCAGTCGTTAGCTTATATCTAACGTTTAATGTTCAACCGTACTATTTTATTTGCTTAAATCTATGTATTTGCGCTAGAAGTTGTAACTTTGCCAGAACTATTTTATTGTGATGGCCCGACGGAGTGCCAGCTGGTCCTGACGTGCAGTCCTTGGAGGTCGCTCTATCGTCGGAGTGTCCTACTCCATAATATGGTGGCCCAGTATCACCGCGCACGTAGGACACTAGTGGGACGCCCTTGATCTCCCGGTCCGTCTGACCGTCGTCAAGGACCATCGCTCAAAGCCTACTGTATCCTCATATTCCTTTTGTACCTACAAAAAAACTATCTGTACCACGAGAGGGTTTCATATGAAATCCTCTAGTGGTATTTATTTAGAGCACTGCATGAAATGATTAATAATTAATTAATTTAATACTATTTAATACTAATTCAAAGGTAAACAACTTGCAATAACATTAATACATTGCACTTAAGATTTATTTTCACCGTTGGCACTACCACATCCAGTAGACTGCGAGCGCAGCAAAACAATCATTTCATGTTAAATACAGGGAAATGAAGAATTAGACACACAATGTATATAAATGAACGAATTTAGTTACTAGGCGGTTCATTAAAAGTAGGTCTGCTATATTTAAAACTGCAGTACATATTTTGCCTTCGCCTCTTCAATTAAAATATGAATATCCTCACTAGAATGTTCACCAACTCTTTTGCCTGCCATTTTGAATGACCCGCTAATTGCTTTTACTCAACATAGATACTTCAAATCTTCAGAAATGTAAGAAAATGTTTAGGATGATGGAACCAAGAGGGGGAAGTGAATTTTAAGAATAGTTGAAGAATAGAGAAGGTTGTGTGAGTGCAACACATCGGATTTTTAGAAAAAGGTCCGTGTGTCTGTGTCTATGAACGCATAACTCAAAAACGAAACAAGTTGGTACTGAAGTTTAATAGTTTTCAGGGATGCGGCACGAAGATTTTGAATAGGATTCCTCCACACAAAACTACCCTTTAAATGGAAAATTATTCGAATTTCTCAAAAATGCCTACAATGATTTTGATTAAAATGCCATATGTTAAACATATTTTTATGGAAAACGATATGTATATTTTGAATTTTCTGGCTATAGTCCATGTAGCCCTATTTACTCTTGACGAATCTGGCATAACTGGTAAACCGTAAGAGATCTCGTTAAAACATATGGTTTATGTCAACTGATCTTTTTCTGTGAAGGGGACCATTTCAGAGATATTCCTTGTTATTTATCAGAATTTGGAATACTTATACACCGTTCTCAAATGGGTGAACGTTATTTATTTTTATCACTTGGACAAGCAAAGATAACGGAATTTCAAAGTCACATATAGCGACCACTATTAAAACGTTTCACTATCGCTTTTAGCCTGCTCGCTCCCCTTGTACCTACAAGAAAATTAGCAATAAGATAATTTCTACAAATTTTATCCCGATTAACATGAAGCAGATAGAGGAATAAGCGTTTGTAAGAATAGTTTGTGCAAGAGTAGAAAACATCACGTGAGCGCAACACATCAGAATTTTTTACTTTCTCTACTAGTACGTAGAGGAAGTATTGTATTCCACCCAAAAATCGAGATTTCACTGAAATATACGTTCTGAGGCACCTTGAATCCACAAAAAGCAATTTTAGAAAAAGATCCGCGCGGGTGCGTGTGCATGTGTATGGTATGTGTGTGTGTGTGTGTGTGTGTGTGTGTGTGTGTGTGTGTGTGTGTGTGTGTGTGTGTGTCTGTCTGTCTGTCAGTCTGTAAAATTAAAAATTATTTTAACGACGCTGTCAATTGCCAGGATCACATCAGCGTCGCCGGTGTGCCGGAATTTTGTCCCGCAGGAGTTCTTTTACATGCCAGTAAATCTACTGACATGGAGCTGTCGTTTTTAAGCACACTTAAAAACCATCGGCCTGGGCCGGATTTGAACCCGCGATCTTGGGATCAGTAGGCCAGCGTCTAACCAACTGAGTCACCCAGACCGACTGTCAGTCTGTAGACAGCATAACTCAAAAACGAAAAGTTGGTTAAAAACAAAAGTTGGTATTTAAGTTTAGTGTCTTTTAAGGATATGACACGAAGCTTTTGAAGAAAATTTCTTCACCCTAAGCTACCCTTTACAAGGAAATTTTTTCGAAAATTTTGATTTTTTTGAAAATGGCTCTAACGATTTTCATTAAAATGACATATGTTTGAGACACTTTTATGACAAATGAAATATATATGTTGAATTTCCTGGCTATAGCCCTGGTAGTCGTATTTACTCTGGATGAATTTTGAATAACTCGTAAACCGTATGAGAAAGATAAAATCCTAGTCCACAAAAATGTAGACCTCACCAAAACACACAATTTATGTCGGAATAAAGTTTTTTGTTGAGTGAACCATTTCGGAGATATTCCTTGTTATTGTGACAGTTTCGGGAAACAAAACTTTCGTGAAATGGAACATCGTTGTTAAGTTTTACTTTCTCTACTGGTAAGTAGAAGGAAGTATTGTATTCCACACAAAAATTCGATGTCGGGATTTCACCGAAAATATATGTTTTGAGACCCCCTGTATCCAGAAAAAGAATTTTTAGAAAAAGGCTCATGTGTGTGAGTTAGTCTGTGTGTCAGTCCGTGGGTCTGTGTGTCTGTCAGTCTGTGGACAGCATAACTCAAAAACGAAAAGTCGGTTAAAATCCAAAGTTGGTATTTACGTTTAATGTCTTTTAAGGATATGACACGAAGATTTTTAAGAAAATAGCCCCAACCTAAACTACCCTTTACATGGAAAATTATACGATTAACGATTTTTATTAAAATGTCATATGTTTGAGTCACTTTTATGACAAATTAAATGTATATGTTGAATTTTCTGGCTATAGCCCTGGTAGTCGTATTTACTCTGGATGACTTTTGAATAACTCGTAAACCGTAAGAGATAGACAAAATCTTAATATACAAAAAATGTAGACAACGCCAAAACACACAATTTATGTCAGAATAAAGTTTTTTGTAGAGTGAACCATTTCGCAGATATTCCTTGTTATTGTGTCAGTTTCGGAAAACTTAAAACTTTCTTGAAATGGAACATAGTGGTTCAGTTTTTAAGAGCGTGCAAAGAGAACGGGATCTCAAATCTTTAAAATATTTGACTATCGCTCAAAGGTTATTGTATTCTAATATTCCCCTTGCATCTACAAGGAAATAAGCAATAAGATAATTTGTACAAATGTTTATCTAAACTAGCACGAAGAAGATATAGCAATAAGAGTTTGTAAGAATACTTAGTACAAGAGTAGAGAATGTCATGTGAGTGCAACACATCAGATTTTCAGTTAAATTCTCTGCATTTTGAAAAAAAATTATTTGATGTTTTAGTTTTGAATGCTGGTTGCCCCTAATTTTGGGGTGCTGATTCCAAATATGTTAACAGTTTTGTTCTATGACGCCTAATTTTTTAAAAGATGAACAAGATTTTTATATTATTATAATTTCATGAATTCATTCATTACCAGTATATTCACATATGAACAAATTGGACGGAAATCGGAAGAATATAAACAAAGTAAACAGCAAAGACAGAAGTTTACATCTAGGAAGTCACGCAGAACGTAAATACAAGTGACTACAGACAACCAGTAATAATGGGACAAGCAGAAACTACACAATTTTGAAATATATAACTTAAAAATACATGCTACTAAGTGAGGTTAAGCACGCCAACGAAGTAATATAAGCTATTAAGTTTCACCAACTTAAATGACCAAACACCGGAAGTGATGTCAGGAAAGGGTAACATCAAAGACAATATACTCAGACATTACAAAAACAAACATGTGACATATGTATATAGGCACAACGCGGAACGCGAAACTAGCACACACAATACGAGAGCTAGCGGCATCGAGGGTAAAAAATTCGAACATGGTAAGAAACATGAGAAGTGAAGTGGCATTTTCGGAAAGTGAAGATGGCAATACTAAAAGAATTGAGAGAAGTTAAGAAACAAAGCGATAACATCAGAGAGGAAATAGAAAAGGAGCTGGAGGAAATCAGAATAGAATTACAAAAGAGGGATACTAAATGGGACAAAAATAAAAACAAATACAAGACAAGAGAGCAAATGTTGAAACAACTGTTGAAAAGAAAATAAGAGAACTGGAGATTAAACTAAAAGATGTCGTGAGGAAAGAAGAATGAAAACAGAGGCAAGAAAGAAAAAACAACATAATAAAACATGAAAAGACTGAAGAAACACAAGGTTTCAGCGTATGTACAAGAGATAAACAAAATCCTGGAATCACTGAAAATTAGAGTCAAATATGTATAGAGTCAAATACTCGCTAATAGGAGAGGATTGGAAAGGACGAAAAATGATTCTAGTCAAAATGAAAAATTTTGAAGACAAATTGACAGTGACGAGAAACAAACGGAAGCTGTTAGGAAAATAATATTGTATCGAAAAGGACATGACTAAGGAAAAATGGGAAACACAGTGTTCCTTACGAAGAACGGCCAAAGAGAAAATCGACAAAGGCCACACGGTTGCCAAAAAATCCAAATAAACGGGAAATGTGAGTGCTTAAAAAACGGACCACGGAAGTAAATGCCGGGACCCGCAAACAGAAGACGAAGAGCGGTATAAAGAACAGTTTCTACCTGGGCATTCTTAACGTCAGAACACTAGGACAGTAGAAAGAGAAATGGAATTGGATAATGCTTTGGCAGAAATAAAATTTAGTATACTAGGGCTAAGTGAGATACGGAAAATGGAAGAAAATACAGTGGAAAAGGCAGATGGAAACATCCTGTACTACAGGGAAAACACAAGGTCAGTAGTGAGTTGGATTTCTAGTGAACAAAGACTATAAACACTGCCTAGAAGAATACATAGGAATAGGCGAAAGAAGAGTAACGCTTAGAATTAAAATTGGAACAACAGCAACAATAATACAAGCATAGGCTCCAACAGAATCAACCTCCGAAGAAGAAATGCAAGGATTCTATACAGATTTGGACAGAGCAATAACAAAATATAAAGTTCCCAGTGTATTCATAACGGGGGTCTTCAATTGTAAAATAGGGGCAAGAAATGAGGGAGAAACGGGGATGGGTCCCTTGTATGGAAACTAGGAATAAAAGGGAAGAAAGTCTTGGCGATCTCTAGACGGAAAAACAAGAAACGAAATAACACTTCATACTCAGCAACAGCCTCTAGAAGACATCACGAATGTACAGGTGATAAACAGACTCAAATTTGATTCCGATCATAGAATGGTAAAGATAACTTTCAAACTACATAAAAGGAAAACGTATGATAAAAGATCATATAGGTAAACCCAAAGCTGAGAAAATAAACAAGAAAATATTCAAGATAGCATTAGAGAACGGAATTAAACAAATAGAAAGAAACTTCGAAACGACATGCTAGAACGTTTACAACGAAATCCAGACATGTGTTCTCCAATCTGCAGAGGAAGCCTCAAAAAGTGAATCTGGTATAAAAAACAGCACAAATTATCTGTAAATACAATACAATTAATAGAAAAGGAGAGAGAGAACTAAAGAAGAATCTGTGACAAAGATCATTAATAGGGACAGAGGAATAATCTGAATCTGATAAAAGAACTAATACAGAAATTAGAAAGGACATAAGGGTATACAACCTTAACCAAATGCGGTGAATAATAGCTGAAATGAAATCTGTTAAGAAGGCAAAACAAGAACTAGTAGATGGAAAGTTCTGGATGCTTGGTGCACAAGATATAAAAGGAAAACCGAGATAAAATTCAGGAGTACTAGAGGTCGCCACAACTTCCTACAAGCAACTATATAACAGCAAATGTACCACTAACTGTCGAAATTTGCAGAAGACAAAAAAAGGATGAAGAGGAAATACCTCCCATTCTAAAAAGGGAATTTGAAGACGTCATAACAAATCTAAGGAGTAACAAAGCCCCTGCTGATGACGGTATCATTAATGAATGTTTGGAATGGGCAAAAGAGGAGCTGACTTCAACCATAACAACGCTCTTTAATACAATTGTTAGCACAGAAGAGATAACCCAACGATGGCAAACAAGTACGATAATTCTCATCCACTAAAAAGGAGCACAATATAGAAAACAAAACTATAAGATATTCTAAAATGTATTACGTTATATGTTCCCCTTCGTCCGATCTGTTTAACGCACCCAATTTAATTTTCATGATCATATTAACTTATGTTTTCTTCCCGTTTGACATTTTCGCTGCCTCAAACAAGTCAACATAACACTAACAGTGAGCCTGAAATCTTGGAAGCTGCACTATAACCAGAAATACGTAACTGAAACTTTAGCTTACCGCGTACAGGGTTATTTTTCGACGTTGCGAATGACCTTGCTAGGATCTGCACAAGTGACTTGCAAATTACTGATGGGGGTAACGTCTCTGTTTCCTTCCTTGAAATAAACAAGACACTGCTGATAATGACAGATGACACTGTTTTTATTCAGACATGGTACGCGCTGTGTATGTGTTACACGGAAGTCGGAAAAACAACCTGACACCTCTATGGTGTTGTAAATACAAAGTGAACTCGATCACAAATCACAGCGCAATTCGTCACGTCTAAAAGATACCTTTGTACTGGATAAAGCAATTCCTAACAAGTGTATGTGCTATGTATCCACATTATTAGCAGCAGCAAGCTTTTGGTTTTGTGACAATGGTCTGCCGGCTGCTTATGCTCTGACTAGATATCGAAGGTCAATACGCGGTCAGCCCTTTTGTCACTGTGAGGCAGAATGAGGTTGGTTGTATACCTACACTACTTAAAATTTACCTATACCATAGTAGATGAAAACTGTAAAGTTCAGTAATAAATAAAAAATCAACTAAAATAAATGGGTTGTCGAATTATGGCGAATGTCAAGTTATCGAGATGTGTTCCGTTACTCTGATGTTTCTCTTGGCCTGCGAAAAGTGAACATTAGCGGGGCGTTTCCTGAGCCATGTCCAGAAGTTAACTGCTAGAGAAGCAGTGGTGTGCTTCGGGTCTCGTCAAGGGCAAATTCATTTACGTTGCACAGCAATTTGAAACTATCAAACGGAATTGTGCTCAAGCGTACATTCAGAGGAAATGTGTGTTAGGTGGTATCCCAATAGAATACTTCCCTTCTTCTCATCCTTCTTTTCAAGTGATTAAGTTTTAAGCAACTTTAAGCAACAATATTGTATATATTTCAATTATTGAGGCAGGGTACACTTTGGCATCTATTGTTAGTAAGTTCCCAAAGTTTCACAGATATCTAGATTACCAAAATGGAATAAAAGGTACCATCAATGCAGACAATGACAGAAATAAAATATCGTCTACGTGTTAACAAATTATTTCACACCAAACGGTGAGTAATAGAAAAGCTTCTATAAACTTATTTTAAACTGTAGATGACACCTGTAAAACACGAAAAATTTGAAATAGATCTGGCTGCTAACATATAATTTATGGCTTCTTGAACATATACTACTTTTCCTACCTACCTACTCCTCTTAAAAAAGCAGTTAGTTTTACAATAAAGTTTAATGCAGATTCTTCACATTCCAAATTAGTTCTATAATACTGCTAAGGGAGGTTCATCATACATTCATACAATAATCTTGAATATGTCATGTGTTTAGTTTGAATGATTTTACAGAAAATGGAACGAAAGTATGAACAATGCCATTTTTCAGGAGAGTAAAACGAAAAAGGCATACTTTCTCTAACCCTACTTATTCAATTTTAGAAAGCTCCAGTACTGTAACTATCTCCCTGCTGGGCTTCCTTCTCTTCTTTCTTTCTTTTTAGCCCTCTCTTCTTCACTGTTGCTTCTTTGGAGATCTCCTCTATAGGTTTATCGTTCTTAACGACATGGCCCATGCTTAATGCTCGTAGTGCCTTTTTTTAGTTCTGTCCTGGTCCAGTGTCCATTGCCTTCATTACATGGATTCTCTTTTAATAACCTATCATTAAAACATATTGCAGAGTCTAAACCACCAATGTCAATTATTTTTGCTCCAACAAATACATTTATTGGCACTGTTTGCCAGATATACTGTTACAAGACTCGTAAGTCTTACCATGTATACATTTGTTCAGTAAGTAGTTCATCTGAAAGTTTCCACAAATTGGTATGATTTTTTTTCACTCACAGCTGTTGACAAGGAATGTTTATATGCGTGTTGAGCTCCTGTCACAACGCTGGTTACCATACCATGATTCAGCTTCTGATGGACAGAGACCATTCTGTAGACCATTTATGGAAAAAAAAAGACTTTCTGTATTTGTTAGACTATTGCAATTATTTCTAATTGCCATACCATTCCACAGTAGTTTTTGCTATCCCATAGATTTCTGATGCACTTCTTTTATGCACTAACTGCGGTGTACTGCTCTTCGTGGAAAATAACGGTCAACAAATATAATAAAAACATTTATAGAATAAGCTTCACTTATCTTGTTGTGAATAACAGCTTTCCTTTGGATTCACATTAGAAAAAGTGATCGTGTTCAATGCTGCTAGCAGCAAGAAAAGAAAGTTACCAAGAGAAGAATCTTTCCAAGAGTAAAACACAGAGAAAAGGTCTATTTCACCAATGGAAGCCTATTTTGAGCTGGAGTGGACGTGGCCATTCAATATGGAAGGAATGAAGCGATTTATATCCAGGCATTTAAAAGTGCTTAGTGATAACCTGACACATATAAGCAAGTAAAAAGAATTCCATGTTTTGACTCTGATAACTACCTACTGCCCTTATGCCTCTGACCCTCCGAAATCGCTGCGTTTACAATTAATTTGTTTCTTACTTATTGTGACATTGGGTTGTGACATTGAGTCGAGAGGTGACCGGGTGACCTTGGATATGGCGAGCGACTGTGTATACGTGACAATAAACAGTGCTGCCAACAAAACATAAAGGAGGGCCGGGGCTACACGACACCTGGTGACTGTGTGTGTGTGTGTGTGTGTGTGTGTGTGTGTGTGTGTGTGTGTGTGTGTGTGTGTGTGTGATCCAACAGCGTAATAACACCGTAGTGTCAAGAAATCTCTAGTCTTCTTTGCTGAGTCATGTACACCTACCTGCGTGTGGAAATAACTCAAAGGAGGTTACGTCACGCCGGCTGTGGTAGAAATAGGACAGTGAGCAGTCAGTTAGTGAACTTTTAGAGTGTGTGTTTTTTAGAGTTAGAGTTTACCTTTGGTGTCAGAGTAGTTACTTAAGTCGTAGTATAGTCAGAACGAGTTCTAATCGCTCTGGTATAGTTTTAGTTACCAGAGTACATTGGCCAGCGTGCCAACAAGTGTGTATGTGTCGTCGAGTGATTTTATCATAATAGTAAAGATATAAGAGACAATAAAACTGGAGAAGCACAATGAAAGACTGAGAAACATTATCCATAAAACAACTGTGAATTGTAATAGTAGAGGTGATTATAAACTGTGTTAGCAACTAGTAGGAATTGTACATTTGTAGGAAGACAAGGAAATTATGTGTTAAAAAAACGGACTTCGTATTTTGCACATTTTGTTATAATGGTGTTAGAAGTGAGATACGTTGGAATTCGTCGAAGTTCCGTTGTTTACATCGTTGTCAGAAGTGCCATGTGAATGCTATGATGGAGGGAGCTTCGGAAACCAGGATGATGGCAATGATGAAAGAATTATTGGCTCGAATGGACAAAATGGAGACAGGAATGAATTCCAGAATGGACGGAATAAAGACGGAAATGAAGGAAATGAGATCTAGAATGAAGCATTTCGGAAGCGAAGTAAAACCATTGAGATCTGGGCTGGAGGACGCGAAAGCCTAGACGTCTGAGATGAAGATGGTGCTTCCGGCGAAGTTTGACGGACGTAGAAAAACCCAATAGGAAGGTAGGAGACCTCTGCCAGAGTGCGGACGTCGTGGAGGACATCGGGGAATGTATTGGTGCCCTGGAAGGAAGAGTTGACGGAAGCGTCAAGGAACTGGATGCCAGGGGGGACGGGATGGCGCGGGCCTGGGGAGGGAGCACCTAGTGGCCGAGGAGACAGTTGCGCCCGTCTTGGAGAACGGAAGTACACGTTACGAGGAAGACAAAGTGTTCAGCTCAGGGACGTCACCGAGGACCCCCTAGACGAGAGTGACGGGGATGCAGCCAATCGGGACATGTCGTGAAGGAACCGTCGGAATCATCCAATCAGGTGACACAATGCCATGAATGGAAGTACTGATCACATCATCGCGAATGGCAAGATACATGGGAAGCCGTGAGTGAACACGAGTGCAGCGCTGACCATGATACGATCGGGTTTGGTGGTGGATATGCCATCGAGGAAACTCAATGGACCCTACGAGATATTCACAGCATCGGGTGATAATTTGGCTGAGGAGAAGGAGGCCTGGCTGGAGTTGACTCTGGAGCAGAGCGTTATGTATCTGTGGGTGTTCGTTACGTGGGTGACTTAGGAGATTATACTAGAAATGAATGCCCTCAGGAGCCCTGAGGCGGCGGACGACGGAAGGCTTGCGAGTCGGATCAGGTGAGATAAGGTGCAGCATCCCTAGCGAGCGTATGAAAGTCTGCGGGCTGACCCAGGAGAAGGTCGCGATTGGGTACGCCAGGAGCAAGATGACGGAAAAGGTGCTCCGTGGAGATCGATGGTAATAGAACCCGGGGGTTGTTTCCACGTTGTGCGCAGAATGGCACGCCAACACACCTGGATGATGGGTGTCATCCACGTCACAACCGGTGAAGTTGTCGGAGAGGTGCCAGACAGGATGGCAGACGTCGTCCTACCCGGATCAAGAGGTGATATCCAACAACATTGCCAAGGACCGTGCCACTTGGACAAATGATACGATGGCGAAGTCTACTACACCCAGGGGAAGCCCTGAGAGAAGATGCTGAACGGGCCAAGGTCCTTAGTTGTTTTTCTTCAGATGCGAAGGTCACAATTAAAAATATACCAACAAAAGGGGTTTATGCGGTGCATTTTTATAAGGATCCCCTCAAGGAACAGTTGACATAAGTCTACCTTCCGGGAGTTAAAGATAAGCTTACCATATCTTCATGGTCGATGCTGTCTAATACCGATCTCAAGGTGCACTTCAGATGAGCTACCCTTCAATATCTACTGCTTGGCCATATGCGTAAGTCGTTCACCATGCACTTTAGGCCCTTACCAGATGAATAACAGTCTGTGGCTCGCCAGTTTAGGCCACGCTGTGTGCAATAGACAGGGCACGTGTGGTTGATTACCCCGAGGTTTTATCAGTGTCAACATGTCCGACCGTGATACTAGCCCAATCGTACACGGCCGTTGGACACTTATCTCAGAGCGAGTGTACAAGAGGTGATCAGAAACCAAGGTTACAAGGCTGATATTCCTGGAGTTTCGTCCGTTATAGAGAAATTAGTAGTGGAGTAGTGCATTAGTAATACATGCAGTTGACAACTGTGCAGAATTTCATTCAGCGGCCACCTACAGCGCTAGTTTTAGGTATACACAAATAGTAACATGTTTGGAAAACTGGTTTTGCGAAGAAATCCACTCAGTTATTCAATTTCTGTACCAAAACTTGTAACTGCGGCTGAAATTCACTGAAAGCTGGTAGAGATTTATGGAGATAGAGCCTGATCAGCATAACGCAGAATGGTGTCGAAAGTTTGCGGCCGGTCACCACGCTGTTGAAGCATTTTCCGGAACATCAACGACCAGCCTCCCTAAAGCGTGGACCACGCTCCAAGTGATTTTCATCTTTTTCCTCACTTGAAGGAGCACCTAGGTCCTACAATTCGCCTCAGACAAGGAGGTGAAACACTTCGCAACAACTTGATTGAACTCGCAAGGATAGGATTTTTATCAGGAGGGAATATTCAATCTCAACACACGAAGTGACGAGTATCTAAACGATTTGGGCGCTATGTCGAAAAATATCCTTACGTATGCCCTATCAGTTAGCTGTATTGGTTGTATGAAATAAAATGTAATCGTTGTACTGCAGGCTTTGCTACCTTGGTTTCTGATCAGACCTCGTACAACGGTGTGGATAGGCTCAGCACCTAAGGATTCCTTGACCTTTGCGCCATAGAGCACACATGTCGGAAATCTGGCTGAATCCGTGAGAAAGAATCACGGAAATAGAAAATAATCCTGCTGCGAGACAGGAGATAATAAACCTAAGACCTTACAAAGTAGCAATCTCTAGAAGAGGAAGAAAGTGTGAAGGAGTAGCAACGAAATTGAAACTGTACATGGCGCAGTTGACAAAGGGGGAAGTGTAAAGTGGCAGTGGAGGTTCTGGACCTCGGGCACGCCAAAACCGTACCTGCAGTTGCAGGCCCCTGGAGGAACCGTACATAGTTCAGGATAGCCAACATGGTGACAGATATAACGCTAATAATATTGGAAGAACAGAGAAAGACAGCCAGATAACTCACTTGAAGTATTATAGTTGTTATTGTTGGGAACCACTTTGAAGCCGATGATACGATGTTAAATCTGCTACTATTGTGAAGAAGGTCCGCTGGATGCTTTAGGATGTTCTGAATGCCATTACCTTGGCTTAACTTGGTAGAGTATGGATTATGAAGTTCTCAGGGTACTTTGTGGGTGTTAAAGGAACAATCCAAACCTCGTTTTGTAATGTTTATTTGTTGGATCTCTCATTTATATTATTGAGAGGAGCCGACCGCAGTAAATTGCCACCAAAGCTTTCCCATTATACACCACGTTGTTGATAACAGTCTCCCAGCGTCCTGACTGGTAACGTCTTCCTAGCTTACTAACGTTATCCTGAGCGTGCTTCCGGGATTTTGAACATTCGACCGTTGATCACGTCAAACTAGCATGTAAACCTCGCGGTCAACACGTGATTCTTGTCCGCATACACTGAATTTCTGTTTCAAGAGTTATTTCAATAATTAATATTCAACAACAGAATTGGAAATTGTTTAATGTAGCACAGCAATAGGACAAAAGGAAGAAAGGCTGAAATATCAGATATTTGTGGAAGCATGTGTAGAATAATGGAAATTTAACTTCATTGCGTTAGTTATTCCACGTCTATCACGAAAAATAATTATAGAAAACAATTTATTTCGCGACTAGCAGGCCAAGAGGGAAATAAAATAATGAATATAAGGTTGTTAGAAGAAAATATAGGAAAAAATGGCAAAGTCAGTGATAATATACACAAAAAGAGACTTTTTGTAGAAAACATTGTTATATATGATTCTGAAGAAGCTGTTGACGAAAATGAAAATGTAAAGTGCAATAACCTTCAAGGAGTAGACTCTAAGAGAAATCAATGTAGCTAGAAGCAAATCAGAGGAGTTAGGGGAGGAAAGTAAAAGAGAATATCTGATACAAGAGAAAGGAAACGCGCATAACCTCACTTCTATGTAAGGAAACAAATTAAATGAATGCCTAGAGGGAAATAAAAACATTAAATCGAAACCTGGCTTGTACAGGTACGTTCATATTTTCAAAATTAATAATGTTGTAACATACTCGCACAAAAGCAGACCAATGCCAAACGTAATTAGCTCACAAGCTAATGGAATCATAAAGCACATATATAGGACAATAATATGACAGAAATATTTTCGTTTACTTTGTTAGGCAAACTACAGAAGTCAGGTCGCTAGCACTGTAAATAGAAAACAATCGTGGCAGAGAATTAAAAGAAGGGAAAACAAAACACAAACACCATTTACCACGGAAAGACAAGAACATATTTTGTAATTGATTATGTTTCAAAAAGATAACGATTAGCATGTTGTGCGGGATGAAAACTGATCGGTTTTTAATTAGGAACCCCTGTCCGGAAATGCACGGTTTGGACGCAGAAGAGCACCTATGTTAGAGAACGAACGATTGTGAAAATTTGTTAACATTCGTTTTGGTATATTAATACGGAAGGTATGCAACCCCTTAGCCATCTGTGTCCTGCGGGCGTCCCCAACAGGCCGCAAGCTCGGGCAGAAGTAAAACCCCTAAGACCTGAGCGTCTGGCTGCGGGCAAGAAGTAGATGTGCTACAGTGGCGGAGCTACCATTGTGTAAATTAACTTATTGTCAATTACATAATAATGACAGCAGTATTTTATACACTTTAATACTGATAACTAATATAATACAAAATAAAACTTATTGGCAGGAAATTCAATTAACGAAATACAAACACTCATATAAAACTAATAAACTAAATAAATAATGTAATATGACATAGAACTTTATTGTTGTATGTAGTATGCAATTCAATGAAGTGAACAATACAAATAAACAAAACATTCTTCAAATAAAAGTCTATGAGAATTACTCGTAGGTTGTCCCGAGCATGCACAAAATTCTTCCTGCAAGACTGTGGAGTTTAGGAAATCTTTGACGTTGTACAAAGGTGTAGAAATGGTTTATACTTTTTCTACGTATTTTGATATTTATCTTTTAACTCAATATGGTTTTTCAAATCTATTACTTCCAATTGCAGTTCAACAGGTCTATCGAGGACATCCACTGAAAATGGTGTTGCAAATAACTTAAATTGTTCCTCAAGTGGCATAATGTCCGGGAATCTAGGTTCGAATTCTTCGCGCAGTTGTCGCAGACATCGTAAGTAGCACACCGCAGTACTAATATGTAGCGTTACACCAGCAGTGCACTGATATACTGGACTGTGTAGCTGTGCGGCCCGCAGTGAGCGTAATGTTCAGCCCCGTGCGCCCTCAAGTGACCTTGACTCGACTTGGGAATGCCTGGTGTACTGGACTGTGTGGCTGTGCGGGCCGCAGTGAGTGTAATGTTCAGCCCCGTGCGCCCTCAAGTGACCTTGACTCGACTTGGGAATGCCTGGTGTACTGGACTGTGTAGCTGTGCGGGCCGCAGTGAGTGTAATGTTCAGCCCCGTGCGCCCTCAAGCGACCTGGACTCGACTTGGGAATGCCTGGTGTACTGGGATGAACGACTTGAGAATAACAATGCACATTGCTGTGCGTACACTAAATTCCTCCAGAGTCCTTGGTGCGCGTTCTTCTGCGCTACCCGTGTAGTTTCCAGTACAGAACATTTTCTTAACATCAGTGCGACACCTACCCGTACACAGCTGTGGAAATGGCTGACTTGAACTCCAGCATACCTTGATGCAAATGTGCTGAATCATCTCAACGTCTCATATTCAAATAGATGGATTGGTAGAGGTGGACCAGTTCCATGGCCGGCACAGTCGCCAGATCTCACACCTCTCGACCATTTTCTGAAGAGTATGGTATATATGGCACTCCTGTAACGTCAGCAGACATTATTGCTCTAGTCCACGGAGTGGTTGAAAATCTTCATAGACAACCCCACGTATTGGGTCACGTGCGTGAGGCTCACCACCGTCGTTATAGGCTCTGTGATACTTAGGAAGTACACAGAACGAAGCCCATTTATAATGTGGACAGCTCGAGGTTTATTGACGAAATGTGAACGTACACCCATCTCACACTCCGATGCGCTACAGCGTCCAAACTGTGCATTCCGGACAGGGGTTTCTATTTGAAAAGCGATCAGTTTGCCGTCCTGTACATCATACAAGCGTTGTCATTTTTTTTTCAGACACCTGTATATGTTGCTAAAGAGGCTATCATCATATTATATGTATGTGTATTATGACGAGAGCCGTTTGAGACACATACGTATGTCAAACGAATGTGTACAAAATTCTTCTTAATTTCTTTAAAGGAAAGTAAAAGAGAAGGAGTTATGTTATTTAATTAATTTCAATTATGCGTTAAGGAAAATATTTTATGAACTACATTAGAAGTTAATTGTATATAGTAAGCTATAAACAATTTTTAACGATAGTCGTTTAGTAATGTTCACAACATTCAACGGTACCAGGAATTTACGTTACCAAGCACACTAGAAAACAACTTTTCTCAGCAAAGAAGCAGCGAAAGACAAAGAGATTGTAATAAAAGTTGAACAATTTGTAAATCACTGCTACAATCATAGTAAAAGATACGAAAAATTAAAGTAAATGATTTGTAAATGTTTAAATCTCGAGTACTGTTTCACAGCCAATATATCTATCGTCCATTGCCATCATCGGGAGGAAAATAGGAACGATTGTGTCTACACCGAGGCAAACAGAAAAACAAAGAAAAGAAAAAAGAGGGGAAAATGAACAAACAAGCTAACTAACAAAAGGTAAAAAATGCAATCTACTTTTCACTGAGTGCATCAACATTTTAACAACATTCGTAAAAGAGAAGAGACGCATACAGCGTAAAACGCAGCATTGTTAAAGTTGCCCTAATATTGATATGAAGTCGGTTGACTAACGCGACTATATGTTTGAATCCTATTTAGTCATATTATATTATGTTTACAGTAGCTATCTGCAAAGTAATATTTATTAGGGTATGTTTGCTTTCGAACAGACGAAATTATGTGCTGCAATATGTTTTCAAGCCGAAACAAACCGAAGGATAAAATACTTTAAGCACATAATAAAATGATCATCTCTAAAACAGCTTTGCATCAACTCAGCACATAATTACCCGTTTACTAGGTAAAAATGGAAAGACGTAAGGAAACCTAATACTATTAAAAGGGATTTTTGGAAAGAAGCTGCATCGCTTAATTTCTAGGAATTTGTGTGTCTAATTTGAAACAATATTCTGTCCCTCCTAAAAATTAATTTTTCTTTAGTTCTATAGTTTAATTGATGAAACTTATCCATTGTAGACGCCAGCCGCTGCCCACAACAAAGGACGGTCGCGGCGGTGCGTGTATCAAAGACGCTCAAGGTTGTGAACACGTGACAGCAATCAGAGCGGCAGCACAAAGGGTTTTCCGGGTTAATCGAGAGGCGTCCGGCAACCGGCATATTTGTAGAAGTTCGAGAAAGGTCCGTGTTAGGCCATCCTTGCTATATAAGGAGGTGAGGCAATGAGCAGAGGAGTGAGTTGGGAGTCAGTGCGTTTTTACTTTTAGTGTGTGTTTGTGTGTGTGTGTGTGTGTGAGAGAGAGAGAGAGAGAGAGAGAGAGAGAGAGTGAGAGAGAACTGCGTATGTACGGTAGTGTCGAAAGAAAGACAGCGAAATAGTTATTGAGTGTAGAGGGATTGTATCGCCAAAGTCAGCTCCTCCTCTTCCTCCTCCTCCTCCTCCTCCTTCTTCTTCTTCTTCTTCTTCTTCTTCTTCTTCTTTTTTTGTTTGTTCCATTTAATCCCGCCTTTTGACTGCAGAGGTAATATCGACGGCCTTGACTATTGGTTTTACTCGTTTAACAGCGAGGTTTTTGTATATGTGATTCACATACATTCACACTTTCTTTCATTCATACTTCCAGACTCAGGGAAGGATGAGGAATAATCTTGGCTGGAGAAAAATTCCTACCCCCCTGCCGGGAATCGAACCTGGGACCCCTAGCACAGCAGGCAGGTGCTCTACCAACTGCTAAGTCAGCTCCTTGAGAGACAGAGAAAGCGAAGAAAGACAGGTAGAAGTGAGTCAAGGTTACGAGAAGACACAGTTGTGAGTTGTAATGTCACGGAAGACTGTTGACTGTGCTAACGTCAGTAGATGAGAACTGTGTATTTGTGCAAAAATGCTGAAAGAAAATAAAGTGAGAAAAAGTAATTGGACTGGACAGTTGTCGTTTTTGTCACACTGGTGTCACAAGTGGGATTTGTCGAGGTCAAGTTGTTACGATATCTTTGCTTCCAGTGAGTTAAATTCGTTCATGTCTCTAATAGAAATAATGATTGAATTAAGAATGAATTCAAAAACATTTTCTTCCGCTAAAGTATCAGAAAAATTAACAAATTTGTCACAAGAAGCTATTTTATTAAACTCTGATGTGTTGCAGTCACATGACTCTTTCTACTCTTGTACTGACCATTCTTACAAACTCTTATTCCTATATCTTCTTAGTGTTCGTTAAGATAAACATTTGTACAAATTATCTTATTGTTTATTTCCTTGTAGGTGCAAGGGGAATATTAGAATACAGTAGGCTTTGTGCGATAGTCAAATCTTTTAAAGCTATGAGATTCCGTTCTCTTTGCACGCTTAACATATAAAAAAATTGGACAACGATGATCCATTTCACGAAAGTATTAAGTTTTCCGAAACTCACCCACATCACAAGGAATATCTCCGAAATGGTTCACCATACAAGAACATTTATTCAGACATAAATTGTGTATTTTAGCAAGATCTAAATTTTTGTATAGTATGATTTGGTCTATCTCTAACGGTTTATCAGTTATGCAAAAGTCGTCCAGAGCAAATACGACTACAGGGACTATAGTCAGAAAATTCAAGATATAAATTTCATTTGTCATAAAAATATATGAAACATATGACACTTTAATAAAAATCGTTAGAGCCATTTTGAAGAAAATCAAAAATTTTGAAAATTTTTCCATGTAAAGGGTAGCTTAGGGTGGGGGTATTTTCTTCAAAATCTTCATGTGGCATTCTTGAAAGACATTAAATTTAAATACCAACTTTGGTTTTGAACTGACTTTTCGTTTTTGAGTAATGCTGTCCACAGACTGACACACAGACTGACACACAGACACACACACACGCGAACCTTTTTCTAAAAATACTTTTTTTGGATTCAGGGTGCCTCAAAACATATATTTATGGTGAAATATCGACATCGAATTTTTGGGTGGAATACAATAGGTACTTCCCCTACTTACCAGTAGAGAAAGTAAAAGTGAACAATGAAGTTTGATTTCACGAAAGTTTTAAGTTTACCGAAACTCCACACATAACAAGGAATATTTCCGAAATGGTTCACCCTACAAGAAAATTGAATCAGACATAAATTGTGTATTTTAGCAAGATCTACATTTTTGTGCAGTATAATTTAGTCTATCTCTAACGGTTTACCAGTTATGCAAAAATCGTAAATACGACTACAGGGGTTATAGCCAGGAAATTCAAAACATACATTTAATTTGTCATAAAAATATCTCAAACATATGACATTTTGATCAAAATCGTTCCCGAGGGGGACCTTGTAACCCCTACCGGGCGCGTCCCCCGGGTGGCGGATGGGGGAGCCCAGCAGAAATGGTGGGTTGATGCGAATAGCTACGGTAATAAGGACCCATGGACCAACAAGGAGCCCGGTTGCTGGGGGCTTAAATACTGGGACACCCTATCTCCAGGGGATATAAATATGGAGGTCCCATGCCCGGGGTAACTGGGTGAAGACCTCAACGGCGACATTCATGGCGGCGGAAGAGGCAGCCCTTCATTTGGGGATGGTGCATATGATAGACCGGACTGTTAGTCTATGAGCTGGCAACCCCAGCAACAGTCTTACTCTGCTTCACGTTGGTACCGTGTCCAGAGGACAATTAACTCTACTCAATCAATCTCTTCAAGGAAATAGAAACGGCCGGATAAATATTATGACGACCCCAGCACAGAAAAAGGACAAAAGATTTGGAATATCGGAGGAACTGAAACTAGCTGTTTGGAATGTAGGAGGTGTATGCCACAAAGAAAACGAATTACAGAAAGAACTTAAACAAGCAGATGTTGATATGGCAATCATCCCTGAAACGGAAAAAAAAAAAAAAAAAAAAAAAAATTAAAGGGATCTGTATAATATATAATGTTATACAGTGGAGTCTCACAAAACAAGAGAGCATCGGCAGGAATTGCAATACTATTAAAGAAAAAATGGAAAACAAAAATACAGAGTTACGAATTTATTAATGAACGCATAATGAAACTGAGATATAAAACACCCAGAGGGCCAATGACAATAAATAGGATGCTATGCTCCAGAGGAAGGGAAATTAGAAGATACAAATAAATTCTATGATCAGCTACAAACTACATTGGACAAATCAAATAAAAATGATTATACAATCATAGCAGGAGATTTAAATGCTAGAATAGGGAATATTCCAATTTCAAACATAATAGGAACAAATGGAGAACCTACAATCAATACCAATGGAAATATCTTAAGAAACTTTGTATCATATAACACATTGAAAATTACAAATACATTCTTCCGCCACAAAGACATACATAAATATACCTGGAGTGCTAGAGGTACACGTACAATCATAGATTATGTCATCGTAAATGAAAAAGTATCAAAATTAGTGAAAGATACACGAGTATTTAGAGGATATGATGTAGGTACAGACCACTTCCTATTAATTTCAAGAATTTCAATACCATCTAGGTGGAAAAAAATTAAAAGATACATAAATGAATCAAAACAAACTTTTAAAGTTCACCTTCTTCAAGAAGAAAGTATATTACAACTATACCAGAAGCGTCTTGATCAATATGTTGATGAAAACCCAATAAATAATAATAATATAAATTTAGAATGGGAAGAAATTAAACGTATAACTATAAAGGCTGCATCAGAAGAATTGGGCAAGAGAACTAAAAGGTATTAAAATAGAGGACTTAAAGTTTGGAATGAAGAAATTGCGAACATAATAAATGAAAAAAAGAGCATATCTACAGTTCCTAAATAATCAAACACCAGAGAACCGAACAGAATATAAGAGGTTAAATGCTATAGCCAAACATAAAATAAGGGAAATAAAGCGACAAAGTTGGGATAAATATGTGAACAACTTACAGCATGACCTCCATGGACGACAAGAAAAGTATATAAAGTCCTAAAACAGTTAAATGAGAATGAAAAAGATGAATTGCAACACAAACCAATTAAGACTGAAGAATGGAACAAATATTATAAGAAATTATGGACTGATTCAGACGAAGATAAATTAGTAACAACATATGTTAATGAATATGTAGATTTAATAAGCATGGATGAACTAAAAGAAACTTTAAACAATTTCAAAAACAAAAAAAGTCCAGGAACGGTTTGAATATGGAACTATTTAAATATGCCTCGGTTAATTCCAGACTAGACTTTTGAATTTCATCAATATATGTTGGAAAAATGGGCATTTACCAGAGGAATGGAATATTGCATTGATATGTCCGATTTTTAAAAAGGGAGACCGAACTGAATGTGATAATTATAGAGGAATCAATCTTTTGAACTCAGGTTACAAGATCTATGCAAAAATCATAACACAAAGAATTGCTCCAATCTCAGAAACTAAATTGCATGATTCGCAAAATAGATTTAGAAAAGGGCGTTCCTGCAATGATTGTATCTTCACAATAACACAGATTATGGAGAAACGATGAGAATATAATCTACCAACTATAATAGCTTTTATAGACTATGTAAAAGCTTTTGATACCCTATTTAACATATATATATATTAATGACGCAGTTGTACAATGGCAAAACTATGCTCAGAACACATTTTAAAATAAAGGGGAGAAATGTTGACACATTGCTGTTTGCTGATGACCAGATTATAATTGTGGAGACGGAAGATAACTTACAAAGAGCCATACATGAATTAAATAATAATACAAGAGAATATAATCTTCAAATTTCATATGAAAAAACAAAAATAATGGGTTTTATAGGAACAAACCATTTAAGAGCAAAAATTTGCATAAATGATAAACCCATCCAACAACAAAGTGATTTTAATTATCTTGGCTATATTGTGTCATATACCAGCAATAGAGATATACAAAACAAAATAAACAAATTCCAAACAATATGTGGCACAATAAAAAGAACTTTAAAAAATTGTAATCGTCAAACTTTGTTAAAACTGTATAAAATAATGGCTATCCCAACCCTGCTTTATGGGTGCGAAAACTGGGTCTTGACTATCTCACAACAGAAGAAAGTGGAGGCTGCTGAGATGATATTTCTGAGACAGGTGGCAGGTTATAGACTCATAGACAAGAAAAGAAATGAGGATATTAGAAGAGAATTGGAAATTCAGAGTGTAAATGAAACAATCATTGCATACGGGCAAAAATGGCAAGATCATGTGCAGAGAATGACCGAAGACCGTTCACCACAAATAGTGCACAAGTATAAACCTGTAGGTAGAAGAAATGTTGGCAGGCCACGAATGAGATGGTCCGATCAATTTCCTTGAAGTCGGAACGAGCCACGAGGCTTATACCGTGATGATGATGATGATGATCAAAATCGTTAGAGCCATTTTCAAGAAAATGAAAATTTTCGAAAAATTTTCCATGTAAAGGAAAGGTCTATTTCCTTCAAAACCTTCGCCTCGCATCCTTGAAAGACATTAAACTTAAATACCAATTTTGGTTTTTAACCGACTTTTCGTTTCTGAGTTATGCTGTCTACAGACTGACAGACACACATACACACGGACCTTTTTCTAAAAATGCTTTTTTTTTTTTTTTGGATTCAGGGGGTTTCAAAACATATATTTCCGGTGGAATCTCGACATCGATAATTTTGGGTGGAATGCAATACTTCCCCTATTTACCAGTAGAGAAACCAAGAAGTCAAAGGAAATTATTTTTCCACAGTGAAGCTGGTTCTTTTGAACGCTATCCGCTAACTAAAGTATCCGGAGAAATTCAACGTGCGCATCTTTTCAACATTCTTGTGCAGAAATTCAGACAATTGATATGCTTATAGTGTATGTGGATTCAGTCTACAGCGTTATTTGAAACTTCTGAAGGAAACTAATTAAAATGACAAGCCACTAGATTATACTTGGAAACTAACATATGGCTCTAAAGAAATAGGAACCTTGGCCTTGGAAGGTGATAAGCAAAATAGTATACCAGTACGCCTTGAAAAAGACTGGTGCTTTTTGATGGCATTACGTCAGTAGGGAGCTGATAATTCACCATACTGGCATTGATTAGGTTCACCTTCCTTCTGTATTGTCTTATGAACTAAATATACCTATCGAAAACTGATAGTAGATAGCGAAACTTAAGGTTGATGGGGGCATTTTACATTTGGTTATGTTCGTCTTTATAAGTTACACATTATTCAACATATATGCAATTCCATTTTAAGGCGAAATATAACATCTATGCTTTTTCAAAATTCTAATCGCTCCAGCAGTCTTAATTCTCGCTACACCAGCGCAAATAATTTAGAAATGAAAAATATTGCACATACTAATATTGACAGTGTAACAGAATTAGAATTTCTTCTAGTTACAACACAACAAAGAATGCTAAAAAGCATATCTGTAACAAACACTAATATAGGAAAAATCATTAGGGAAATACAACATTATGCGTGTTGTACATTATATATGGGAAATACTATTGGTTACGGTGAGGTACAATATTTTCAGCAACCAAACGTATAAGTACAGGAAGGTGTATAGCATTCGTTATTTCTAGTCTTGAGGTTCTACACGTTGCAACGAGCAGGAAATAAAGAAAACCTGGTTGTTTGGTACAAATCTCAGTTAAGTTTGGGTATTATTTCTTGTCAATTAAAGACATTTGGTGACAGCTTCCACCCAGAACGCAATTTTGCAGAACAGCTTGTCATTTCTATAGTTGTAGTAATTTCTTTATGCATAATAATCCTTTGTGAATTACGACACCTCTATATTTGTATGTTATGTCCTATATTACTAATAAGGGGTCGTTAAATCACACAAAGCTATTTATTTATAACACAGAGTTGAAAAGGTTGTTTCTGATTTTAGCAGCTGGGTGTTTAACGTCAGGTAGCGTAAGCACTTCCTCCTGACTTTTTTTCTTCACAGTCCTTACTTTTATTTTAAAATACCCGGCGGTGACCATGGCTTAACAACTTTTAGGCTTACGTTGTACTTGCCCAATAAGCTTGTGCTCCTTTGGACATATTTATAGACACATATTACTTCTTGAACTTACAGAGTTAACTGAAACTCTTATGACACTATAAAGTACAAAAACATCAAATAAATAAAATAAGAACACAGGGAGAACATTATGCAAAAGCACTTTAAAAACCACAAATACTACAGGAAGAAAAGCGAGTAGAGGAAGCCGTGAGAATGTAATACGCTGTATTTCTATTCCAGTCAAATAGAAAATTGTATGAAACGTTTGTAGAAGGAGCAGAAAAAATTGGGATTGTGTTTTGTAAAATAAAATTGAATAGAGAAATCGATGGCATGAAAAAAAAGAAAGAAAACAAAAGCATAAATGTACCAATTTTCATGATCATCGGTCAACAGGTGTTGGAGTTTAACAGCTTCTCACATACCAACAGCCACTTTTATACTTAGACAGATGCACTAATTTGGTAGAAACTATTCGCGTTCTACTTCTTGTAAAATGCCCAACCTTCGTAAGAATGTGCACAACAACTTACCAGAGATGCTAATTATTATTTATTTATGCAAACAAACCTACTGTTGGTGTTGCTAAACACACAAGCTGTGTGTGGGCAATGTCTGAGAGGTTTAATAATAATAATAATAATAATAATAATAATAATAATAATAATAATAATAATAATAATAATAATAATAATAATAATAATAATAATAATAATAATAATAATAATAATAATAATAATAATAATAATAATAATAATAATAATAATAATAATAATAATAATAATAATAATAATAATAATAATAATAATAATAATAATAATAATAATAATAATAATAATAATAATAATAATAATAATAATAATAATAATAATAATAATAATAATAATAATAATAATAATAATAATAATAATAATAATAATAATAATAATAATAATAATAATAATACTAATACTAATACTAATACTAATACTAATACTAATACTAATACTAATACTAATACTAATACTAATACTAATACTAATACTAATACTAATACTAATACTAATACTAATACTAATACTAATACTAATACTAATACTAATACTAATACTAATACTAATACTAATACTAATACTAATACTAATACTAATACTAATAATAATAATAATAATAATAATAATAATAATAATAATAATAATAATAATAATAATAATAATAATAATAATAATAATAATAATAATAATAATAATAATAATAATAATAATAATAATAATAATAATAATAATAATAATAATAATAATAATAATAATAATAATAATAATAATAATAATAATAATAATAATAATAATAATAATAATAATAATAATAATAATAATAATAATAATAATAATAATAATAATAATAATACTAATACTAATACTAATACTAATACTAATACTAATACTAATACTAATACTAATACTAATACTAATACTAATACTAATACTAATACTAATACTAATACTAATACTAATACTAATACTAATACTAATACTAATACTAATACTAATACTAATACTAATACTAATACTAATACTAATACTAATACTAATACTAATAATAATAATAATAATAATAATAATAATAATAATAATAATAATAATAATAATAATAATAATAATAATAATAATAATAATAATAATAATAATAATAATAATAATAATAATAATAATAATAATAATAATAATAATAATAATAATAATAATAATAATAATAATAATAATAATAATAATAATAATAATAATAATAATAATAATAATAATAATAATAATAATAATAATAATAATAATAATAATAATAATAATAATAATAATAATAATAATAATAATAATAATAATAATAATAATAATAATAATAATAATAATAATAATAATAATAATAATAATAATAATAATAATAATAATAATAATAATAATAATAATAATAATAATAATAATAATAATAATAATAATAATAATAATAATAATAATAATAATAATAATAATAATAATAATAATAATAATAATAATAATAATAATAATAATAATAATAATAATAATAATAATAATAATAATAATAATAATAATAATAATAATAATAATAATAATAATAATAATAATAATAATAATAATAATAATAATAATAATAATAATAATAATAATAATAATAATAATAATAATAATAATAATAATAATAATAATAATAATAATAATAATAATAATAATAATAATAATAATAATAATAATAATAATAATAATAATAATAATAATAATAATAATAATAATAATAATAATAATAATAATAATAATAATAATAATAATAATAATAATAATAATAATAATAATAATAATAATAATAATAATAATAATAATAATAATCCGGAATGATTTTAAGATAACATAATTCCAAGGAAAACCAGTTAGTATGTTTGTCTCACTTGCAACGATATAAATCACAGTAATTGGGGATGTTTGTATTTCTTATAACGGAAAATATACATTGAAATATTTGCACTCTAGTTACAATATTTTGAAACAAATGCTTTGGCAGTTTACTGGGGTATCTATTAATATTATCTGTACTGGTGAAATAACTATCAGGAGGATAGTGAAAATATCTGTTACATTTGTAAGACCTTTAGTCATAATTAAGTGGAATGTTTTATAAAATAATAGTACATTCAAATACTATTTCAATTCAATTTCAAACTTTGTGAACATATTCCCTGGCAAGCGCTGCTCCCTGTAAAATATCTGCAGTACAGTATGTAGTGCAGATTATCCCCAAGAGATGTCAGGGCATGTAGGAGCCACCGAGCCAACTAAGAAGTTGTTCCTGCCGACATTAGATGGCAGATGAACTCGGTAACTACAGGGACAGTGTTTCTGCGACCTGGCTAGTTCAAATTTGTTCCAAATAAACATTGAAATATATCATATATTGTTGTTGCTTCACTGTTAATAGCTTTATTATTTCCTTATTTAATTGAAATATAAATTTATACATTATAGCACTTGGTTTAGAAAATCGGAATTTAAGGGTTCCAGAAAATATCCGTCGAAAATTCAGAGTGAGAACCACGGGGAAACATACTACAACTCTCAAACTACATAATGAAAGAAAATCGACCAAGTTAAAAACAATACCTACATCACGTTTCCATAAACGTTCAATTGAACGTTCACTATAAAGCATTAATATTTGTTTGCTATAGAAAACACAGGGGCAATATAGTACGTGAGGGAAACTTTATTATCGCAATTGTCTTGCCGATGAGGTCAAGTATGGAGTACATTTTATAATGAAATATTTTTGTTTACAGTAGTCTGATTCTTATATTTTTCTAATTTAACCATCCAGAGTTTTTTAAAAGGTATTAAGTTCAGTATAAGCATGTAGCTTTCAGTTGACATCAGTTTATTCAGAGAATATTGGCATTATTTTGCAACTTTCTTACTTCTGGGGATAAAATGGGCAGAGATCGTAGGATGAAAAAAATTATTTTGTTGTTTAACGACGCTGTCAATTGCTAGGATCACATCAGTGTCGCCGGTTTGCCGGAATTTTGCCCCACAGAAGTTCTTTTACAAGCCAGCAAATCTATTGACATGGAGCTGTCGTTTTTAAGCACACTTAAAAACGACTGGTCTGGGCCGGATTTGAACCCGCGATCTTGGGATCTGTAGGCCAGCGTCTAACCAACTGACCCACCCAATCGACATGTTTTACTGAGGAAAGAAAATAATCATATTAAGCTATATCGTTTCTAAATTTGCATTCTCATTTAAGCAGATATGCAGATATGTTATAGTCTATGTGTTATAGCTTATTCTAGACATGACTTAGTTTAACAATTTATTCTGCTTAAAGATTTCGCGGAATTTAATAGGTTTGTGCTTTTGAAGTAGAGATATAAATAAATTAATTCTGAATAAACATGTTGTTTGATCAAACTTAGATCGATTTGATATTTGCGACCGCAAAACGAAATTTCATTTAGATCATATTTACGCCATCTTACATAAATTGATCAGAATTCCTAGAAACCATTTAGCAGAAAGGAAAGAAATCGCACATATAGCACAAGGTTTTTAATTATTAGTTACTTGATAGTTGCAACAAGCGGAAAACAAAAGGAAAAAATCTGATGTATTGCACAAATATAACTTTCCCTGCTCTTGTATTAACCATTCTTATGGCTATATCTGCTTCGTGTTAGTTGAGATAAACATTTGCAGAAATTATTTTATTACTTATTTTCTTGTGGGTACAAGCATGGGTATCGGCAGTATTTTTTTTTCAGGGGAATGTTGGAAGTTTGCTATCAAACAACATTAATTCAATATTCTGTTGTCAAAATGTATAGTATTTGTTGCAGATAACCATATTAATTTATGCTAAATAAAAATTGTTCTTTACATCAAAATTGAAGCAATAGTCTAATATCCAGTAATTGACTGCACATTAAATTCATTGATTTCCTAGGGTGTGCCGCGGTCCCCCATTGCCATCTCATTCGCAACGCCCATGGGTGCAAGGGGAGTATGGGAATACAGTAGGCTTTGAACGATAGTCAAAGTTTTGAAATTACGTTCTTTTTGCACGGCTAACATATAAAGAAATGAAAAATGATATTCAATTTGACGAAAATTTTAATTTTTCCAAAACTCACACAAATAATAAGTAATATCTCCGAAATAGTTCACTCTACAAAACTGTATTAGGACATAAATTGTTTAGCAAGATATACATTTTTTATATAGTGAGATTTGGTCTATCTCTTACGGTTTACCACTTATGCAAAGGTTATCCAGAGTAAACAGGATTACATGGACTATAGCCAAAAAATTCAAAATATACTTTGTCATAAACATGTCTTAAAAATACCTATGGCATTTTAATCAAAATCGTTAGATCTATTTTCGAGAAAATCAAACTTTTCGAAAAATTTTCCATGTAAAAGGTAGTTTACGGTGGAGGAATTTTCTTCAAAATCTTCATGTTGCATCCTTAAAAGATATTAAATTTAAAAAACAACTTTGGTTTTTAATCGACTTTTCGTTTTCGAGTTATGCTGTCCACAGACTGACACAGACACACAGAGACACAGACACACACACAGACCTTTTTATAAAAATTCTATTTTTTGTTTGATTCAGTGGGGCTCAATATATGTATTTCCGGTGAAATCTCGAATTCGAATTTTTGGGTGGAATACAATATACTTGCTATGCGTAGTAGAAAAAGTAAAACAGACCTGAAATGGATTCGTTAGGGTGCGTTGGGCTAAAATGGAAGGGTGAAAAAGGAAGAAAGTAGACACAGGCGCATTAAACAACTGGGAAGGTCCAAAGGTCAGTTCTGTACATTAAATGAGGAAAAACACATTTGTTCAGGGCATTTTCTATATAGGAAGATAGCTCTGATTTAAATGCTAACGTGTTATTAACTCCATTATATTATATGTTTCACACGCTTATAAGGCATTTTTCTTTGCTCTATTTATATGCAGCCTTTAACATCTAAGGTCATATCGGCGGCTTTTCTTTTTGGAACAGTTGCTCATCGACAATTATGCTCACTCGCTTACTGTTTGTTTTTAACTTTGCATTTGTTTACGTTGGGTTTCCTCCATAGACTTAAATTTACACAATTCACTCTCTCATTCATATTTCCAGACCCCAGGGAGGGTGGGGAAGGAAAATTCCGATCCTCAAGCCGGGATCAAACATGGGAGCTCTGGATAGCATGTTAACCATAAGACCATAGAGGTAGTCTTTTTTGCACGCCATGTTTGAGTTGTTTTCTTCTTTCACGTCTGCCTGAAAACTGCGTCCGGCAATTTCAAAGAGGTTAAAGCCATGAATGAAGCTCTGAAGTCCGGACAAGTCTTGAAAACACCGATCTACACAATCAACCTACATGAAGAAAGTGAAAGCAGAGTTTTAGGGAGAAACTTGATTGGAAAACATGATACCCCTCATAACACAGGTGAAATTAATGGTACTGGTAAAAATCTACATTAGGATTATATAGGAATTTGTGAAAAGCAGAAAATGACCTTGTAGAATTCAGTAATGCTTGATCGATATACAATAAAGAATAAAACATGTATTTTATGTACGGCAGAAGGGTTAATGTTAATGTCCAAATTGTGTAAAAAGGCAAATGAAGAAAGTAAATAATTTTGTTTGGATTTTATCACAAGTAACCAAGAAAGAAAGCGTCAATCTCTCAAAGAGAAGAATACAGATTGCAAGCTTTATGTTACTGCATATAATTTGCAGGCAGTTTATTATAGTACTAAAATAAGTGTTATAATCGTACAATAAGTGATCTATGCGCTAAACATGAATTATTTTATTTACTTTTATTGTTGTTACAATTATATTCCGCCTTTAACTGCAAAGGTCATATCGGCGGTCCCTAACGTGGAACGAGGGGAATCAATCCGGGACCCTTTACACAGTAATCAGGTACTCTATCGACTGAGCTACGAGGCCAGCCTCCTATACTATTGCTTATGTTCCGTAGACTTGTAGAGTTACTGTAAAACGTCCGGGCTTCCACAAAAGCATATATTTATATAGGTACCATGCTTACTCGGCTAGCTCAGGAACAACGTTTTCCCCCATTTCTCATCCAATGAGTACCTACTAAGTACTTGCCAACAGGATATGCCTCCTGACAGTGGTGCAGAAATGAAGTGAAAATATCTCAAATTGAAGTTCACTGTGAAGCTTTATTTGTCCTTTCATGTTTCTCTGTCATAGTAGAAACATAAATGGTGTTGTAGACATTATGCATCGGCAGAAGTCATCTTGTTTTTATCCATATAACCCTCGTGTATGTTCTTTAGGGCCATTGAAACATAATATTCAACACAGGACCCGCATTTCCAACATATCTTTAAGTCGAGCATCCCTTTCTCTGTTTCTCTTTGCTAGGGTTAGTTGGTATCATCTCAATTTCTTCGTTTGTATATCCCAATATGATAAATGTTCTTTTTTAAATAATTTCTAGCATTCTTTTTTAAAATATTGTTTGTTTCCCATACACTTTCACATCAGGTAAATGTGTAAGATTATTCTTCCACAAAGTGTTAATAGTCTTTGTACAGATTGATTTATTCCATTTAGAAACGTTATCTTGACCTAGGAAATATTTAACGATTAATATTGTCGTAAACCTACTAATTAGGCCTCGACTAGGGGCAATAACATCACAAGGTAAAGTTAAGCGGTACCAGGAATTATTGGAGAGGGTTACATTTTTTATTCTAACCAAACACGAGATTTCTAACACCAAAAAGGAGCCGTTTAATTTAGACTATAAAATATAAAATTACAATTACATAATTCAAAAACAATTTACATAAATAACACCTGGCCGTTACATGGTGCTATACCACGTGCGTGGAGAGACGTGATGTTACAATATATCAATCATGGTTGCCTGCTTTTTATTTACCGTTCATAAAATAATGTAACAGCATCTTCAGCGTCACTATTCTCTTCTTCTTGTTCCTCAAAATCACCATTATTAATCATCTACTTCTATCCAACTCTGCAAGATCTTGCGATTGTCAAACCTAAAGGCAACATTAAAGTAAATTTTGTAAGAAAATAGTTATGTCCGTTTGCTCACTATTTTCTGAAACAATATGATTTGGAAACGGACAACTTGCCTTGTAACGCTTGGCTTCTCACGCCCACAGCAATAATTCATAGTAGCTTTGTTAGATGGAAATTGGCGGGGTGTGGTTTAGGCATATAAGCTATGATAGTGGCAAAATAAGTATAGTGTGGCGTCACTCATTCAGACGTCACACAAACACTAATGAAGTGTCTGGCTAGACCCGCATAGACTGATCAGTCAACTATGTCATCGATTTGTGAATTTCCAACCCTGAATAAGGAAAGTAAGAGATGTTCTACTTTTTAGCTCTCTGTCTTTGATTAATATGAATGGACTGCTTTTTCTCTTTGATGTAGCTTCCAAGTGTTCCTTGTTCAAACTGAGATTCTCCTAATTTGTTGAGCACATGTTCTCTGGTAAGGAACTCAAGAGAAAACTGATGTTCTGTGGCTCATACTTTCTTTGCTACGTATTATCATGGATAATATTGCATACACTTATTAATAAAAACGTGTAGAAAGAACATAACATTATATACAAAGTATTTATTACGTATAGTTCTAAGGGGAACGATAGGGTGTATACTAACAACATTAAGAGTAAGAATTTTAAGGAATATTTCCTCAAAGTGTATTAATTGTATTTGCTTGAATTTTTGCAGCACATTATATGGACTTTAACACACACTTTAAAGGAAGGGTTTTAGTTAGATACATTCTTTTAAGAATAGTTATTTTTGGAACTCAAACTTTTCACTTAAAATCATACTAATCGCTTAATAACTTCAATAATACAGGGTTATCGGGAAGTCGCTCCGCAGCTCTAGTGTAACCAAGAATTTCGGTGGCAGCACTGGCTATTGCGAATGGTAGCAAACAGCGAAATAAGAACTCTGATAGATTCAAGTATGTAATTCATAAAAGGTAATGTAAATGAACATGATACCAGCGTTATCTTGAGCGGTAGGCACCGGCACGGCGTGCGGGAACTTGTTGATAACTAGGGCTCGGAAGTTCATGCCCTAAAAGACACTGAAATATGCATGAAAATATGCTCTTAAAAACATGAAAATATGCCAAGAAATATGCACTATTGAATTAAAACAATGCCCCTTTGCAGTAGACAAGGCGAGTTAGTATAAATAAGAAATAAAGTTACCTTATTCCTTAGAGGTTGAAGCAGAAGTGGTCCCACCGCTAGTATTAACTGCTAAATTTATACCTACTACATTTTATACGCCTGATTTAATTAGGTGGGAACCGGTTCACAACACTTACGTTTGAAGGCCATGGCACAACTATTGGCAAGCGTTGCCATAATCGTGCAGCTCAAAACGTTGACCTGCACTTTATCTTTGTTAATATAAACCTCTCAGATAACGCACTGATTATTCTCCACGCACATACATATAATGAGGGGATGGAAACGGGATTCACTGCATGACAACATGACTCACCTCTCGAGTTACATCAACATGTGCAATACTACCAATATGAAAAGTATTATACACATGGAAAAAATAATAAAAAACCATAAAATCATTAAAATATGCAATATAATGGCTATAATATTGAAATATTATGCATTTATTCCAAATCAAGAAAATATGCAGTTATATGCACCATAAAATCATGTCCAAATAAATGAAAATTCCAGAATTCGTGCACATAATGTAAAAGCATACGTTTTTAACCACTATGAAAAAACATGCAAATGCATGAACTTCCTAGCCTTAGTGATAACGCTATATAATAATGTGTTAAATGGCTGTTTTAAAATGTGTAGTATAGATATAAACGTATTGCTTGAAAAATTCAGTCTCCCATGTTCATTAGTTTCTGAGAAACTGTCCCTTATGTATGGAAAAATATAGTTTTGAGAAATCGAGCTTTAAAGAAAGAAGCAACCTTTTCAATACATCCCGGCATCATAGGAGGGATTGTCAGGGTATTCTTCCATTTCATCCTCTATTTTACTTTTAATACTTCTCCTGTGTTATGTGGCAGCTTTTCCAAGATCTTATTGAGTCATTTCAGCATTTCTTATTCTCTCTTGAACAGTCAACATCATGGACTTGATCATGTAGAAATCGGGTAGCAATCTTAGACTTCTAAGCATGTTACACTTGATTATGTGTCTTTGTTATGTGCTGCTAACACAAGGTGAAGGATATTTATTCCTACTTCTCTGGGATACGAGTCCAAATTACACTGTTTATACTTTGGTTCTGCCGGGGAAACATTTCTCAAGTAAGTGACGATCAGTAAGGAGTCCTGGAAATTTGTTTGATATGTTCATAGTATTTACACTATGATTTGGAGTTTTAGGGCAAAGACCGTGACTTTGAATTTGCTAATCTTGTTCTGAGCAAAAAATTGTAAAACTTATCGACCACGCCCACGAAATGGAACCTGATGGTAAATTAGCTGTAAAAATGCTAATAGTAGTGATGTTAAAATAACAATTGCACCATTTTAATCATTTGCATTATATATGCTAAAACAAAAAGGTGTATTTCGACTCTTATTTACCTTACTGGTGATTAATTTAGTGTTCCCACTTTTTATAAATCTTAAGTTTGATCACAATCACTACAGTAAAGTAGTGAAATGCTCACATTATCTACTTTCATACATCACTGTTGCGCGCAGAAGATCTGGTCACTCGTTACCATGAAGCAATGTATTACAGCATCGTAAGGTCGCCCAGAAAATGGTAAAGGTCGTGCCAAATATTCATTGTTACTGTTTTATCTAAATACTTACAGTGTAAACTTTTTTGGCATAAAACTACTTGCATGGTTCCATTCATTAGATTCTGAAGAGAGGTCCATTCTCTCAAGATCTGAGTGCAGTTTCGTATTGCACATCTTAGATACATCAGTGAATTCTGATGTTTATGCCTTTAGAACAAATTGTATCTTTCCCACAAAATTTACTAACAACACTTAAAATAATTATTTTCTCTATGCTGCTTAAAAGTTGACCTATTCTTCTTTTGCCGTTGTATGAGACACACTGTTCGTTTTCACATACGTTAGATAAAAGGTACAAGCAACGGACTGATCTGAATGGAACGTTGGCCATACTGCAACAAAACAGACAGACGCCTTGCGCACGGAATTGCCAATGCTTGTTGAGTTAATTTCACTATACATTTCATTGTAGGTACAAAGGGTTCGCTGGAAATCGAAACGATAGCCAATTTTTACAAACGGATCGCTCTTCCCATAAGAAGAGGGAGTAGACAAAACCGTGTGAATGTAATAATTATAACAAATTATATACATTGTTAGTAGAAGAAGGAGTAGAGGACATGGGAATGTTTTATATAAAATAAAACTGCGTAGAGAAAACCATTGGATGTAATACGTGCATGATAAAATGGATTGCATAAAAGCCTTTTCCATGAAAAAATACTTATATGCGCCGATTTTCATGGTGATCGGTTAACCAGTGATAGAGTTTATCAACTTCATGCACACCAACGTCCTCTTTCATATATACATTGTGTGTGTTTTATGTTGAAGACCGAGTGGAGAAGATCATGTAAATGTGTTACCTAAAGGAAAAGTAGCGGACAAAACCGTGTGAATGTAATACGTTACATTTCTATTTCAGTCAGAAAATTCTGTGAATTGTATGGTGAAGGGGAAGTAGAGATGAATATGTGAATGTGTTAGTAAAAGATAAGCGAGGAGAGAAAGCATGTGAATGTTATACATGGAATAGTATATTCATATTGTATAGATTAAAAAGATACTCAGGATAACAACAATCATAACTTGATTAATACTCGTATTATCAAGGAAGGTGTACTTTATGCCCACCTTCTGTAATTTTTAAAATTTTCTCTTTCAATTTTTGATTAAGGGCACGCATTTATTGTCCATCACTGTTTTTACTACTGAAGTGCGTATTTGTTTCAAATTTTTCATTGTTGGTCTTTTTGAGAAACAATGAAATGTCAAGATGGTCATAAAGTACTGTGCCGTCGGTATAACGTGATTCATATACTCGTAAAAAGCGGAAAGGAATAGGTAAGCAATGTTAAATATTACGTTTAAAAACATGCTGAGATATAATACCCAATTTTAAATTAAATTTGTTTTAAAAATTGCTGAGATATTGTTACCAGTGATGGTCACCTCCGATGGTAGTATGAGCCCTGTGGCATGTGATTCATGTAAAAAAGCAAAAAAATAATAGTTAAGCAGTGTTAGATATTAACTTTATATACATCAGAACATATAATACTGAATTTAAAATCAATTTGTTTTAAAAGTAGCTCAAACATTTTGTTACTAGTGGTAGTCACAAATTAGCACCCCTTCCCCCCCCCCTAGTAATCTAAGTTATGAAATAAGGCTTGGTAATGCACTTATGTCTTTAGCCATGCCCTAACTAAGTTGGTGCTCATAATATGAAGTTGAATATTTGAATCTTGATTGTGCCTCGCGAATTGCCCGTTTAGATGAATGTATTGTAATATACAATATATTGTCTTCCGGTTACTACATCTTAATTACGCTCTACAAAGCACCGAAAAGGATGGTCGAAGCCCTTGAGGTACGGAATCATGAATGGGAGTCCGACGGTTCAAATCCCGCCAGACGTCTTCAATAACTGACTTCCTCCAGGTTTTTCTCAAGGCACGTACATGGATAAGGGGAAGTTTCACCAGAAATATGTTTTGAGATTCCTTGAATTCAAGAAAAATTGATAGGCTATAGCGTCATTGGTGGGGTGCAGTACTGGAGGGTGGGAAGTGGTCAGCGCTCCGAGCCCTTCCGGCCAGTTATGCGGCCTTCTCGACCTGGGGCCACTACTTCTCCATCGAGTAGCTCCTCAGTTGGTCCCCGCGGTGCCTAACGAGGCTGAGTGCACCCCATGCCAGATCTCCCAGAGGTCTGCTACCGGATATCGAATCCGGGTCCTCCGCGTCAGAGGCAAGCGCGCTACCAACTGCGCTACGGAGACGGTCTTAAAAAAAGTACTACATATTACAATCAACAATATTAACAATTTAGACCGTTCCTAAATGTTAACATGACGGACATGTCTGAAAGCTTGCGATTCTTTTCTTTTTATCCCAAACTTGTTACTGCTAATAAATATTAAAATTACGTTTCTGAATATTGAAATCTTCTTGCTTTATTTTAATCAATTCCTAGGCAGAATATCTCCGAGTTGCGCAGCACGGATATAAGAATTAGTAATATGAATATAAAAAAACGTGTTTCCGAATGGCCGTCCTTATCTTGAAAAGTTGTATCTGGTTGTTCTACACAGCGCGGTTTGTATGTTTCTATGTTACAAGAGTTTCAGGGATGATATGTCTACATTTTAATCGGTTACGAGTTGTGACTCTGTACATACATGTGTTCGGAAATTGTATACAATTTTTTTTGTTTTGTTTTGTTTGTTATTAACGTCCTCCAACACAGTGTCATATCGGGCAGTAAATAAATGAAGTAGGCGAAATGATACTGAAGTGAGTCCGAGGTTCATAGAGCCTCAATTTGCCTGATATTCGTATTCACAGGATAAGAAAAAACCTCGGAAAAAACCTTGTCCGGATAACTCACCCTACCCGAGATTCGAACTCGCGACCTCTTGGACGTGAGGCAGATACGCTACAACTACGCTCCACAGGCGGGCTATACAATATGAGCATGTATGTGTATTACAGATGGGAACTCAATTCAAATTCGGAACTTCCTCGTTAGAATCTGCCACCCTAACCTTGTATGCAGTGCGTTCATTATATTGACGGGCCAAAGATCGCGCTTGTGCGTGGCGGATTTTTCGTTCTGAAACTTCCACGTTGGTTACCCATGAGTGATAGTAGCATACCTATAACTTGTTATGAGTTTTGTTGAAAGTGGTGTCCATCTTCATTGAATCATTCCTGGCATTCCTCGTTGTTATGAGGTTATACTTCATAAACTGTCGTCAATCTGTGGGATTTCAACTGTAGAAGTTTAGCAGCTGTATAGAGGTTCTCTAAATACCCACACGCCTTAGATGCCTTTTGGAGAGCGTTCCAATAAAGCACCAATTTCGTCAACTCTTTTGCTCAGTTATCGCTGCTTAGGCTTTCGTTGTTCTAAGCTTATTAACCAGACATCTAAATGTTTCTCTACCTACAACTAAAATAGCTAGAAATGTCTCCTGCATTTGTCTATACACTTGTCGATATGATTCGGCTGATAGGCATCGTCCAAGCGTGAATGTATCAAAAGGCCGAGACAAGAACAGCAGCACTAATGATACTCCAAAGCAATGTATGCACAACAGAAATGTCTTACATGAAGTTCCACTATTGATTTATGCAATAGACAAGCCCTCATCTTTACAGCTTCAACTGTTAATGAAACGAATACAACACAGCTGATAAACGTAGCCTTGAGTGGGTCATTCACACTAGTGAAATTGAACTACGCATATGCGACCTGTGCACTTTTTATAAAGCGATTGCGTGACAGAAAGTACACTTACGAAAGAGGCATGTCTGCCTCATATACAAGAGGTCCCGAGTTCGTATATTGGTTAGGGTAAGGTTTTTCCCCAGGTTTTCTTTATTCTGAGAAGACAAATGTCGGGTAACTTTAAGCTCTATGGACCTCGGACTCATTTGAACAACAGTTCACTCATTTAAGTCATTTATTCTCCTATATATCACATTGAAGCATGTTAATATAAAAAAAACAGGCCAATGCAGTCATCTAACAAGTAATGTTCATTCCTTATGATCTATGGGGGATGTTATTGTTAGTTTTATTGTTATTCTATTATCATTATTCTTCTTGTTATTTTATTATAAACCTCGCACTACTCTATGAGTTATCAATTATATATGATACACAAGCAGTTTGTTAGATCAAAGCAACACTCAAGACCAAAGGTCATCGTCGTCTACGGTTCCCCATATACCGGGCGGAAGGGAAGTCATTACATTAAACCAGTGATAGCTCTCGGTATTTGGAGCACATTTTGTATCTTACGTTTTTGTCTCTGAGCATTTCCTACGGAGATATTTTAGTTTTGTCGAAAACAAGCTGGCAACACTGCAAAGTGCGCTGGTGTCACTTTCCCTAGCTCAGTACACAAATAAACAGCGTAGCGGTGCGTCTTGAAAACAAACACATACCTTGCCTTGTCCTTCCGCGTTTATTATCCGACTGTAGGCCAATCACAAGCTCCCAAAACATTACACGAAAGCGAAAGCGGCCGACCTGTTCACATCCACAAACCAGGCCAGTTCCCTCATGAAACTTCAACGTAACGTTGTCGACTTACTTCAGGTCTGTTCAGAGTATTCCTTCACATCTTTTAAGATTAATTTTTTCGAAACCCTGTGTGATGTTCCATAATTACTACCGAAGCTATGTAGAAATAAGTTACTCTACGCATCTTAAAAATAACAAACTGTTGTCTTCGTACATTCTTGTGGAATTGCACATCCAATTTGGATCAAAAACCATTTATTTTTTCGCAATTGGCTGATCTAATAACAAAATGTCATTCGACTTTTTGCTTGTAATGCTTCTACGAACCACACATTAGAAGGAATGTAACGACTTCCCTTTCAGCCTATATAGGCATAGGCATAATCTGTGTGCAGATTTCCCCTGATGGTAGATACCAATATGAGGAATAAAAAAGCGTATTAACAAATTCATCTCTCCCAAAAGGTAAAGGAGATACATAATTGAACATTATTGAATGCATTATCTACTCAGTCTGGCAACACAGGTAGATGAACAGCCAAATGCTTCGTTTACTAATGACTTCCGCTACCATGTAAGCGTTCGCACCTAAGACGAGTGAAAGTCTAAAGTAGGCCAGGGCTGGACAAGTGGTTTCGCCACGTGTCTTAGTGTTTATCAGCTAATAACGACGGAAGGAGTGGTATTTTTTTAAACTTTCTCGAACAGGATTCAGCCCACATTCCTGACCTTCCGCTCTACTCAAATGCTAAATTGGCGCGACTACCAAGCGTGTGTGCGCGAATTTATTCCAATTCATAAGGAAGAGAGAGGAGTGATGTCGATGGAGCGGAGGTGGCTGAAAACGGAGAGGAGGAAGAAAGAGGAAGAGGGGTAAAGGAAGGTAAATAAAGTAAAGCGAAGGGAGAAATAGGAGGTATAGGGAGTGCGAAACAGAGAGGAAAATAGAGAAATGGCGAAAAAGCGGATGAGAGTAGCAGAGAAGAATCTCCACTTTTAATGCAATAATGCGAGCAGAGCTAGTTAGGAAATATAATAATAAAAGTCCAGCTTTCCGAGACTATTACAAAATTTGGGTTTGAACATAGTAAGTCGCGTCGAATCCAGAGAGTGCACAATGACCGGATTATTCGAGCTTCTTCTTTGCTACCCTCCCGGTATCTCTCTCCCCATGTTGTTTAATTATGCATCGACATCGAAGCAACGGATGGACGGACGGACGGACGGACGGAGGGTTAGGATAACGTTATGACTGTGTCCAACGATGACAGGCCATGGAATCTCATGCAGCTGGGACCCTGCAGTAATTATCAGCAAAAAGAAGGGAAGGCCAACAATTTGTCATCAATCAAAGCGTTTTGCGTGACAAGAACTGCATCGTTATAAATGTCAAATTATCTTGTCCCTTATAAATGGCTACCTAAGCTTTCCTCTTGCTGACCAGCAACGTTTGTACTTCATGCTTCACTTGGCACATTGTTTATTTTATGTTTATAGAGCCTGCATTATTAAGATGTCAACTGTGATGTCTTCATAAACATTCTTTTTTCTTTATTTTATTTACACAGGTTTACAATGTATTATACACCTTCCTGTTGCCAAAGCTATACTTGGATATTTCTTTCCGATATTCAAGATCTTCCCAATCTTCTTGGTCTAGGCCTCTTATTTTCATAATCTGGTGTATCTTCCGCTTCCATGTGTGTCCAGGTCGACCTCGACATCTTCTTCCCGAGAAGGTCCATTTTATTATTCCATTCGGTATCTTTTCATTTCCCATCCTCTTCACATGTCCACACCATAATAGTTGTTTAAAGTCCAGCAGCGAATTTTCCTTTTTCGTTTTACGTCGAATTTCTGTGTTTCTAATGTCTTCTAATTTGGAATGTCCCACAGAAACGTGTCTCGCCTGAGAAAATCCATTTCGGTTGTCAGCAACTTTGATCGTAAGGGTTTACTTAATTTCCATGTTTCGGCTCCATATGTCACTATACTCTGAATCATTGCGCTGTAATTTTGAAGTTTTGTTTTATTGAATATGTTTTGGCCCACAATATTCCATTTAGCCTTTTGATAGCTGTTCTTCCTTTATTTATCCCATGTTTAATGTCCCGTCTTGCTTCTCATTACTTTTTCTTCTTAGAAATTTGAATTCTTCACATCCTTTTATTGCACCTGTTCTTTCTTCTAATATTATATCTCTAGTTGTACCGCTACATACCATATTATTTCTTTTCCAAATTTATTTTTAATCCCCAATTGTGCAATTCTTCTCTCCATTTCCTAAACATGCATTCCACATTATCGTATTTTTGTGCTCCACACCTGATAGTCAGTAAGCAATAGTGTGTGTGTGTGTGTGTGTGTGTGTGTGTGTGTGTGTGTGTGTGTGTGTGTGTGTGTGTGTAGCATTTCCTCTAATTCCTAATTAATCTTGTTGAATAATATATCCTGTGTTGAGTGTTCTACGAAGTCAACTATGTATTTACAGGTTAGTAGGTTTCCTCTTTTATTGTAGAACAATTCATTAACTACTTTCACTCTCTACTTAGCACAGGAAATATTGCTTTCCACCAAAATTTTACTAAGTAATTAAGTTTTAGGGTCACCTAAACTCTCCCTCCACAAAAAGTCACATTTCTTAAAAGATCCAAATGTATGTGTGTATTTGCATACCTACCTGCATATGTAATGTGACCATATTTTGTAAAGTTGAAGTCGGGACACCTCTCAACTGAGTTTCTTTAATTACCATTCCTTACTTCTTTAAATTAATGTAATTGGAAAATATAAAACCTTATTTATACATTTATTATTAATAAGCAAAATATAATTATCGGAGTACTCAAGTATTATTACATTGTGATAAAGGTAATGGTTTTACAATATACAAAGTTATATTAATATATAACGCTCACTCCACGAATTAAATATTGTTTTCGTTATTTTAAGAGAGAACACATATCAGGACTTTTAATTGCTAAATAACTTCTAGTTCTATTACTCTCTGAAACTGATGCTTTATTTTGTAGTTTGGTTATTAACTTTTTCTGCTACACACCCACATTCGCTTCCATTCATACTCTGTGTAGATTAGGGAAACATTCCGGCAAAAAAATTATTCGCTCTACCCGGGATTAGAAACAGTTACCTGTGTGTTAAGAGGTCAGAAGGCATACTACGTAACTACAGAGATAATCCGTAATTTCTTATGCCGCTGAGAATAAATTTAAATATCTTTTTTTCTGATGATCTCTGTTAATCTCTTTTTTCGCTTGTGTCATATGTAAGCAACGATTATTAATTTTAAATTGACTTCCAAAAAGTAATATCATTTCTGTGATCCGGTACGGGGCAATCTCACCGAATTTTAATCACGATTTATTTTTCAATGGATGATATTCCGGTTCAACTATATTCAGCACTTGTAATATACTTCATTTTGTTGCCTTTACATGAGCCTTGCATACATAATTTAAAATAACAACTATTTAAATTTGTGATTTTCCGTATACCTATAATCTACATTTTTGTTTGTCTCCATGAACATATTTTGTCTTCCATTAAATATTTTTCAGTGGGTAATATTTCGTAAAGTCTAAGAAGTTTAAAAGAGGTAACAATAATAAAACTAATCACAGTAAAACTTCGTTTATTATGCTCTCCTTTATCCGGATCATATTTGTAGATATTGTAGATATTTAATGTTCAAATTAGATACCAAATTGAACTATGACAGCATGAATGTAACTATAAGAATGTACGCCAAATATTCGCCTTTTTAGTTTGATTAAATGTGCAGTCCTTGCATAAATTGTGCAATAAATTACAGTAAATACGTACTGTACTGTACCGTAAAATGCTACAGGAAGATTCAGTAGTGTACTGACGCGTTGTGCATCACCAGCTATAAACAGCACCGGAAGAAAGAGTTGACCTTGATCACTACACCTCCCTCAACCTACTCAGTTTCCTTACTGTTTTCAAAGGTCACGTGTCATTAAGTTTATTGTGTGTGTTTCAACCGGATGGATTTTATACCCTATCAAAGTGTTTGGGAGTGTAATACATGCACAAGTTTAAAATTATATCAAAGCGAAAGAAGGTCATGGTTTGAATGCATAAACAGTTTGATACAATTAAACGAATTGTTAAAGGAGAAACATTGCGGAAAATAACTGCTGAATTTGGGAGTTGAGACTTCAACAGTGTCCTACTATAAGAAGTAATGAAAATATATTGAAAATTTTTGTTGTAAAATGTTATGTAAAGACACTTTGGAAGGCAGAGAATTTAAGGATTTAAGAGTTTATTTTGCTTATTAGCCCTATAACCCGGATTATCCGGATATTTTGATTTTCTAGATTGCTTTTGATCCCAATTATTCCAGATAAACGGGGTTTTACTATACATCAAATTCTACAACGTACTTTATCTACTTCCATAAGACCTAAATTACACAAGCACACACATAATACTCACGCGGGTAGCGAATCGCTTAAAGCAACTACGTTTGAACACAAGGGTATTATGCAAATAGCAATGGGTGGCTATTTTTGAGTTTTTAATTTCATATTTTTTTTGACGCCAACTAATTGGTGTTGCAATTACTCACATCACTGGCGACTGTGATTGATGGTGATATTGCCTGACCTGGAACTCAAACCCACAGATAGGCACTGCCAACCTCTGCACTGCAACTTGTGTTAAACTGTTTTAACGATGCCCGTGTTCACCTCCTAGCCATAATTCTTTGTGAGGATTAAATCTATTGCTAGGGTGTACTGCTAATTAATTAGCAAACAGCTCGCAGAAATGTGATACAAACTGTTATATGGAATGCCTTGAGTGACAAATGTAAAAACTGCTTATTACCGAATTTATTTATTGGTATTAGCGTTGCGTTATTCATGCTCTAATACTGCATTTAATTTTATTCCTTACCTTTCCTTTCGCCATATTTTTGTAGTTATCTGCTAAGTTGCTGGTGTTGCACAAAGACATCATCACCGAGCACATATAGGAACTAGAGATGCACACAGCAAATTTGTGAACATTCTCCATAAAATGCTCTAGAACGATTAGATCAAAAGATTGCTTGGCTTAAAGTGCATATTCGCATTGGGAACTACAATCTATATTTTTAGCCAGAATTTTTAAAAAGGTTTTGCTAATGATTAGTATAATAAACTAGAAACATTTAAATTACCAATACTTAAAAGTATTGACTAAACAAATTCAACATTTAATTTCACATATTTTTTTCAAATTCTGTAGCTTCTATAAAATATAGATATTTCAGACTTCAATAACACCAGTTTGTTTCTCTGAGCATGCACAATGATTTGAAATTCTCAACTGTTCTTTTTACCAGCTGATCTTTTGGTTAAATCACTACAGATTTATGTTCAGACCATAGTTGTTAGTTCACATCATTCCGTCTAATACGCTTTAAAATGATGTATGAATTTAAGAGCACTTCCTTGGGATTGAAAAACGTAAAACTATTACGAATTTCTGATTGGATAAATTGTTAAATTAAACACGCTTATGGTAACAACTAGTATGCAAGCTATACATTTTTGAAAACTAGATAGTCAGGGCTATTATATGATACAAAAATCAGAAGTTTGAACTTTTGAAAACAAATTGCAGTTTTCCAACTTGAAGAAACACCTTAATCTTTGCAATAGCATCAGCTTTTATTTAGTTCTTGGCATTACAATTCAAAGAAAATGGTAATTTCATATTCCAAAATCCAATGCTCATACAATAGCCAAAAGTAGACAAGGTTCTACATTCTAAGGAAAACTTTTTCTAGTTGAAAAACTAAGATATTAGACTGCAACATAAATTATGCTTATTTTAGGTAGAGCAACACCCTCCTAAGTCGGTTATCTTAGATTACATATGCTTAATGGAGTGATTAAAAGCCTACATGATTCTTGTATATTATTTTGTCTAGCTTACTATTCCAGGGATATTATATATATTTTATCACGAGTATGACAACTTGTATGAATCAAATAATTCCAATTCTGAAGATAAAAACTGAATACAAGATCTTTAGATTCTGAAACTGATCATGACGAAGAGGATGAAATGTGATAACATGTATTTTACAGGTAACATCATATGCTTGTCGAAGATTGTTATTGTTATTATTATTATTATTATTATTATTATTATTATTATTATTATTATTATTATTATTATTATTATTATTATTATTATTATTATTGACCACCTCAATAGTGCGGTGGTAATGCACTTTCCTCTGACGCGGAGGTCCTGGGTTCGAATACGATACTGGCATGGGATTTTTTTCCCTTGCTGAGAGGTTTGGTACAGGATGCAGTCAGCCTCGTTAGGTTCCTGAGTAAGATAATCCTAATAAAAACCGCGAATGTTTAAGATAAACTAAACTAAACATGGAAATGAAGGAAAAATAAAATAAAAAAAGATAAATACAGGCATAGAAGCACAAAAATATAGCGCGTTCCTACCAGGCCCGGCGCGGCTCTCGGTATTTTAAAAGCGCGCGTGCCTAACATATGGGTCCTTTCTCGTGCAATTATTATGTTTAAGATTTATAATTACTGAACGAAATCTGACAGTAAAACTACTCCTTGGGATTCAAACTACTACAGAAAACCTTAATGTATTCTCAAGATGGCCTGTATTAAGCTCGATATTATGTTCAAATTATTGATTATTGTGTCTTCGAACTTGTAATTTGAACTGTAGCAATAAAAGAACAAAAGTAAGAAATAATTATCTTTATGATGTTATAATTTACTTGGCAAGTTTGAAAGTAAATGCATTTGATAGTTGTTATTTTGCCAACGAGTACATATTTGAAACGGCTGTGGGGAAACTTAAACTTAGAGACACGGTGCACTTTGAGTGAGCTCCATATCTACTGTTTGATGTTTAGGAATGATGTATTGATTAACACAGAAAAACATGTTTGGGTACATACGCCGGCAGCTGAACACTAGCGGTACCGCGCCAACGGGGCACCGACTGCCGGTTCGGTCGATGGACATGATCCCCTCACCCTTAGGTTCCCAACACTAATAACATATAGTGCTATAGAAGTATTTATAATCGCTCTGTACCAAACATGAACTATTCTGTGATAATAACCAATATCCTTCCGATTACTGTCCTGGTGTTTTTCCCTAAGGCTAGAGGATAATTTCCTTATAATTATTTTCTCCAAAAAGGAGTTTGCTCATATTTTATATGAAACTATCTGAAATATCTGGCGTTGCCCTTGGTTTGACAATTTATCATATTTAAAAATATTACTTAAACAAAGAGTTAACTCTTAGGTACCATACATAACATAAACAAAATAAATAAATAACAACCTGCGGAAGGCACTATGCAAACACACTGTTAAACAATTACAAATACTACAGGAAGAAAAATGAGTACAGAAAGCCGTATGAATGTAATACGTTGCATTTCTATTTCCATTATATAGAAAACTGTATGAAGAGGGAATAGAGAAGAAAGGGCGATTGTGTTTCATAAAAGAAAAGTGAGTACAGAAAACAATGTAAATGCAATACGTTGCATTTCTATTTCAAATATAGAGCAAATCGTAAGAATTGTTCATAGAGAGCGAGAAGAGAAGGACATGTGAATGTTTTATGTAAAAGAAAAGCCAGCAGAGAAAACATATAAATGTAATACGTTGCATTTATATTTCAAACATATAGAAAATTGTATTAATTGTATGCTCAAGGGCGAGTGGAAGATATATGAATGTGATACGTAAAAGAAAACCGTGCATGTAATACAATGCATAGTAAAATGGATAGCATACAAATCTTCTCCACGAAGAAATAGACATACATGCCGAATTTCAAGATGATGAGTCAAGGGGCTTCGGAGATTAGACGTTATACATATGCCGGGTGGAAGTGAACTTATTACACTCCCTCTAATGTGTGTTTCATAGAAACATTACAAACAAAAGGTTCTAATAGCATTTTGTTCTTTGATCAGGCACTTTCCAAAAAATAAATGGTTTTTGTTTCACATTGGATGTGTAATTCCACAACAATATACGAAGATAATAGTTTGTTAATTGTAAGATGCGTGGAGTAACTTATTTCTGACAAAGCTACGGTAGTAATTATGGGACATCACAGGGTTTCAAAATAATTAATCACTTAAAAGAATTGAAGGAGTACTCCGAGCAACTTTTTCAGACGTGAAATAACTCGACAACGTTGCGTTGAGGTTAGTCAGGGAACTGAACCGGTTTCTGGATGTAAACAGCTCGCTCGCTTGCAGGGAGGTGTAATGTTTTGGGAGCTAATGATTCTGTTTGGCCACCACTCGCACAGAAAACATGGAAGGACACGGCATTATATTTGTTTACGTTTACGATACACCAGGCTGCGGTGGTTGATTATGTACTGACCTAGTGAAAGTGACACCAGGTCACTTCTTTCCAGGTTGTTTTCCACAAAACTAAAATACCTCTGTAGGAAATGGTCAGAGACAGAAACGAAAGATACAAAATGTGTTCCAAATAGCAAGATCTATCACTTTTAAATTAATGTAATGATTAAAGCCACAAATTTTAGTACATGTAAACATACATATATATATGTAAGATTTAAAGCTTTCACGGCGCACGTTATTTATTAAAGTTTCACGGGCGATCAGCCGTGTGAGGTTTGAAAATATTGAGCTTTCGGCCATTCTAAACTCCATGTCATTCTGACGAAGGCCATGGAGTTTAGAATGGCCGAAAGCTCAATATCTTCAAACCTCACACGGCTGATCGCCCGTGAAACTTTAATATATATATATATATATATATATATATATATATATATATATATGGAATTTAATCAAAATCGTAAGGACTAATTTTTGGAAAAGCAAACTTTTCGAAAAACTGTACGTATAAATAATAGTTTGGGTCGGTTTTATTAAATCTTGGTGTCTCGCCCTTTCAACATACCAAGTTTGGTATTTATCTGATCTTTCGTTCCTGAGTTACCCTGTTCAGATAAACGCGCGTCCGCACACACTCTTGGACAGACACACATGCAGATATCTTTCCTAATATGCTTTCTTTATATTTCATGGAGTTCCGAAACATTATTTCTGGCGAAATATCAGTATCGAATTTTCGTTGATATACCTACAATACAGTAGAGAAAGTAATTTAATTCTAGCGCAGGCGTGCTGGTGTACTTATACACCAGATCTGCTATCTGTCCTCTACTGGAAAAATGGCAAATCCTACTCGTATCGCCACCTAATTATTCTTGCCTTTTTGGCCATAGTTTAGCTTCAGTTTAGTCGCGTTAGAGTGATTATAGTATCAACAGATCGAGATGATATATTGCAACTGCATCATCAGATGATGGTATACACCGCCTGCCCAGTGGTGGAAAATTTGTATCATTGTCGGCTTACTTCTTGTGCTCTTACAGAGAGTGATATGGTTATAAAAAACCATATTTCAGAGGTCTTATAATTTATTATTAGCTATTGGTTAGAGACAAATATTTGATAGACGAAGAAGTGTAAAAAACCGTTGTTTTCTGACGAACATTAAAGGGATATTAATGATTTGTTTTCTTACAGGCATGAAGTAACGCCAGCGAATGTTTATGACAGTGATTCTGAAATTACAAGTGGCGAAGCAGTATTTTCCTTTGATACTCCAGTTAATTTTTTTACTTTCTCTATTACATACAGTAAGTAGGGGAAGTATTGTATTCCAAACAAAAATTCGATGTCAAGATTTCACCTGAAATATACAATTTGAGGTCCACTGAATCCAAGAAAAACATTTGTGTGTGCGCGCGAGCGCACCTGTGTGTGTGTGTGTGTGTGTGTGTGTGTGTGTGTGTGTGTGTGTGTGTGTGTGTGCGCGTCTCTGAACAGCATAAAAAACGAAAACTAAGTTAAAAACTAAAGTTGGTACTTAATTTTAATATCTTTCAAGGATACGACATGAAGATCTTGAAGAAAATTCCGCCAGTCAAAACTACCCTTTACATAGAAAATTTTTCAAAAATTTTGATTTTCTCGAAAATGGCTCATGATTTTGATTAAAATGCCACATGTTTAAAATATTTTTATGACAGATGAAACGTATATTATGAATTTTCTGGCTATAGCCCACCTTATTCTGTTTACGTATTATGATTTTTACATGATTCGTAAACCGTGTGATCTCGTTAAAAAACACAATTTCTGTCCAAACGCATTTTTGTGGACTGCACTATTTCGGAGATATTCCTTGTTATTTTTGAGTCTTGCAATCTAATACGTTTCTCAAACGGAACGTTGTTCACTTTTTTCATATCTTAGCTGTACAAAGAGAACTGAATTTCAAAGCCTTCATATAACGACCAGCCTACTTCCCTTGTACCTACAAGAAAATGAACAATAAGATAATTTATACAAATATTTATCTTGATTAACAAGAAGAAGATAGAGGAATAAGAGTGCAACATATCAGATTTTTATTCCTAGGAATAAACAAACAAAATATGAAAACTAATATGTATAAGTAAGTGGAGATATTTCCAGGACCAAAACTAGATCTATGATGCTAAGTTTAGCGTGCGTCTGCTTCGTCAAGTTCAATATGCACATAAAAAAGTAGCCAAGGAAGAAACAAAGGTAAATGTAGTATTTTCGGAAGGACAAAGAATAGGTCTGCTACTATAAGCTTCACAACACTTCTTGTAATCTATGAATGATATAATGTAATCCACTGCAGCACCAGTACCAATCTCATTCGTCTTTGGCACACGTAAATATCCCTTCATGCCTTAAAACAGTTGCAGAACGCAATGGGGCAGTTCCAGCCATAGAGACGGTAGTGGCGTGTGCGAACTTGGTTCTGCGTCTCAGCGAAGGCGAGAGATGAAAGGTGGTTAGCAAGCTTGAACTAGCGTGTGTAGTCTGTGATAATAGACAACAACAGTATAAACAACCGAAAATGCTAAAATAATAATAAAATGCAGCAATAGCATTAATACAAACAAATCCCAATGTAACATTAGGTGCCCTGGTGCTTTCATATATTTTGTTACGGCACTTCGCAATCAGTAATCCGTAATGTTAGGCAATAGCATGATATACGGGAGCGACTTCATTCTCTGTAAAATAAAGACCCTGTAAGTAAACTGCAAACAATTATAAGACCCTTTCGGTTGTTTATACTGTTATTCTCTATTATCAGGTACTAACACGCTAGTTCAAACGTCTGATCTCTCGTCTTCGCGGATAATCAGAACGAATTTCGCTCACGCCACTTCCGTCTCTACAACTGGAATTGCGCCGTTGCGTTGTGCAACTGTTTTGACAAAGGGATATATCCGCATATGCCAAAGACGGATGAGATGGGCCACTTGGTATATTCTGCACTCTGCACAGAATACATCTCGCGCCTGCTCATGTACCACTAAACAGCGCATCTGCTCTAGGGTTACATGAACATTTTCATACAAGTAGCTTTATTTATTGGATCAGTAATCAGTAGTAACCTGAGCAATAGCCACCTTGAAGCCAAAATTACCATTAATAAATGTTATTTGTGTCCGCATGTATGGGTGTTTGTTGATTTCCACACAGGAATAGCCAAACCGATTGTTGAGAAATTACTCCTTAGGTCATACTGAGAAGAGAAATTAAAGGGCATCTCAATTTATTCTCCTTTAAATATCCGTATTCAAAGGCGCCTCACTAAAAATACCGAAGATTATCACCAAGTTAAAGAAAATTACATTAAAATAATTATTTTAGAACATTAATCACTCAGCAGATTACATTATCAATTATGCAGTAATGCTACACAAATACCATACTATGTGAGAATAAGGCTCAAGGTGTCGAAAGAAAATGAACTTAATATAGCAAAGTGTTTAATACTATAAAACATGGTATAATTGGTCATAAAGTGTATCATTAAAAGAAGTGAATGTCAGTGGATAAAGTAATTAATGATACAGTTGTGGGTTATTTGAATGTGAAACAAATGTTTACACATTGCCATTTTGCTCCTTTCGACCCATTAACTCAGATTCTAAAGTGTGAATTTATTCCAATTCTTCATTCCGGATCAAAATAACTCTAGACTTGCGGAAGGCAGGAGTAGAAAGAGCAACACATCGCTCAGTTGAATCCTAAAAATAGCGACGCACCGATCTGGGCGTTTCCTCAGTAAGATGATCTGTGCATCCCGAAAGAAAGGTAACAGTTGTAAACAGATTCGATTCTAACTTCAAGTTTGTGGATCAGGCATCTACTGCAACACAAGGTGGAGGATTTGACTATGAAGTTAGTATTATTGAACTATAACACCTATTAGGTATATCATATTTTAAATCTGTTACATAACTAAATCATCTCAGTATTCAATCCTCCACATTCAATGGACGTGAATTTAAACAGCAGTATTTTCAAATGCCTATAAACGAAAACGTATAATTATTCTAAAATAAGAACAAATTAGAAACTAAAAACTTCACTTATCTTAGTAATGTTGATATTCTTTTTCTCTTTTGCTAATTTTACCATCCATGGGCTAATAAAAATTTATAAGGATTTTTAAAGAATATGGAATAAATTTGGTCCCTCAAAATAAATTTAATATACAAAATTTACTTAATTTTTCAAAAAAAGATAAAATACCAAATTATAAAAAATCTGGCATTTATCAATTTAGCTGTTCAGATTGTGATGAAGTTTATATTGGTAAAACTAAACGTCATTTAGAAACCAGAATAAAAGAACATTTTAGAAATATTAAATATAAACAAACTGATAAATCAGCTGTGGCAGATCATTTTTTGTCATTTAATCATGAAATTAATTCAGAGGTTAAATTACTAAAACAGTTAAGTAATCCGATAGATTTAATGGTTTGGGAAAAAAAATTTATTTTAAAAAACAGGAACCATGTCATGAACTTCGAATTACCATCTATAGATTGTATTTATAAATTTTTGTTTTCAGAGATTGGTAAATAAAAAATTGAATAAGAATAATTGTTTTTCACAAAAATAAAAGATTGTAGCTTGGCAACGATTTTGTTTATATGGCTTTGAGAATGAGCTGGACATAGCTTGAAACCCCTGGGTCTTAGCAAAAGAGAAAAAGAATATCAACATTACTAAGATAAGTGAAGTTTTTAGTTTCTAATTTGTTCTTATTTTAGAATCTTGTTGCTTCACTGTTAATAGCTTCAATTTTTACTTAATTTAACGTATAATAATTATTATCTAACTTTGTCATTTTTGTTTGTCGTTAATATTAGCAACATAAGGATCTTACCATCTACACTGAGAGCTGCTATACTCAGGTTCGTTCTAAATAATGAATAAATTCAAGCGAACATCCAGAAACAAAAGCAAAATGTTTAAACTTTTGTTAATAGTGCTGCGAACTTTGCACCTTGCAAGGAAATTTGTTGCCAACTTAATGACAGAATGTAATTTAATATCACAAGAATAGAGCACAAGTTACCCAACCCAGAAATAGCCTAAATCGTTGCGTGGCTGTGCGCAGGTGTCGAAACTACTGAGTGTCGGTGGTTCAAACTTCGCCTCCTGCATGCTTATTTTGTGAAATGGAAAATTAACCAGCATCTTCAGTTGTCCAAGGGTTTTGATCATGATAGAGAATCGGATAAAGGTACGCGTCTATACATTGAGCGAATGGGCACATGGCAACATTATGTAGTGCTTGGAAATAAGGGAAATGACAACACTGTCAAGTTCAAAGGTTGCTTCACGCTGAGGTAAACTGCAACTAAATTGGTTCTGTTTTATACATAATGAACTACTTTAATCACTGGCATTAAGTTCCTTTAACTATTCACTTTTGTGATCAGTTATATCCCATTTTCTTTCGTATAGTATGTAATATATTAAATTCATTTTCCTTCGGTTGTTCTCGCATAGTATAACATTTGTGTCGTATTACTACATACAAAGTGTAAATGAATGTAATTATAGTGAGACATATAAGTTTATAAAATAATTGTTTTATTTTATTGTGCCTGGACATTTTAGCTTTTGTGCATGTCAATATTCTCTACCACGAACAATATATAACGCTTTCTTACATCCATTATAAGCTAATGAAGCATTGACAGTGCACGACGGAAGTAAATTTTTTAATGTGGCAATAACCGTCGACATTTATAGAGAAATACCTTTGAATGTGGGTCTTTAAAGGAAAATATTAAACATTAATTTCTGGAAGAATGAGTGAATGTTGAAGCAGGCGTATTCACCGTGCTATCTACAACAACTGTAATCAATATCTTTTAAATTTTCAGTTATAAAATTTCAGTCGTATTGCAAAAATGTGATAATATTGTATAGGCAATGGTATATTTGGCACAGGTTATATAAATAATGATGTTTCCGTTAGGGTGGAAAGGAAGCGCAAAAATTCTGCGGTAGGTGGGATTCCATCCAAGCTCACGGAGCCACTTTGGGTCCGCGTTAAAGCGTTTGAACGCTCTCAGCTAACACTGAGTACAGGAATTATGTGCATTATTAAGCTTACTTTGGTAAGCAAGGTGCTCAACAATTGCATCATTTTTTACTTCTCTTCCACTATTTAATCAAAACCCAATAGTAAAATATTTTCTGCAGACGTGGTTACATTGAATTTGCAATATTTACGGATTAATTTAGAGTGATTGCTGAAATATCGCTTTTCAAAGTTGCGAGGTGAGGCAATGGCTGCCATCCGCTCTGAACAGCTGGGGAAGCATACGTATGTGACTAATTTCATTCAAATACCATCTATTTAGGACGCCTGAGAATTAGGTGACCCTTCGCGCAGATCTCACTGAAGTTGGGTATTTACATTTGGGAAAGATAATACGTATACCAGACGGCCCACTGCAGCGGACCCTCGGGTAAGCAGATAACCCTTCGTGCGTTAAAAGAGTTGCAGAAATCACAGTGGTAAATCCAGTCAGTAGCGTGCGTGAACTTTGTTCTGCTTATAAGAGAAGAGAGTGGCAGAGGAAGTGCCCAAGCTTCAACTGGTGCGTGATAATAGGAACAGTCTTAGAATATTCTCCACTTCACTTACAAGACTTTATTTTCCAGAGAATTAGCTCACTCCTGCATATGCTGTTATTCGTTAACATCACGGATTACAGATTGTAAATTGCCACAACAAAATCTATGCAAACGTGAGGACGCGTAATGTTTGATTGGTATTCCTTTGTGTCTTATTGCTGCCATTGTATTTTTATTATTTTTATCGTTATTATTCCTGTTGTTATTATCATCATATTGTTATTGCCTTTATTTTATTTTCATTAGTTTATTCTTGTTAATTATTATTATCATTATTGTTATTATTCTCATCTACTATTACTTATTATTAATTTAATATTATTATTATTGTTGTTATTATATAATTATATAATATTAATATAATATAATAATATTATATAATATTATGTATCATATTAATATAATAATAATAATAATAATAATAATAATAATAATAATAATAATAATAATAATAATAATAATAATAATAATAATAATAATAATAATAATAATAATAATAATAATGATGATAAGCATAATAATCAAAACAATAATACTAATGTCAATAGTGATAAACATAATAATTATAAACACACCAACAGGAATAAAATAATAAGAAATTTAATATTAATGTTAATAATGTAAACAATATAAGTAATTAATAATTTAACATAAAACAATAACGAAAAACAAAAATAATAACAATAGCTAATAATATTAATAAAATGCAATAATAACATTAATAAAAAACAAAGGAATGCCAATCAAACATTACGCGCCCTCGTGTTTCCATGGATTTTATTACGGCAATTTACAATATGTAATCCGTGATGTTAGACAATAACAGCATATATAGTATATGAGTTTATTCCCTGGAAAGTAAAGTCCTGTTAGTGAAGTGGAAAATATTCTGACTGTCCTTGTCCTTGCACGCAACTGACTGGATTTACCCCTGTGATTTCTGCAACTCTTTTAACGCACGAAGGGTTATCTACTTATCCGAAGGCCGGCTGGAGTGGGACACCTGGTATAAGTAGTTACCACGAGAAAGAGTATAGTTCGTATTGTAATGTAGTCATAATAAAGAGGAATACATTTATTTAGCGATGAACCTCTTACCCCAGATAAGCTGCTTTATTACCGGTTTTCATTTAATCTCATGTAGAGAGAAACACAAACACACAGATAAACAGGGCGATGCAGAGCGAAGAGTGACAGGAAATTGATGAAGAGCCTGAAAGGGGGAGAGGGAGGAAGAGAATGTGGGAAAGAAATAGGCAGAGAAGAATTTCTACCAGGAGCACACTTGCTGGTTCTGCTAGTTCTAAACAAATCTGGTGAAAATTCTAGCAGAGCATGACGAATTTGCACAATGTTATTAAAATACTGATGATGTATCTACAACAGTGTACTGGGTGGTCCATGTAGGTCGCTCTTCGTTGAAGTTAGTTTATCCCCCATAACGGGAGTGTCGAAACATTTGCCTAAGCAGAACTGTTCAGGGGACTCCGACCATCAGGGAGAGAAGCCCTTGCTAAGCTTATGACCAGAGCTTGAAATCTAACTCTTAATTACTATGAATGATCTGGTTATTTAATCGCTAAAGTACGTACCTCTTATCGAGGTTCGATTCCCGGGTATGATCGAGAAGTTTCTCCGTATAAGAACGTTTCGCGGTATTTATTTGTGTTTTTACCAGCTATGTAATTACCCATTCGTTGACTTAACAATCCAGCATTACTTCTAAGTATAACCAGAACCATACGTGCTAAGGCATATAAATTAACTTATAGCAAATTTACAGCCATGATAGTCATGATAAACTGGTTCACAGTTAACAAAATTAAACGTCTTATATTATTTATTATGATTATAACCCCAATGATTGTGTGATATTTATGCTCATTAAAGCCATGTTAAGCTTAAATGTTCTTTACTAGTGAATTATTCTTAATAAAATTTTCAAATACATGTCCACATTGATGCATGTATTGTTGTAAGCGCTTCCCAGTAACAGCAATAGATATGTCCTAACATTTCTGCTGATATTGAAGCACAGGTATAAAATTATAATATCTAGATATTTTGCCTCTGTTTCGTAAACCCCAGCTTTGATATATACCAGAGCTGGGCAGCTGGTGCTTACTGAGTGCAGTCTGCTCATGGATTTGCATTGGTACCTATGTTTAGCAGATAAAAATAATGAAGATAGCTCAAGGCATCTCCGACTCGACCAGGTGTGATATGAACCCGTAAGGAAGAATTCAGGAATGTTAAATCGGGTGATCCTACGGACTTCCGAATGCGAGCTGTTCATCGCTCGGATAACACATTGTTAAACATTCTCTAAATCCTCTAAATTAATGATGTGGTGCATCATCATGCTGAAACCAGTGATTTGGAGCTAATTGAAGTAGGATGTCTTCTAGAAGACTCTTAAGATTCAGCAACTCTGGAGGAACCGCAAATAAACCTGGCGAGTAAGCCTAGGAACCAAATAAACTTATCCAATGATGTCTCTAGAATTCCGCATCGTATGTTAACACCTCAGTGACCCTGCATGTGAGATGGTCATAACAAGTGAGGATTTTCAGAAACCCAGTAATGGAGATTACGCGTGTTCATCTCTTTATAAAATCCCCTTAATAAAATCTGCATTGCCGTTTGTCTTATTTAAGATTATAGCCGATCCCAACACTTGTCTGTCCTCCAGGTTCCATCTTCTAATCTCCTTTCATTTATTGTTCGAACTATGCCTTGCTTCCATGTTGCTTTGGATCTTCCCCTCTTCCTACGTCACACTGCAGTCCATTGATGTGTCTTCTTTTGCAGTCTGCCTAGTCCATCCTTTTCATGTGTCCAAACCCTATAAGATACTAATACAACAATAATATAACAATAATAATACTAATGATGATAATAATACTAAAACCGATACTTAAAAGTCTGATGTGTTGCGCTCACATGACTTTCTCTACTCTTGTACTAACCAGTCTTACAAACTCTTATTCCTATATTTTCGTGTTAGTTGAGATAAACCTTTGAGGCAATTATTTTATTGCTTATTTCCTTGTAGGTGCAATGGGAATATGGGAATAGAGTAGGCTTTGAGCGATAGTCAACTCTTTTAAAGCTTTGAGATTTCGTTCTCTTTGCACGGCTAAAATATAAAAAAAATGAATAATGATGTTCCATTTGACGAACGTTTGTTCTCCATAAACTCGCACAAATAACAAGGAATATTTCTGAAATGGTTCGCTCTACAAAAATTATTTGGACATAAATTGTGTTTTATCATGCTCTACATTTTTGTAGTAAGATTTGATCTATCTATTACGGTTTACCAGTTATGCAAAAGTCGTCCAGACTAAATAGGACCAACATTCAAGATATACATTATATTTGTCATTAAAATACCTTAAACATATCGCATTTTATCAAAATATTTAGGGCCATTTTGGAGAAAACAAACATTTTTGAAATATTTTCCATATAAAGGGTAGTTTAGGGTGGAGGAATTTTCTTCAAAATCTTTGTGTTGCATCTTTAAGAGATGTTGAACTTAAATACCAACTTTGGTTTTTAACCGACTTTTCGGTGTGCTGCCCACAAACTGACACACATATACAGACACAACCACACACACACACATACACACACACACACACACACACACACGTATACAGACACACACACACGGACTTTTTTCTAAAAATGCTGTGTTTTTATTCAGTGTGCCTCAAAGCACGCATTTCCGGTGAAATCTCGACATGGATTTTTTGGTGGAATACAATACTTCCTCTACTTACAATACATAGTAGAGAAAATAAAAATAGGAAACTTAGTTACTTATAGTAACTACTACATTATTTCAGGTTAACGTCTACGTGCGTTGTACAGAAAGTTCTCCGAAATACTGAATAACATTCCGGGAACATCCAGAGCGCACAACAGGTTGTAACTGGAATGCTTTTAGTCGCATCTCTGCACGTAGAAAAGCCTGCGCAGAAGGCAGATGTCGCGTCGAACTAGTCCAGAATACAGCTTTCGAGCCTCAGCTGCACCAAACTGCAGACAACGGTTTGCGGGGGAACCTGGTACATAGGAAGAGGAAAGTCTTATCTGAGCAGCCTGCCGGTGTGACCGGTCTCAAGCTTGGAATCATTAGCAATCTCAGCGTATTTTTGTAAGCCGGCTTGTCCTGTGGTCTGGAGTCTGCTGCTATTTCTTCGCTTCATCCGTTTCTCGCGGGGGGGGGGGGGGGGGTGCGTTAGGTCGAAGTGTGAAGCGTTCGCTCTTCATATTTTATAATATCGTATCTTTTAAGGGGGGATGTAAATCAGAAGTCAAATGGATTTAAAATGGCCATAAGCCCATTATGAAAGGTATATTTTTCAAATTTTTGCACACATATCGATAAAATATAGTAGCTAAAAAAATGATGGTGAGTTTTTCTTACACTACAACTAAAGCTTGTAACTAAAGCTTTAGCAGCTAAAGAATGAAAGTATGATTAGAAATTATGTTCCTTTTTCTTTGAAATTTGTGAAGCACTTTATCTGACTTTTTTCTGAATTACGGTTACTTGGTAGCCTTTGATATCTAGAGGATTTTGCATGAAATAATACTAAAAACAAACATTAATCGTAATGCTAAACCTGTTTTTTTACATTCTGCAGGGGCCCAAATGACCCAGCTGTCGACGGGCCCTTAAACTCCACACTCCACTCCACATTCTGCAGTGGTTGATTATATAACACTCATAAAATAATTATTTTTACAGTAATTAGCTCATCACGACTTTAAAAAAAATAAGAAAGTTCCCACTTTGATTTAAATGGACATACAACAGTCTTTGCGTTCTTTGGGGCAGGTAGCTCAATTGTTACATAGTTGTATTGCATCTGTGTATTTGAGTGATAAGCAAGCCGTCTATCAACACACGCCTCCTCGCTTCTTGGCTCTGCAGTGCACGATTTGGGCCGAGATTAACCGAATCACCGCGATGGACTGTCCAAGGAAATTCTGCGCGGTGGATTGCACCTGGTGCAATTTTTTGCTTAGAGAGGCCCTGGGGTAAAGCATCTGACAAATGCCTTGCTCATGTGCAAATAAACTGAATGTGGTGAAAACGTGCAGGTGCTCATAATAAATTAGTTTCAATGCCAATGTGAGAAGCCACTCAAGATTAAGTTTCATTACAGCCTAAGTGCAATAGAAACTTGCAAAGCTCTTGATTGTACTCCACTTCTCAGAGCCAGCCAAGGTGTCATCGATACCATCACTTGGTAACTTAAAGCATTCACACAGAGGTCCACTTGCTGCAATAAAATCTAATTGTAATTATCTAATTTGTAGGCTACCTTTTATTGCTTCCATTCACCATACCTTTTATAAAGGTTTGCTACGTAAGGAATTAGGTGATATGGAGCAATGAAAGGAAGTTGATTTTCAGATAGGAATTTTACTGGCCCTTGATCTATAACTAACTTTAGAACTAGAATGGGTCAAATACAACTCCATAGAAAACATTAAACGTTATTGTTTATTTTGTAGTGGTAGACATCAGATAAATATTTTTGGTTCTGTCAGTAAAAATACATCATCTGGGCGCCCTGTGCATATATAGTAATAGTTTATTTTTATGTCATTAAATTATGGTATTCGTTGAATGGCACATAGCCCACTAAGGCTCTGAGCCTCTCAATTTTACCATTATGATTATCAACTGAAAAACTACATAATGACATAACTTTACCATTGAAATGTCTTTTCTTTCTTTTCTGAAGAAATCACGCCCGTGTAAAAAATTAGTTTGTCGTATATTGGTGTGTTATATAAATTTTACATTAAATTTTGACAAGCATTCACATGTCTTACTGTGCACCTCAACATACAATATTGCTCCTAGTGAAATCAGCTGTCTCTGTTTTTGGTTTATGTAGTTCCTCGTTCCTAACTCAGCTGGAAGGCGCTCCAACGTTCAATGGCTGCTAGGACTTTACCAAGACTAAACTTTGGCCAATCTTATTTCTACCGTCCTTGCTGAGCTCATTGTGATGCGTGCAGCATAGCTGAGTACAGATAAATCATCCTTTATTGAATGCCGTAATCTCTGCAGTAAACCAGATCCCCCATCTGGCAGTGCACAAAACGGCTCAGTACTAGGTAAAGATTTTGTCTATCTCTTACGTTTATCAAGTATACAAAAGCAATTTGGAATGAAGGTAATTTCAGATGCTATACACAGAAAATTCAAGATATGCACTTAATTTGTGAAGCAAATAGTTGAAATATAGTATTCCAATGAAAATTGTCAAGGGAAATTCTTTAAAAATTAAAAATAAAGAAAGTCTTCACATAAACGTTGGTTTTGGGTGGGATCGAATTTTTGGGTGGAGTTTAACACCCTCTGGTGGTGGTGGTGGTGGTGGTGATGATGATGATGATGATGATGATGATGATGATGATGATGATGATGGGAACTTAAGGCCAGTCGATAACTTTGTCATTAGCGCCCTTCTACGATGGATCAGGGCGAAAGCCTGAGCTAAGGTTCAGTGTAAAAAAAAATCCTAGTAAAAGCACAAATAAGGCAAAAAGCAGATTAAAATAAATGTATAAAACGATCCAAAGGTATTGTGACGCCGGGCTCGGCGCAAAGCTCCTTCGCGCCACATGCAGGGCTGGTGAGCAGGCAAAGGCATTCAAGTTCAGACTACCTCCCGCAACTGTTTGTGTATACGTCACTAACAACAATCGAAGCGGCTACACAAAAGGGCTTTGTCCAGTGTATTCAAGAAGGATCTGATTAAGTCACGGCGTGTTTGAAGGAGCTTGACAATGGTCCGTGTGACGTCATCCCCACTATATAAGGAGGCTAGGAAACAGCAATGAGAAAGTTACAGTTGCTGACATGAGACAGTCAGTGTGTCAGTGAGTGAGACAGCTATGTGTGTGTCGTGAAGGATACGTGGGTCATCGGGAAGATTTCACGAACGTCGAATGTTTGCACCGTCGTAGTGTATGAGAGACACACAAAGTGAAGGACACTGAAAGGGTTGAGGCAAGGTAAAAATGGTGAGTAGTGATGGCAGGTAAGAATGTAAATTGTGTTAACGACGAGAAGAAAACTGCACTCGTGGTTAAATTTTAGAAGACAATAAACTGATAGAAAAATACTCGGACTGACTGTTATTTTGTCACAGTGTGAAATCTCGATGTATAGAATTCTAAATCCCTAGCTTTATATTTGCCAGTGTTAAAAGCTTAAAAAAATTGCTGATGCTTGATAGGTAAGTAGTGGAGAAGGTAATAAACCACAGTGGCTAGAGAAAATGGTGTGAATGTAGCGCATTAAATTCTTTCATACTGACAGAAACAGCTTTATTGATGTTTATTTCTTGTTAATATTGGGTAGTATATATTAAGAACGCCACAAGCAAGGCTGTATACAAAACCCCATAAGATAAATACAAACAAGGAAGACACGTGGTAACTTATTTTTCACCTGGCGATAGAATAAGACAATTATTAACATGATTAATGCCTTTATTTTGAGCGGATGGGTGGTAAGAATAGCGAGTGATGATGGGAGCAGGTGTAAGCAAGCAACACCAGGCGAGATTGACTGATATTAACTGCAAGCAAGCAAGCTAGCAGCACGAGATGGTAGACATCTCTTCTCCATGTGTCCGGCATGGCCGTAATTGCTGTTTAACGTAGCGGCTTCGCTTGCATGCACGGCATATGTGTGCAGTCAGTGGGCTGGCTAATTGAGCTATGATGACTAATGGTCTCACATCAAATGTAACGATATTAATGCTCTCCTTTACCACGCTGATTGGGAATACAAAATCGGGCCCGCATTATTTTCTCCAAGGCACACACACAGGCAAGCAAATCACTTTATTTACAATGTGGGATCGCTGGTCAACAAAACACTAACACTGCAGCCAAAATAGACAAGTAAAGATCAGTGATAATAAACATGGTTGGATGGCTCGAATAAAACTTAACCAGTTATACAATTTATATCGTTTAGAAGAGATTATTTTACAGGATTTTACAGGGATACAGGAGGAAAAAAACAGTCACACATGCGCACCATATACAGAAGTTTATCTAAAACTGTGATGCATTACATTAACATGATTCTCTGCTCACTTTCCTACAAATTGTTTATGCAAATACTTATACTTTTTAATTGTCCATTTATACCTCTCCTTTAACTCAGATGGTGATATAGGTGGCTTCTACTGTGCAACTTATTGCTAACTCGTTTAACACTCGTGGGTTTCAAGTCTTTTGGGATTGTATACGTCACATTCACACACACATTCACACTCTTATTCATACTTCCATACTCTGGGAAACATTGGGAATAATCTTGGCTAGAGAAACATTCCCACCCCCCAGCCGGAAATCGAACCCGGGACCCCTTATACTGTAAGCAGGTGCTCTACCGACTACCCTTACTTAGACTCCTATCTATACCTATACTTTTTACATTTCATTGTAGCTATAAAAAGACTAAAGTGGTAGTCATATTTTTTGTTTTCTCTATTGCTTGCTTACAGTAAGTAGAGAAACCATTGAATTCAACTCAAGAATTCGTTGTCTAGATTTCACCGGAAACACATACTTCGAGGCAGAAATGGAAGTCTATTCACAGGGCATAATATTTAAATAATAAAATAATGATCATAAAGTAAAATGGCACACTATTTACATTGATGTTCTATGCTTGTTATATTCTTTGCATAATATTTAGCAGGTATTGATTTATAGTTTAAAATTTTTGTTTCATAGAGACAGTCTGTATAAGCAGCCGTGTGAAGGTTTCCTCAAATTATAATTTTTAGTTCTAAAATTAAGATTAGTGTTTTCTCACTTGGATGCCAAGTTGCAAGGATGCCGGTTTCGATATTCATGGCTATTACATCAATAGATGTATTTTAATATAATTTGAAATTAATTTAAAAAACTAAATGAACTATGTGAAGCAGAACAAACCAACAAGAAAAAAAGACTTTTTTCTACGACACTTTTGACGCGACGTAAATACAATGGGAAATGTAATAAAATACAATGAATCTAAAAACTCTGACATTCACATGACTTTTTCTACTCTTCTGCAAACTGTTCTTGTAAAATATAATTGTTCTAGATACTTTTTGTTAATCCAGCTGATCTTTCGATCCTCATTTACACATTTCATTGTTCGATCAGGTAGGTAAAGCGATAATGTGGTCTTAAAGAGCGTATTGCTGTTTCATAGCTTTGAAATTCCATATTCTTTGCATGGCGACTAGAAAAAAAAAAAAAAAAAGATTTCCCATTTGATAGAAGTATAGGAAAATTATTCATTATAATAACAGGAAATATGTAATAAATTGTCAACTTCATTAAAAATATTTGTTATAAATTGTGATGTGGGAATTGACATGACTAATTTCGAAACCCGATAAAAATTAAAGTAAAACGAAAGAAAAATATTGACAAGGTTACAAAAATACAAATTAAAAGTAAAGCTAATGAGCAAGTTGAAGTTTGTGTAGTCACAACAGGAAAGGAAGAATAAAAAAATAGTCAAACACATGTAAAATCTAATGTGTAATATATGGAAAATATTCTCATATACATAAAGAGAGAAAGCATATGCAAAAGAAAATCTAAAGAAAATGTCAAAAGCAAGATAAAAATGATTGAAGTTAATCTAAACAAAACATGCTTTAAATTAACGATTGTAAAAAGGTGAAACAGGAGTGTACAACACTATAATACTCTCATTGACAAATATATGAAGAATATTAACCAAATTGAGAGACCCCATTGTTCGTAATTTTATGAGTAACAGATTCGTTACCATATTGAAGAGAATATCTGTAGATCAGTGAAGAAGAAAAGTGGTGCTATTTTCGTATTGTGTGAGTTAAGGTGGTCAATAACAGTTATTTGTGAAATATCGATTGGGGACATTCAGAGAGTAAGGAAACAATCACAACGCAGGATAGAACTTGGAGTTGGTCTTCCGCGAGGCACTACAGGTGTGCTCAATCAATCACATCATTCCAGTTCTGAACATAAACTGAAAATAGGATCTTTCGATTCTGAAACTCATCATAACGAAGAGGATGAAAGCAACTAGTGTCGTAATAACATGCATTTTATTGGTACTCGTAACACGATATGCTACTAAAGTTTATTATTATTATTATTATTATTATTATTATTATTATTATTATTATTATTATTATTATTATTATTATTATTATTATTATTATTATTATTATTATTATTATTATTATTATTATTATTATTATTATTATTATTATTATTATTATTATTATTATTATTATTATTATTATTATTATTATTATTATTATTATTATTATTATTATTATTATTATTATTATTATTATTATTATTATTATTATTATTATTATTATTATTATTATTATTATTATTATTATTATTATTATTATTATTATTATTATTATTATTATTATTATTATTATTATTATTATTATTATTATTATTATTATTATTATTATTATTATTATTATTATTATTATTATTATTATTATTATTATTATTATTATTATTATTATTATTATTATTATTATTATTATTATTATTATTATTATTATTATTATTATTATTATTATTATTATTATTATTATTATTATTATTATTATTATTATTATTATTATTATTATTATTATTATAGACAGTGCATTTCACATTGAAAGTTGTGTACGTGAACAATGCAAATTACTATCTTTTCGTGTAGTGTGGCACAAATTACATGCCATACTGTATTCATACTACGCTTTATCTTTGATCTATCTAGTGAGATAGTACCTACCAATAAAAACCTTGTATATTTAAGCTAAACGAAGTTCAACATGAGAATGACGGAAAAATTAAATTAAATCAGATATAGAAGCACGAAAATATAACGCAAGCCCTTTAGGTCCCACGTTACCAATGGTGTTCTACCAGGACTCGCGCCTAACGGAGGGTTAATTTGAGATTATTCCTAGTCACAAAGCTATCGTTAGTTGCGTAACGTAAATAGACTATCTTTTGTGGAATATTATCATATATAAGGAATATTGTGAATTTGTCATGGTTAGACAAAGTCGAGTGCATGTTCACATCAGACTTTTTCCTTTTTATTGTGTTTGCAAAGGTAGGAAAAAGAAAGCGAATGACTTATTAATCATGACAAAAAGTCGATAAGAGAAGAAAGTGAACAATACTTGCGAGGTTTTGCCGTGCTCAAGCTTGCACGACTTTTCTCCCTCAAGTGCCTGTTTTTCTGTACAGGAGTTCAGCAATAGACATTTCGACATGCAGCGTTACAACAATGATCCAGTTAGCATTAACCTGATAGAAGGTTCAAAGTGCGTAACGATTTTATTAAGCAAACAAAATTCCTTGTAATACCAATTTGAACTCTGTGCTAATTAATTAGCATCAGGTGAAACTGAATTACGGCACCCACATTCGTTCGTTGCGCTCTACACGGATAGTGGGAGTGGGGGGGGGGGGGGGGGGGTTGTATTATTCGAGGAACGGCGTCCCACCGCGGGGCTGACTCTTCGTGGAAACCAGCTTTTACTGGAATAAGCGATCAGTTTGGTGGATCAACAGATTGGATCGGCTTCCATATTGCCGTTCATTTGTCTTCTGTTATGTACTGAATAGCAGACGGAAATAAAGACTGATGATTTCCTATACAAAGTGATGAAATGGACACCCATGATTTAATATCCATGTAAATCAATGGAGTTAGGTCGGAAGGTCAATTTGCCCGCCTGTGCCAGACAATCAGCAACCGTGCAGATATGCGCCTAGGAAAAATTACCAATAGCACACCCAAATGTTTACACCTGGATACATAATAAAACAGATTACGAGAACAAAACTTTCTACTTACCTTATGTTATAAAAAACAACAAAGTTACATTTAATTACAAGGGAAACATTTCGCAGAAATAATTCAGGAACCAACCAGAGTTTATAAAATAACGCTTATCAGCAGAGGAATACACCCTTATAGAACAATCTTGATTCGGTGAGAAAAATGATCAATTGAATTCTACCCTCTGCTTTATAGTTCTCTTTTCCTTTTGTTTTACTTTCTCTACCACGTATAGTAAACAGGGTAAGTATTGTATTCCACCCAAAAATTCCTTGTCAAGATTTCACCGGAAATGTTTTTTGAGACCCCCTGTATCCAAGAAAGCATTTTTAGAAAAAGTTTGGTGTATGTGTGTTTAATATGTTTCAAGGAGTTTGAGTAAAATTCCTCCCAACTAAACTACCCTTTATATGGAAAATTTTGATTTTCTCGAAAATGGCTCTCACGATTTTGATTAAAATGCCATATTTTTTTAGGTATTTTTATGGAAAATCAGATATATATTCTGATTTTGGGCTATAGTCTGTGTAGTCTTGCTCAATCTGGATGACTTTTGCGTAACTGATAAACCGTAAGAGATAAACAAAATTTTACTGCACAAAAATGTAGATCTTGCTAAAACACAATTTATGTCCAAATATTTTTTTGAACCATTTTGGAGATATATTTTGTTATTTAGAATACTTAAGCTTTCGTTCAAATAGATCATTATTCATTGCTTTATATCTTAGCCGTGCAAAGAGAACGGGATCTCAAAGCATGAACTGTATTATACCGACGGGGCATGACCACCTTGAAATTTCATTCTCAAAATCACCAACAATGAAAGCTTCGAAACAATTACGCAAAACAGCAATAGAAGCAGTGATCGACATTAACTATTAACTGCATTCCTTTAGTCAAAAGCTTAAAAGAAAGAATTTTAAAAAACACAGAAGATAGGCACAATGCTATGGTTAAGGATATGTATGACTGAAAATGTCAGATTCTGAACCATTAATGCTAGATCAAGCTGCGTAAGCTTCCACGGCCGGTGTCATAATGTAGAAACTGATTATCCGGGCTTGTGGGCCGTGGTCTAGTCAGGAAACTCCTTCCAGACGTTTCGTCCGAAGCTGCGTCGAACATCCTCAGTGGCGTTGCCTTAACACTCTCTTAGAATCGGCGATGACTCGTCAATTCAACGCAGCTTCGGACGAAACGTCTGGAAGGAGTTTCCTGACTAGACCACGGCCCACAAGCCCGGATAATCAGTTTCTACATTAATGCTAGATTTATTAAATTTATAGCTTAGGTGTAATGTAATACAAACATGTTACAACCCAAATGTCATCCATTTTACTCTAATAGTTTACAAACTTTGTTTAAATATGTTGATCTTTTGTTACATGACTAAAACAGTCGGTCGAGACAAAAAGTTTCAATTTTGGTCAACTTTTAACTCTAATACATCTAGTTTTTAAATAGCCCTAACCGACACGAGATGGCTCAGGTGGTAACGTATGTGGCCCGCATTTGGGAGGTCACGGGTTTGATCCCCGTGGTCGCGCACTCTGATATGGGTTTTTCCGTAGTTTCCCCATGTCACTTAGACGAATGCCGGAGTGCATTATTTCGTACCATCATTTCCCTTCATTCCAGTTCCTTATCATCTTTCAGGTGTACTTTGAGGCGTTTAGTGTTGGCAGTGCTGGGCAGATGGTGTGGATGATTCTACATGGTAACTGCTGTTCTCGACGCTAGGTGGCGTTTGGCGGCCCTAGTCCTCCGTCGGGGGCGGGGGGGGGGGGGGTTGATGGGACGCTCAGTGCAATACCGGACCTGCGGTGTGATGGCTGTTCGGCGAGGCCTGGCGCCGGGATGAAGAGACCTCAGCACTTGTTAGGGACTTCCGCGTGTCTCTGTGACCTGTCTAGCTGCAACCCTGTGTGGCACCTTCGGTTCCGTCATTTCATTCTTGTCTCCTGGGGATTGTAGCCACAATATACCTGTGTAGGTCGACGTGAGCGAGGTATCGCCCTCTGTGCCTGTACCCTTTACCGTTACCTTTTTAAATAGCCCTGGGTTTTACACTTACAAATGTGTGTCTTTTTCCTATAAATTGTAATTCTTGGGCTTGAAAATTAAACATATATGCTTAGCTACATCTAACAATAACACGTCGGGCAAATTTTATTTTTATGTCTCTGTGAATATGTGTAGCAAATTTTATTAATATTGTGCAAAAACTGCTCTAAAAGGAACATTTTACATTAAAATATACATGATATTTAAACATATGGTAGGGAATTTAAAAATGGCGTCTGAAAGCAAATTATGCCTTTTCACATTCACAAGTGTTTCCGTTATTTTATGGAATTAAAAAAAAAATATTTCTCGATCTTCATGACATTTCTGTCATAGAATATGTATCCTTAATCCATTTTGATTAACGCCGATAGCAGTTTACCTAAGAATGGCTTCAAATTAGTCATTACAAACCTTCTTACACGTAAGGTATAGAAGCAACATTCAGCTGTTTGTCACACGTGTATTTTTATTACTAATCGCCTTCTTTGAAAAACAAGAATTGCAGGATTTCACGTGATGTGTATCAAAACTATCATAATCTTGGAAAATTCAGCGCATACAATAGGGAGTATTTAGGAACTGAGTATGAAATAACAAGCTATTACTCAACAATGAACTTTAATGATTTCTAGAATAATACTTTGTATAACTCTTGTGGGTTCCGAGCGATACTTGAAAATATAATAACATTGAAGAATATCACATGTTTACAGGAAATTAAAAAACTTCAAATAGCATTCCTTCTTATTGCATAATCTAAGAATTATATTTTATGGACAGACCGTTTGAATTTATTTGGTAGAGTAAAATAATAGTAAGGATTTCCGATGCACTATGTTTGCTTTTTCTCTCAAGCGCGCGCGCACACACACACACACACACACACACACACACACACACACACACACACACACACACACCTATGGAAGTCTCTTCTCGTGAGATTTAAATAAGGGCAATGCCGAGTTTCCTAAAAACAGGTTGTATCACTCACGCGGGTCAACCCGAAGGAAAACTGCCAAAAAACTTTTGTTGGGGCATTACTTTGTCAGCTCTCTGCCAGGTGTTCATTGCTGGAGGACATTGGAACAGCTATACTATACCACACAGACGTACCAATCTTCCATGTCTTGGCCGAGACCAACCCAATCCAAATAGCTCCCCGATGATCGCTGTTCAGTTGTTTGACCTGAGTTACTTCCAGTAACGTTAGATATACGACGAATGTTAAGCTTCCAGTAAGGGGCAATAAAGATATTAACAGCGAACATTACTGAACTCATTGCTAAATTTACTTCCAATACACCGAGCACTGAAGAGATGGCATATTACAGATGCTATCTTACACAACACTGGTATGATAGAAACGATCGAAGAAAACATACTAGGCCAAAGTACATTAGTTAATAAACGACATAGAAATTGCCAAGACATTCTACACAACATCAAATGAAGCACTATGTGCAATGAGAGATGTGACACCAATAATTTTGAAGCTACAGAAGATTGCGAAAGAATAAATGCTACACCATAACATCACATTAGGACTCATACACACTTTGGAGAAGAAGTAAATGATCACATTCAACAAACTTTCAAAACACAAGAGGTATGACTAAAACTATATACATTAGAATCATATACAGATAGAAACGCTGCTCAAGATGTTGATGCCAGTAGGGCCAACAATGAGATTCAACATCAACTACAATAAGAAAAAAATTAACAATTAATGAGAAAGAGAGCTGGCAATTTTGAAGCCAAAAGAAGGATATAAAGAAGGTCGTCAAAAAGTCAACTATTGATACATACAACAGACACTATGGGTTCAACCAATGATTCCAAAAAGCATAAAAAATTAATAGAAGAAATAAAAAATCAAATGTTTATGACTAGAAAAACAAAACTGGACGAAGACATTGCACGAGGCAAAGCTTTTGTAGGAATAGAGGGAAACTAAGCCGCAGATTAACTTACAAAAATGGTCACCACAAATGAAAGTACACATATACCAAAACGCACTCAAACCCAGAGGTCCCGAGTTCGAATTTTGCTGAAGGATGGGAACTGTTATTGAGCCAGGATTATTCGCCACCCTCCCTAGAATCTGGAAGTATGAATAGGAATGTGAATGTGTTTGTTAACATAAAGAAAACCCAAAGATTAACAAAACAGTAAAACGAGTGAACATCATTGCCATAAACAATTGTTTTAAAGACAAAGCCACCGATATGACCTAGATGATGACGTATGCACTAAGAGCCTTGGGAAAATCATTAAGAACAAACTTTGAAAAAGTAGGAAAGTGAATGGTAAAGTGCAACAAAAGATGTTGTTCTTGTTGAGGATTATGGGAGTCTATCTCGATCCCTACGGCGGCGCCGTGGCCGAGCGGTTAGCGCGCTCGCCTACCACCTAGGCGGCCCGGGTTCGATCCCAGGGACCCGCATGTGGTATTTGTGGTGGACGAAGCGGCGTCAGGGCGGGTTTTCTCCGGGTGCTCCGGTTTCCCCCGCCATCTCATTCCACCGGTGCTCCATCTTCATTTCATGTGTCATCAGTGTCACCGCCTGCGGTGCCGTAGTAGTAAAAGCGGGCGTTAAACACTACAACATCTCATCGATCCCTACAGCACCAATCGATATTTGTGTCGACACATAATGTTGTAGAGAAAATAAAATCACAGTTCGAGTGTCTCGGAGGGAAAGATAGAAGATCACTCATAAGTTAATGAGGTGCCGAAGTAATATACTAGACTACTGTGAACAAGAACATGAAACAGAGCCCTATCACCTCGCGAGCGTCTCTAATACTTATCCACATAAGATTTCTATTAGAAATCACAATGATAGAATGGCGTATTTTAAACAAATATGCACGGCAACTCCGAGCGAGTCATATTTTCGAGATTCAAGAACACTTGGTAGTGTCAGACTAGCAATTTCCATACAAAATCTCAATGTAATGTATGTTAATCTTTCTTGAAAACTATACGATCTATCATAGTGAAACTTTTACCGCTGATAAAACAGCTTCTAATTCTAAAACCATAATCAAATTGTAAGTAAAGTTAATAATTTTTACTCTATTGATATTTCAGTTAAATAATTTCAAGACTTTTCACACATTTTCTTCTTTAGGTCCTAAATAGTTAAAGTGACACACTTAAAATTTTGTAGTCACTTTATAAATTTGTTATTCAACATAGCTGGTGAACCGTTAATACATTTTAACCAATAATAGCAATTTAAAGTAAATAGTTATGCGCTCCTTGTTCTTGTATTTTTTATGAATGAAAACATTTTTCGAGGAATTTCATGAAAGTGTAAAATAAAAGCATTCACCGTCTGTTTAGAAAGTACATTCTACATCAAAGCAATCAAAGCTCAATCTAATACAATTTTTTTGAAAGGTGTACCTAAAGTTTAAAGAAAGCAAGTTACGGTAAATGGCAAAACATGACAATGTTGTGTAGTGTAAAAGGGGCGTGGCAGCTTGGCCGACAAATTTAAAACCATTTAAATGCATTTAATTGCCATAAACACACAAAAACCTTATACGTTCATGTAGGTTCATATTAAGCAAAAGAATTAAAATCCATTTTTTATCCAAAATCACTAGGTGTCCTCAAGAAATGGCAGCCCTACCGAGAGCGTTGTTCTTAAACCACGGCGGTCTCATAGTGGCTGAAGGCAGGATATATCATTGGACAGAACAACAAAAGCTGAAGAGACAAAGAAAACAAAAGAGAATGTATATCCCTACGTGGCCCAGAGAAAAAAAAGAATTCCCGTAACAGTAAACGTCGCATCAGTGAGGACATGCAATTACCGATATACATAATGCACCACCCAAACTACCCCTGAAACAGCAATTTCCAAACTATTGATCACATATTGTTTGAATGCAGTAAAGTAAATACGTAAAGAGGAAATTAAAAATACGAGGAATATGATCAGTCAGCAAAATAGATACAATACCAAACTTTATAAAGGAAAATTTTATTTAAATGCTTTACACTTCCAGAATTAACGTTTAAACATGGCAACAGTAGGTAATAAGTGTTAAAAATCTGATGACTTACATTCGTATAACCTTTTGCACTTTCTCTTCTACATAACTATTCGTACAAACGCTTATGATTCTATCTACTTCTTCCAATAGCGATAAATCGCGTGTCTGAAATCCGAATCCACTGTGCACTATACTGCTAGCAAAAGTTAAAGGCATAGAGTGGTGTTGCCAAGCGTAGTGCGTGTACCGGCAGAGGCTCTGTACGTAAGAGCATGTACCACAGTCGGCAGCGCTGGTAGGAGGGGCAAGCTTACGACTCACTGGAGTCTGCAGTACGGCCCGCCTCCATATGTCTTTAACTTTTGCGAAGATTATAAACCCGCGTAATATTCTTGCTCGTTGGAGGAATGGAGTTTCTTCGCTTCTTAAACTGGTGACAGTGGCAGATTGATCCAGTTAACGATCAGTGTGTTTGTTTCAAACAGAAAAGAGGTGTGAAATCGGAATTACATTATCATCCGAACATATAATAAGACGTAGAACTGGAAATTAAACACACAATACCACAGCCCGGATTTGGACCACAGACCCTCCGCTTACCAGGCGGGTGCTCTAACCATTAAGCTACAGTGACAACCTGCCAGAATGATAATGAATTCTCAAACCAGTTCGAATTTCTCCCGGTAAACCACAAAGCCTGGTAAGCGGAAGGTCTGTGGTTCAAATCCCGGCTGTGAACTGAATTTTTAAGTTCCAGTTCTACCTCTCACTGTGACAAAGTCCATGCAAACATGAGGGCACGTAACGTCTCATTGACTTTTCTTATTCTCTTATTAATGTTGTTTTATTATTATTATTATTATTATTATTATTATTATTATTATTATTATTATTATTATTATTATTATTATTATTATTATTATTATTATTATTATTATTATTATTATTATTATTATTATTATTATTATTATTATTATTATTATTATTATTATTATTATTATTAAGTACTGTTATTATTTTTGGTTGTAGTTATTATTACCACCATAATAATTATAAGTTATATCATCATTAGTTTTATTTGTATTAGGCTTACTATTATTACCATTATCATTATTATGTGACCGCCTCCGTAGCGCAGTGGTAGCGCACCTGCCTGTGGCGCGGAGGACCCGGGTTCGATCCCCGGTACCGGCATGGGATTTTTCCCCCGCTGGGAGGTCTGGTACGGGGTGCACTCAGCCTCGTTAGGTCCCTGGGGGGCCAATTGAGGAGCTATCCTGATAGAAAGGTAGCGTCCCTAAAAGGTCAAAGTAGTCGCCTTACGGTCGGGGGAGTCGGCGTGCTGACCCCCGCCACCCCCAATCTGCACTCCTCCGTGGCCTTGGCTGCGGCTGGAGGACGCAGCGGCCGGGCGATGAGGGTAACCTCTGAATAAGGGGAAGACGCCCTAGGGAAATCATTATTATGTTATGTTCTTATTATGGTTATCGGTCTGTATTATAGTTATCATTATTTTATGATTACGCCATTATTTTCGTTATCAAACGATGCTGATTACTGACTTCATTCATAGAATAGGTATGCAAAATGATGCGCCTGTTGTATCCATATGGACGTTTCTGACAACTAGGGGTGAGACAGACGCGCATACTTCAGAATCCATTGACTTAAGATCTCTGCATTGAGGGGATCTGTTTCAGACATAATATTCTTGGTGTGACCCCAAAAGAAAAAAATCATGAGATTTTGGTGGCCAAGATATTGGGCCACCTCGGCCATTCCAGCGTCCAAGGTACAACTGATTCACATGGAGTCTTGCAGGTTCATAATATTGATGTGCTATCTTGTTGAAACCAGTGTTGTACTGCCAGTCGTATTGGAACCTCATCAAGAAATCTCAACAAAAATTCCAGATAGCGTGATTCTCTAAGGAATGGAAAGAGCCCGGTAGTGGATGTTGTGTATATTCACAGTGGCATCATTGTTGAAATACCATTCGTCGTTCCAGAGAACATTTTCAAGAAAGTCAGGGGTGTCGAAAAGTGCGTGTCGAACCCTCGTGCAATAATCAATCCTACGATAAAATGGTTGCCATGGAGTTGTTCGCTGAGAAGACTTTGTTCTTCAACATTTTTGGTAAAGGTAATCTTGAAACTTCTATGTGATGAAATGCTCTTCTTAGATCTGCAAAGCATAACAAATATCGAATTCATATTTAGAAAAATATTTGGATATTGTCTCCATCTATTATCTATATAATCAAAATGAGTTGCGCAAAACTCAGAATGGTTGAACCAATTTGACTATTTTTTTTTGCTTTCAAATATTTGCTGAAGTCCAGTAATGTTGTTGTGAAGACAAAAATTGCACGGAAAAATGTATAAACCACATTCATGTTTTCCCATTTAAACCGAGAGAAATGGTTGTCTGTAAGTATATAACCGCTAATCTCCTAAACCACTTGATCAATCACTGAGAAATTCGGCATGTGTTTTCGTAGAGAAGATTTCTATACTATCCATTTGTGTACTATACAACGTAACATTCACATGTTTTTTCTCTACTCCCTTTTATTTTACGTGACACATTCATATATCCTTCTCTATGTACTCGTCCTTCAACATACAATTCATACATTTTTCTATGATTGCAATAGAAATGGAGCATATTACATTCACATGGTTTTACCTACTCATTTTTCTCTTACGAAACAGCTTCACATTTCTTTCTCTATTCGCGCTTTAACATACAATAATTAATACAATTTTCTATGATTGATATAGAAATGCATCGTACTACATTCACACGATTTTATTTACCTACTTTTGTTTTACGTAATACATTCACATCTTCTTCTCTACTCGCTCTTAAACATAAAATACATATGATATGGATGTTGGTATGTATGAAGTTGATAATGCCAACGCGATTGACCAATCACAATGAAAATTGGCACATCTAAGCATTTATTCATGGAGAAGGTCTTTATGCTACGCAACATATTTCATTAGAGTAGTTTTACCACCTCGCTTCTCTTATACGTGACATATTCACAAATCCTTCTCTACTTACCCTTCAACATAGGTACAGTTTATACACCATTATGTGATTCAAACAGAAGTGTAACGTTTTACCGTCACACGGTGTTCCCTACTCACTTTCTTTTGCGAAACAGAATCACATTTCTCTCTCTGCTCGCCCTTCAGTATAGAATTCATACAATTTTCCATGATTGAAATATAAATACATTTCTATTTCATTCATACGGGTTTCTCTACTCACGTTTCTTTTAAGTAACACATTCACATGGATGAAGTTGATAAACTTAACACGGTCGGCAAATCACCATAAAATCTGGCACATTTAAGTGGTTTTTTTCATGGAGGATTTTATGTGATCCATTTTACTTCGCAACGAATTACATTCACATGGTTTTCTCTGGTAGCTTTTCTGTTACGTAACACATTGTCTACTCGCACTTCAACATAATATTCATTCACTTTTCTGTGATTGAAATAGAAATGCAACGTTTTGCAGTCACACGGTTTTCACTACTCACTTTTCTTTTCCGTAGCGCATTCCGTGTCTTTCTCAACCCGCTCTTCGACATATAATTTAATGGATGTTAGTATGTATGAAGTTGATAAACTCAATACGGTTGACAAATCACCATGAAAGCTGGCACATTTAAGTGTTTTTTCATGGGGGATTTCATGTGATCCATTTTACCTTACAGTGTATTACATTCAGATGGTTTTCTCTGACAGCTGTTCTGTTACATAGCACATTCACATATCCTTCTCTACTCGCCCTTGAACGTAACACTCATCCACTTTTCTATGGTCTAAATATAAATGCTAAGTATTACCTTCACATGATTTTATGTACTCTCTTTTATTTTACTAAACACAATCACATTTCATTCTCTACTTGCCCTTCAACATAGAGTTCATACAACTTTCTACGACTGAAACAGAAATGCAACATATTACTCTCACACGGTTTGCTCTACACTTTTCTTTTACGAAACTCAATCACATTTCCTTCTCAATTAGTGCAAATTATTGTTTTAAGTTGAAATGCAACGTCTTACCTTCACACAGCTTTCTCTACTTGATTTTCTTCCTGTGGTATTTAGGGTTGTTCAACAAGCAATTTTGCAGTGTTTTCCGATGTTTTATTTATCTTGTGTTCTTTATAGTATCCAGCGTATGTCTAAAAGCTGTAGGGAAAAAACTGTAAAAGAACGGGCAATGCCGGTTATTTCAGTATAGTAATAATACTATAATGATGATGATGATGATGATGATGGTGGTGGTGGCGGCGGTGGTGGTGGTGGCGGCGGTGGTGGTGGTGGTGGCGGCGGTGGTGGTGGCGGTGGTGGTGGTGGTGGCGGCGGTGGTGGTGGCGGTGGTGGTGGTGGCGGCGGTGGTGGTGGCGGTGGTGGTGGTGGTGGCGGCGGTGGTGGTGGCGGTGGTGGTGGTGGCGGCGGTGGTGGTGGCGGTGGTGGTGGTGGTGGCGGTGGTGGTGGTGGCGGTGGTGGTGGTGGCGGCGGTGGTGGCGGTGGTGGTGGTGGCGGCGGTGGTAGTGGTGGTGGTGGTGGCGGCGGGGCGGCGGCGATGGCGGTGGTGGTGGCTGTGGCAGTGGCGGTGGTGCTGATGGTCGTGTGTGAATGAACCAGTAATACCAGCCATCAGATCACTAGGATTCACAATGGAATGAACGAGCGATCCCTTTGCTTGTTTGAACTCAAACTTTTAATGACGTCTTGGGCTGTGATATGAGAGGCACGGTTAGTCATTGGGCGTATCAGACAGTGCTACGTAAGCGTATTCCTCTACGCACTCTATGCTGCCAAAATGCCAAATGCATCTTTAAGGAACACAACACGTATGTGTGCAAAACCAACGAGTGTTATGCAAATTTGTGACTGTGAATTTTTAATAGCTATGAAAATATTTTTGAGTCTTAAGTGGATAAACTTGGGGCGCATGCAATAGATAATTGATACATAAACTGTTTACTTAAGTCACTAATCATTTTATTGCGCTGCAAATGCTATGAACTGTTGTGAGAGTTTTCTCAACGACTGCTAATCCCCACACTCTGTACAATCACCTGTTGCATGGGACCCACGTTTTTCCACTTCAAATCTGACAGGTATTTTCATAGCCATTAAACATATTAAACATATTCGGGATAATCTATATTGGACTAGGAGAAATTATTTTATACCCTTTAGCCCGTTTTAAAAATGTAGTATATCAAAATTATTTAAATCTTTTCATTTAAACCTTTTTTTTTAAGTAATAAAGACTAGAAAATGTACTCTACCTATCTGCTTTTCATCCAGTTTTGAGCCTATGTTTATAGTTCCACAGGACTTAAGGGGCTTCTCCCAGAAAATTCAAGATATGCATTTCATTTATCGTGAAAATATGCTATTCTAATCAAAATTGTTTAAGCCATTCTTGAGAAAATAGAAACTGCAGAAATTTTTCCAATTAAAGGGTAGTTTGGGGTGGAGGTATTTTTTGAAAGTGAATTAGGTATTGCATTGCCTTTCAGTTCTCAGCTGTAGTTAAAGTTTAGAATCTCCACCTCATCTTGAAAATAGTTAAAATGTTTCCATGTAATGGGTAATCCGCTTGGGAGGGTTTTCTTGAAAACGAATTGACATTGAATTATCGTCTAATTCTGACGATGTCGTCTGCTTATAGCTTTAAATCTCTAGCTTATTGTGAAGTAATTAAATGACGATGTAAAGTGTAGTTTGGTGTAGAGAGATTTTCTTGAAAGCGATTAATATTGCACTGTCAACCAGTTCTGAGCTATGATTAAGGTTTCAACTCCCTAGCGCATTCGGAATTTAGTTCAATCAAAATCGAAAATTTCGAAAACTTTTCCATGTAAAGGGTAGCTTGAATTTGCGGGTTTTCTTGAAAGCGAGTTATAAATTCTATTGTCATCCAGTTCTGATCTGTGATTGTTTCAGGTCTCTAGCTCATCGGGAAATTAGTTCGATTAAAATAGAGATTTTAGAAAAATTGTAAACGTAAAGGTACATTGGGGTGGGAAAATGTTCCTGAAAGTGGGTTCCTATTGCATTGATATCCAGTTTGGAAGTATGTTTAAACTTTCCAACTTGTTCAAGTCTCTAGCTCACCGGAAGGTTAGTCTAAATTGATTGCAGTTTAAAATTGGTTACAAAACCTGTAGCGAACAAGCAGACAAGAAAGTGAGTTAATTGGAACTTTTTAACATGCGTTAAAACAAAGTTTGGCTTCCAATATTCACAGATTTTTTCACCCATGATCAACCATCATATATTTTTTATTTGTCACAGTATCCCCATATAGCCAGGATCTCTTGCCAAAAAATTATTTTAAGTTCTTATAAATTAAGTTGCCTTTTACCCTCACTACGTAAAGGAAGTATTGTATTACACCCAAAAATTCGATGTCGGAAATATATGATTTGAGGCCACCTGAATTTAAAAAAAAAAAAAAAAAAAAAAAAAAAAAAAAAAAAGGATCGGTGAAATCTCGATATCGGATGTATTCTGTCTCCAACATTTCTAAATATTTATTTGGACGACTTGATTAAGAAATGCAAACAATAAATCAACTGAGGAATAAGAACAGGAGAACATGGATATATAAATGCACTTTTCTACACCGATAATGTTATGATTATACAGAATAGTAAACGAAATAGAGGTGCTTAAATTGCTAAAACAATAGCGTACTATAGAAATATCCTGCCCGTGAAAACAAGTATAGAGGGAAAGTCTTATAAATAGGTTTCTCATTTTAGCTGTGACATAAGTGCAGACAGAGATAGTGCTGTAAAAAATAAAATCAGTAAATCTCAAAAACTCTGTGGAACGATAAATACAATTTTGAATGGATAAGCCGTGAAAGGTGAAAATATTGAAATTCTACAAGACAACGGCAGTAACAGTTTTGTTATAATTAAGGAAGTGAATTACGCATTTTAAGGCATAAAGACTGAAGAAAGATACAGAAGTTAGAAATGAGATTTCTGCGAGTATGAAAAGCTGTTCAAGAAGATACCTAATAAGACGTGTAAAAGATATGTGAATAGTTGAGGGTACTTGATTTAAATGAGAGAACCAAAGAATATAATCCTTCTGTGGTTAGGTGGTTAGTATGCTGACCTTCAAAACCAGAGGTCGAGGATTCGATTTGCGGCTGGAGGATGGGAAGTTCTGTTTAGCCAGGATTATCCCCAAGCCTGCCTGGAGTCTGGAAGTATGAATGGGAGCGCGAACATGTATGAGGATTTAATGTAAGAAGTTAATTAAAAGTAATAGACACCCAAAGATTAAAACGACTGTAACGCCAGTGAACATCTTTGTAGTTGAGCAACTATTCTAAACTTAAAAAGCCAAAAAAAGCCGATATGGTCTTATATTTTAAACGGAGCATTAAGAAATAAAGAAAAAGGGGGTAAGAAAATAAGCATTGCTGAAAGCAGTACATGGGGGGGGGGGGGAGAGGACGGAATATCCAGAATCATATTTGGTAGCGATGCCTAAGGGGAGGATGGAATGGTCTCCACCTACTTTTCTCCGAGCTATGACACATTCATGGGTTATCTAATTCTCGGTTATCTGAATGAGTGAAGGGGAAATGCTTCATGCACAAAACGAAGAGATGGGGTGCAACGACCGGGTGACGTCATTAGATTATAAGATACAATATTAGGCATTGTTGGTATACAAACCTCAAGGCAGAAGAGATGTTGGACCCCAAGGAACAGGTGGGATAATTGAGTTAGGATGACCAGAAAGAGTAATCCCTGGAGTATAGAAGAAGAAAAAGCAGCAGAGATCATGCTAATGATGATGATGATGACGACAAATGGGCCTTGGTAGGCTTCTTCAACAGATACATTTTGTTATTCATATGAATATAACAAACGTAAAATGTTTTAATTAAGAGCGTCTCCAAAAAAAAAAAAAAAAAAAAAAAAGCGAGCAAAGGTTACCGTTGACAGAAATTTTATGAAAACCTACTGACATTCTAGACCAGGGTTTGAATTAACAATGAAATTTTCATGTTTATCCTAATTTTTGTTTCAAGTTAAGCTGTTCATGGATACACAAAAAGGCAGGCAGTTGGACACAAATACCAGCATGAGCACATAACGTTTTTGAAAGCTATCCTTTGTATTCAGGGTTCTCAAAACGTGTATATACATTGAAATATTTAAAACTGCAGCGAGATGCAGATATCAAGGAGGAAGATCTTGGCCTACAGAATATTTTTTGTCTGCCCTCCCTCACCCGAAAGGGATGGTTGAGGTAATTGGAAGAGGGCAAAATACCTAGTTTTAGACTTAAGCTACATGGTGACAGTTCATACAATTGACTCCCTTCTCCCCTGCAGGCCCACAATCTCATTGGGGAGCCCGGAGTGTCCCCGATCCGGAGGATGGAGATACATACTAGTAAGTATAGTCAAGGGTTTGAAATGTAAATCATCCTATGGTATTGATGAAATTCCTGACAGTGTTATAAAGAACTGCTACCAAAATATAATAAAACCCCTTTGTCACATAATAAACCTCTCATTTTCAATGGGTAAATTTCCAGAAAAACTGAAGGTAGCTAAGGTTAAACCTCTCTTTAAGAAGGGGGAAGAATTTGATGTAGGTAACTATAGACCTGTATCACTACTACCAGTTTTTTCAAAATTAATAGAAAAGGTAATGTATGTAAGACTTACATCATTCCTCAATAAACACAACACAATTACAAACAAACAACATGGATTTCGTAAAGACAAGTCAATAAATACAGCAATAGCAGATTTTGTTAAACGTGTATATGAATCTATGGATAAAAAAGAAGAAAATATTGGTATAATTTTAGATTTGTCGAAGGCATTTGACTTAGTAGAACACAACATTTTATTGGAAAAACTAGCTGTTATCGGTATTCGTGGAATAGTGAACAGGTGGTTTAAAGAATATTTAACTGCTCGACAACAGATGGTAGAAATTACTTATGCGCATGTAAATTCAAATGAAATTACAACATATTTATCATTTATGGCAGCGATACAATATGGAGTCCCCCAAGGTTCAATTCTTGGACCTGTTTTGTTTTTGATATATATATATATATATATATATAAATGATTTAGAGTATTCCTTAAAAATAGTTATCCAACATTATTTGCTGATGATACAAATTTATATCTTTCTGGTTACAACTTGAGGTCCTTAGAATGTAAGATAGAACAGACAATATCTAAATTGCTAAACTGGTTCAGCATTAATAGATTATTAATAAATACAGAAAAAACAATAGCAATAGCTTTTCATCATAAACAAAATACACTTACTAATCATCCCTTTATAAAGTTCCAGGACAAATATATCTCATACACAGATAGTACAAAATTTCTAGGAGTATGGGTGGATGAAAATTTAAAGTGGTCGGCTCACATTCAAAAGCTAACGCAAAAGCTGAATAAAATAACTTATGCTATCACAGTGATTTCAAAAATCATGGACTTGAAATCAGTTTTATCTTTATATCATGCATATTTTCAATCTGTTCTTTCCTTTGGAATATTATTTTGGGGTAATTCAACAGGAGCAAAATCTATTTTTAAAATGCAAAAAAAGGGCAATTCGGATAATGCTACATGTTAATAAAAGAACCAGTTGTAGACCACTATTTAAGGAATTAAATATATTGCCCCTACCCTGTATATATATATATATATATATATATATATATATATATATATATATATATATATATATATATAAAACATTATGCTACATAAAAGTTAATCTCAGTACATACATAACAAACTCACAGATACATTCTCATGACACCAGAAGAAAAGATCACCTCTATGTAATCACACATAGCACAAGTTCTTTTGAAAAAAGTTTTGTATATACTGGCCTCCAGCTTTAAAGCAAATTACCCAATAACCTGAAGCAAATACCTGCACTGCATAGATTTAGGATTTGTCTCAAAAAACTTCTCTCACTCCATTTTTTTACAGTACAAATGAATATTACAAGTACTTTGACAATTAATTTTTTAAGGTGTTTTATAAATGTATACATGTTTTTGTTTAGTATTTTGAGGTAATACCTCAATTTTGTAAAATTATATCACTTGTACATATTGTAAAATATTGATAAAGCTGTAAATAATTGTAAAGATGTTGGACGTGTTCTATATCATGTATTATGATCCAAAGAACCAATAAAACTACTACTATATATAACTTGCTTGTCCCTGCCATGCAACGCCGAGATTCGCTTACAAGTCTGATACAGCCAAACAGGAAGAAAGCTCAGGCGAAAGGAGAGGTAAAGCAAAATGAAGGGGCAGGAAATTCGGGGGATGTAATTAATCTTCCCAGCGTACCCTAGCGACCCACGGAAGCACCGAAAACCCAATGGATCAGAAAGGTTGGTCGTGGGGTTCAAACTCTCGACCTCCTGAATGCCTCTGCTAATGTTATAGAAGGGCATAGAGTCAAGCGCAATCTATGCGTTTTGCTATTGATAAGTACCCAGCGAGTAGGATTTTGGCTGCCACTCGAATGTACTCGTACTTTGAGTCAGGACTCGTATATTGGATTTGCTACTATAACATTGTAGAACTAAATGGATACTAGCATACATTATTGTAAAAATAACAAGGCTCACTACCTAACGTACTGTACATATTTTCTGTAGTAGCTAAGTATCCTGGATCAAACGTGTTACCCGACCACTTGTATCAGCTTGTATTGATTATATTAGTTTCCTTTATTTTCACTCAGTCATGACCACCAGGTCATATCGCAAGTTTTATCCGCATATACTGATAATAATGTGACAAAATTATAAAATCAGTCCGATTATTTTTCTATCACTTCTAAAAATTGTAACACAAATACACAGTTTTCATCTCGTCGTTAACAGTCTTTCATGCAATCACAACTCAAAAGTTTTACTTTCCATAACCTTGCTCAGTCCTTTCAATGTGTTTCTTCACTTCCTCTGTCTGTCATACCCTAATTAGGAGCTTACAATCACTGGCGAAGCTCATTTAATCTTGCACTTATTGACACACCGACCGAGACATGCGTGTCACTACTGTTCTTCTCTGGCCTCCTTATATACTGGGGATGACGTCACACGGATCTTTCTCGAGTGAATCAGCTTGTGATTTGGCCATAGAAACTGAGAGTAGAAACCAATTGGATAGCCCCTAACCCTTATTCATCACCATCATCATCATCATCATCATCATCATCATCATCATCATCATCATCACCACCACCATAAAGATGGTCCAAATTGACTTGCTCCGGCTCAGAAGTCATCGTCACATTGCATCGAGGTCTTCCAACATCTCTTGTTCCTATGAGTTTGTATTGCATTGCCTATTTTGCCAGTCTATTATTTTGTATTCTTAGTATATGATCGTGCCAGTTTCGTTTGTAATTCATAATGTTGTCATTTAGGTTATATAATGATATTTTGTTGTCTAATAGCTTCGTTTCTCATATGGTCTGTAAGGGAATATCCAGTAACACATCTAAAAATTTCATTTGTACTGTTTCTATCATTATTTCTTATCTATTCATGACCCAATTCTCTGATCCATAAGTGAAAAGGGATACTGCTATTGTCTTATACAATTTGAGCGCTGTTTCTTCCTGTGTTTTATTTCTCAACAGTTCCATATATGTATAATTTGAAATTTATAAATTTTATTTTTCAAATCTTTGTCTTAGTCAAGTGAAACATCCCATCCTAAATAAATGAAATGTTACACCGGTTCTATAATCTTAATACCGATCACTATTTTAGACCTCATTGGGTATTTTCCCAGTGATTCCATTACTTTCGTTTTCATTACTAACCCTTGTTACGGAAGAAAAAGAAGACACAATATTAACCTTTCTAGTTTAGAACAGATTATATAGGCAGTTGGTCGTCTCCTTAGCGCAGTGGTTGCATTGCTGCTTACTATGCGGGGGACCAAGGTTGGATTCCCGTGGACCTGGGGACCTGGTCCGGGGGCACTGATCCTCGTTAGTTGTCTGAGGGGCAAATGAATTGATGTCCCACCTTCAGTACTGCACCCCACTCATGACGCCTGTGTTGGGCGGAGCTGGGGGACACAGTAGCCTGGTGGTAGGCCTTGGCCCGGAAAGGGCTCTTGCGTAGTTAATTACATTGGGCAAATCCATGCTGTATTCTACCACATGAATGTCGCAGCCCAACGCTTAATATTTAGTACATATTGTGTATGTATATTCTTGTTTAAATCAAAGTCACGTTTCAGATATAGATTACCTTTTGTAGTGAGCAAATGGTCAATATTCTGTCAACACAAGAGGGGTGTTCAAAATACCGAAGAATATATAATGAAAAAAAAAAAAAAAAAACTAGGGTAAAACAAAAAATATGAACAAATCTATGTCCAGATTTAACTGAGAACTTAAAGCTAATTCTAGCTGACGTTCAGCAAAATCAAAGGATTTCAATTTGTTTCACCAAGACATGAGACAAAGCAAACATTACATGAAGGTAAATATAAAAATAAACTATTAACCAATTTGTAATTTGATCAATGGTCGTAACTGTTATCCTTTAAACATGAATTGGAGCTCGCTCAGTAGAAGTTTCTAACTCGTATATCGTAATGGGATAAGTTTTAGAGGTTTCTGGAATATGAAGGGTATTTTATAGATTCGGAACGATATTGACAAGCTTTAGCGAAAATTGCCAGTGCCTTCAAAATTAGCCTTTGGGAAGTTCGAAATGGTTAGGGTCACTGAATTGCATGTGTGCATAGCCTTCCCACATTAACACAAACACGACTTTCATAGGTCTGCAATTTTTAATTTTAAAGCACACCTAACACCTTTCCTGAAACTAAATAAGAGATAAGTGGATTGCCTAGTAAATGTACAGAATATTAGGGAAGTGAGTGCGCAGATTTCACATGCTAATAGATTCAAATATGACGAATAAAAAGGTACAATAACAAATTCATCCATCCCAAAAGTAAATAAAATAATCGAACTTTATTGAATACATTATCTGCACAGTTTGGCAACAGAATAAATCTGAAGAACCGAATGTTTTGCTCAGTAATACGACTACTGGTATAAAGATGCATTCAAATCTATGACAAGTAAAAGTCCAAAGTAGGCCCTTGAAAACTGCTTTCGCCACCTGTCGGTGTATTTGCTAAGAGCTACTGTAAGTAACGAGGGGAAGGAAGGGTGGTAATGTTCGAGCAGTAATTCACGAGACATCATTGCCAGCCTTCCGCTATGCTCCCTTGTCAAACGTACATACATATGCCCACAAATTTATTCTCATACACACGTTGGAATCAATTACTTAATATTTTATGGTTAAGCAACTCATTTGGACAACGAATAAAAACTACACGAATAGCTCATCCTTTAAAGCTCTGCCTCTCTATGCTAATTGTAGAAATTAACGATAAAGGAGTGGATACATATTGACAATTAGACCCTCGACCTGTATTACGTATCGCAAGTAGGGAAAGTATTGTATTCGACCCAACATTTCGATGTCCAGATATGATTTCAAGCCCTCTAAAATAAAAAGAAGAACAACATATTTTTTCTTTCTCTACTGCATTAAGTAGGGGAAGTAGGTATTGTATTTGACCCAACATTTTGGTGTCGAGATTTCACCGGAAATATAAAAGAAAGCATTTTTAGAAAAAGGTCCATGTGTGTGTTGTGTGTTTGTGTGCCCGTCTGTGAGCAGGATAACTCAAAAACGAAAAGTCGGTTAGAAACCAAAGCACGTATTTAAGTTTAATATTTTTCAAGGATGCAACAAGAACATTTGAAGAAAATTCCTCCACTCTAAACTACACTTTACATGGAACATTTTTCGAAACTTTTGATTTCCCAAAAATGGCTCTAACGATTTTGATTAAAATGCCATATGTTTAAGATATTTTTATGACAAATGAAATGTATATTTTCAATTTTATGGCTATAGGCCATGTAGTCCTGTTTACTCTTGATGACTTCTGCATAACTGATAAACCGTAAGAGATAGACCAAATCTTACTATATAAAAATTTAGATCTCGTTAAAACTCAGTTTTTCTCCAAATGCATTTCTTTGTGGGGTGAACCATTTCGGATATATTCCTTATTATTTGTGTGCATTTTGCAATACTTGACCTTCTCTGAATTAGAAGGTCGGTATTCACTTTTTTATCTCTTGGCCGTGCAAAGAGAACGGAATTTCAAAGCCTTCATATAGCAACCACTCTTAAAACATTTGATTGTGGCTTAAAGCCCACTGTATTCCTCTTGCACCTACAAGAAAATTGGCTATAAGATAATTTGTACAAATGTTTATTTCAGTTAACATGAAGTATATGGGGGAATAAGTGTTTATAAGAATAATTTGCGCAAGAGTAGAGAAAGTAATGTGAGTGCAACACATCCGATATTTTATTTATGGAACAATGCACTATAGAAGAAAATGACACAGGACGTCATGTTTAGGCAACGCCAAGAAGTCTCCGTTAAACTCTGCGCACTCATATCCTAACACGTAGTATGTAGATAGTGTATTTGTGGACATTTGCGTTAAGGTATTTATACCTACCTGGGCTGTTTCTACTTAGTGTTTGCCGGGTAAAGACATAGAAAGACCACTTTGACATGAAAGTAAGAAATGTACAGACGGAAAATTTGGGAGATGTAATTATCCTTTCCAACATTTGCCCGGTGACCCGGGAAAACCCCCGTGAAGCCCATGGGTCAGGAAAATTTGTCGTGAGAATCGAACCCACGACCACCCGAATGCGAGCATCATGAGTTGCCGCGGAGCTATCACACTGGTCAATGTTTAAGGGATCGGATTCTCTTTTTTCACAGGTCTAACATGAAGGAAGCGTATTTAAATCGTAAACGAGCTGTCGAAGAAGTAATTATTATTTTAGCGATAGTGATTCTTATTGCTGCACAGGACTTTCATGAATACACTGCTGAAATTTACTCCGCGAAGTATGACTTTAACTGTTTAGTTTTATCCTCTATCCATTTGTGTTTATGTTTCGGGTACTAGCATACTAGTACCTCAAAACATCAGATGTGTAAAATCTGATCTGTAAAACTCTGAGGCGTAGCACTCACATGATTTTCTCTACTCCTATACCAACTATTCTTCCAAAAACTTATTCCTCCATCTCCTTCATGTTAGCCGAGATAAACATCTGCAGAAATGACCAAATTTTGTTATAGGGACAAGGGGAATATGAGAATACAATAGACTTTGAACGACAGTCAAATCTTTTAAAGCCGATTGCTATATGAAAGCTTTGAAATTCCGTTTTCCTTTGCAGGGTGAACAGATAAAAAATGGATAACGACCTTTCATTTGAGAAAGGCATAGGTATGTTCAATTTACACAAATAACAAGGAATATATCCGAATTGGTTCACCTCAAAAAGTTAATTTGGACATGAATTTAATGCTTTAACGAAATCTACATTTTTGTATACTAAGACTTGGTCTATCTCTTACGATATACCAAGTATGCGAAAGTCTTCAAGAGTAAACAGGACTACGTGAGCTGTAGCAGAAAATTCAAAATATACATTTCATTTGTCATAAAATATCTTAAACATATGGCACTTTAATCAAAATCGTTTGAACCATTTTCTGGAAAACCAAAATTGTCGAAGATTTTTCAATGCAAAGGTAGTTTAGGATGCAGGAATTTTCTTCAAAAGCTTCATGTCACGTTCTTGAAAGACATTAAACTTAAATACCAACATTGGTTTTTAACCGACTTTTCTTTCTGTTCACAGACGCGCACGCGCGCGCGCGCACACACACACACACACACACACACACACACAAACACACACACAAACACATGGACGTTTTTCTAAAAAATGTTTTTTCTTATCCAGGGGACCTCAAAACATATTTCCAGTAAAATCACGACACCGAAGTTTTGGGTTGAATACAATGCTTCCACTACTTACCTACTTACTCTACATACGTAGTACAGCAGGTAAAAATGTAACTTTAACTGTTTATTTTTATCTCCTAGCCATTTGTATTTATAATGTTTGGGATAGTAGCATACTTTCTTCGGTTTAATTGTAAAAATATCATCTAGATGGCATGGAATGTGGAGATAAACGAACTTGGCTTCTAAATGAAAATGAAGGAGCTACAGAGGGAATGAAAATTAAAATCGAATCTCCACTAGGCAAAAATGAATAATGACACGCACTTTCTTAGCTTTCAAGCAAGAAATGTATATAGGTTGACATATGTTGAGAAGAAGGGGTTTCTCTTGTGTTGGATGAAAACTGGCAAGCCATTCATTAGTGTTGCAGAAAAGGGGTGGGTATGTTTCTTAATGAGTCCACAGGAGGCACTCGTGTAGCACGGTTTTAGGCTTATCTTTCCCCTCGTCGCTCGATTCCTAGCATGTTTGCAGCAGCTGCCATCTCGCGGCTAGAAGGCGAACACAGTAATTATAACGTGCCACCCACGCGAGCGGCGCCAAGTGGAAGCACTAATCGTTCCCTTCTCCCATCTAATTAGTGACATGAAGAAGAAAGAGGGGTAGAAAAAAAAAGCGATGCTTTGGGCTTATATTACATAGTAATGAGTACGACAAACGCCGCAAGTGCGTTCAGTCACGCGAAAGTGATATGGAAAACGTTTACGCCAGTCAGGTGCCGATTTTCTTGCTGGGGTGCTTTAAAGCGAGGCAAGTGTTAATTATCACAATCTCGATAACTCCAACCAACCAATTGATTTTTCTATCTGCTATTTTCACTTCCTTACGAGCATTATTTAATTTTATATTACCTACATATTTACAGTATAATAATTAATATTTAGCATATTATCACAAAGCTCACTATTCTCACAAGTTCTTATTACTTTCTCGACTACGTATAGTAAGGGAAAGTATTGTATTCGACCCAAAATTTTGATGTCGAGATTTCAGCAGAAATATGTTTTGAGGCCCCCTGATTCTAAACAAACCAGTTTTAGAAAAAAGACTGCGCGCGAAAATTCGGTTAAAACTAAGGTACATATTTAAGTTTAATGTCTTTTAAGGATGTGACACGAATATTTTGAAAGAAAAAAATCTTTCACATTACCCTTTAGGTGGAAAATGTTTGAAAAGTTTGAATTTTCTGGCTATTGACTACGTTGTCCTATTTACCCTTGATGATGTAAGAGATAGGCGAAATCCTGCTATACAAAAGTTAGATTTCGTTAAAACACACAACTTATGTCGAAATGCTTTTTTTGTGGACTGAACCATTTCTGAGATATTTCTGTTATTTGTGTGAGTTTTGCAATACTAAAGCTTTTCTCAAATGAAAGGTTGTTATTCACTTTATTATCTCTTGGTATTGCAAAGAGGACGGAATTTCAAAGCCTTCATATAGCGACCAGCTTTAAAAGATTTGACTATCGATTCCAATATTCCCCTTGTACCTACAAGGAAATAAATAACAAGATGATTTCTGCAAATGTTTATCTCAACTACATGGAGAAGATAGAGGAATATGAGTTCGTAGGAATAGTTAGTACAAGAGTAGAGAAAGTCATGTGAGTGCAGCACTTACCTCGTGTTAATTGAGATAAACACTTGTTGCAGGGTCTTGTAGACGCAATGGTAATATGGGAATACAGTAGGCTTAAGCGATAATCGCTAGGTTATGACTTTGAAATCCCTCTCTCTTCGGATGGCCAGGCCAGGAAAAAACAAAATGAGTAATGAGTTCTCATTCGGAGCATTCAAACTAATAACAAGGAATGACTAGGAAATGGTTAATCCCACCAAAATGCATTTGATATAACTTGTATGCTTTAACGACGATTTCAGTTGCCATCCCGCACAACATACTAAAAGTTTCGGTATTTTTTTTTTGGGACACCCAGATATATATCACATCAGTACACTGTGTAACAATCTCTTTTGTGAATTTACGAACATACTTGTAACCCAGCTGGTAAACTATCGTCATACTATTCTTGCACATAAGTGTTGTTTCTGTTCCTCGTCAAATAATTATTTTATGATATACAGCTCATGTGTATTTTGAATTAGAAGTAACACATAACAAGCAAGCCAGAACGTAGACTAATGTAACTATTCCAAGGGCAACAAAAGATGGTTTGCACTGTGTTCTCGGAGACTCACCGCATATAATTCTAAGAGCTCTTTGCTACAGAATAAATAATTCATTAGCTGAATGATGGTTGCCCCACGAGGGGTACTATAACTTAAGTGACTACATGTTTGTCCATAGTAAACCATAATTAATGCAAGGAAATAATGCATTGCAGTTAGTTTTACTCAGAATACGGAGTGTACTTACATACATTTAGTAATCTGCTTGTAATAAAGTTAATTAGAATACTCCAATATCTTCAACATGAATATCAAGAAATTGTGTAACAACCTTGGTTATCAATAGATAGTTAAAATAATATTATAGAGCAACAGTTTTATTGGCATTGATTTTGGGTTTATTGGTGTTACACCATTATTTCTCGTAGATGATAAATAATTCGTTTACTAAAGAAATATTATTACAGTTGCTAAGTTATCGCCAAACACATATCTAATAGAATATTTACTGTGACTGCTGGCTGAGAAATCATGAATATAATTAATAGGCAACAGCTGTCCAAGTGCAGACCCCTGTGGGCCTCATGCACGACAGGTCTATAACGAGAAAATTTGCCTGATAACTTACATTTGGATAAGATTTTGAAAACGTAATAGAATTATCCTCCAGGCCATAAAGATTCATCTTTTGAAGGAGACTGTAATGAGATATAGAGTCAAATGCCTTAGTAAAATCGTAGACCCGCCCCTTTAAGTTTCATTAGGTCTTATAGTTTCAACAAAACATTTCTGAGTACATTTTACAGCAGCTTCTGTGGTACTATATGATAACCTATTTATTTACAAATGAATAATTATGTTCAAAATAACCAGTGATCTCTTTATCTAATAATTTTCGAAATGCCTTAGATATCACAAAACCTATGTTTATAGGCGTACAATATTTTCACTATATTTGAAGATATCAGGAACAATACACTTATAAATGCAGTAGTTAATCGTATGTGTAGAGGTTCACAGATAAAGGCGGCAGCAAGTATTATAAATTCAGAACTAATATCATAAATATCAGTAGATGATCGTTTTTAAGCGTAAACGTTGCTAATAAACCTTTTCAACCCTAAAGTGTGTAAAATAAAAGGTGAACATGAGCTTATAAAATGTATTCAGTAAGCATACCTAGCTCGTCTGCTAAATTTTGCAAAATTTTTTATTTGAGAAGCAATTATTTTATGTACGCTTTTGCAGTTTTTGCTCTCAAAGTTTCAGTAGAGACCTTGCAAAACTATCTAAATTCATAGTAATTCAATTTTCTTACCTACATATGTCTTAGTAGTAGTAGTGGTAGTAGTAGTAGTCGTAGTAGCAATAGTTATCATAATAATATAACTACAAACAAAAAGAATAATAATAATAACCAATAATACAATAAGAAAATACAATAACAGTAATAAGAAACTAACAAATGCCCATGAAACAACACCTACCCTCATGTTTGCATGGATATTTTACGGCAATTTAGAATATGTAATGCGCAATGTTAGACAATAGCAACATATACATGAGTGTGTCTATTCCTTGGAAAAAGAGGACTCCGCAAATAAAGTAGAAAATATTCTAAGACCTTTTCGGTTCTTTATAGTGATATTGTCTATTAATTATTACGAACTACACAGGATAGTTCACCCTGGAAACTTTCCTTTATCCCTCGTTTTCTCTTACAAGCAGAACGAAGTTCGCTCACTTCAACGGCGCCTGTTTCATAGGACTTTCCCCGTTGCGTTCTGCAACTGTTTTAACACGCAAAAGAATATATACTTTTACCAAAGATGGATGATTGGGCCACCTAGTAGGTATAACAAAATATATAGCTCCAACTTTTGAGTTAATACGAATCCAAAATAATCTTGGCGTCCACATGCTGCAAGATATATGTTACACTTTGTCTAGATGCCATTCCGTGTTTGGAAAAGCCAAAAGTCTTCTTTATGAATTAAAAATCATTATCACCATCAAATTTATTCACAATGGTATCAATTTGGTAATAAAGTTGATATTTAACACATCTGAAAGATCACAGTTGTCTTCTGTACTATGTTTACTGATTCGGACACAATCGACCATGTCGTCTTGGTTTTGTTGTAGGAATCCTTTATTATGACAGAATAATAATTATTATTTGCTAATAAAAGAGCACTTTATATTCACTGATAAGTTTTATGTGTTCATTGTTTGATTCATTTATTGCAGGATATTGTTCATTATAATGAAATAACAATACCGTTTTCTTTAAGAGCTGAATTGAGAAGCAACCTTTTTGACTATTACATTGTCTACGCATACGTTTAACAAACAAGAGAGGGAAACCGGCAACAATTATGGTATTCAATGGTGTAATAAAATAAATTAGTGTTTTCATCTACGTGCTGTAAACTGTGCAATGGCAACCATTAATATCTCTAAGTAAAAATATAATAATAATTTTAAATTGCCAATATGCTGATGTGGTATTTTGGCATTACAACTCCAAGAAGTACTATGGACGTTGAATAATATGATATTGGAAAGGTAGAATTAGATTTTGAAAGTTAAATGCCATAGCCGGGATTTGAACCATGCTGCCATGGTTGCTCAGTTGGAGAGCAAAGGACGACGATCTGAAATCCGAGCGTGGAGTGATTGCTTCGTCGAGGAAAGTGAAGAATGGCACTGAAAGGTCTGAGGTAAGCTTACGCGATTTACAAGTTGTGAGCTCTGATAGTACGAAAGACTAGACTGTCAACGACGAGAAGGAAACTGTATTTGTGATCAAATTTTATAAGAGAACAAAGTGATAGAAAAGTAATCGGACGGATTTTGTAGCTTTGTCACACTGGTATTGAGTTAACATAGGCAGAAAGCCGAAATAGCAGTTAAAAATATATCCCGAAATTATCAGCGGCGTGTTGTTTGCTAAAATTAAGCGTGACTTCGGTATAAAGACAATGTGGGTCAATAACTTATTTAATCTTCGTTTTATAAATGTCCATTTCGACTATATGGACGTAATAGTACAGGTAATTTGACCTAAAACAGGATTGTCTGCTTGCGATTCAACTCTACCCAAATGTATAATCTGTCTCAACTGGTCTCAGGGTGAAAATTAGAGAAGAAAGGGCGATGTAGGGCAATCCCTGCAGCTCTTTAATTGGGCATGGAGCTACGTGCAGTCGACCACTAGAATTCCAATAGCAGTCAGTTTACAGCTATCAACAGATTCAACAGAAACGTCCATTTTATACTTTTAAGGTACCTACAAAAGTGCATACCAGTGACATAGCAATTAATGGTCTCCAAGAATACGTATTCAGAGTAAACGAATTGTGCAAAAGGTGGAGAGTAAAGATGAATAAAAAAAATCCGGTTTTGTTGCATTTACCTAAGAAACAAACATTAGCAAACTCACAGTTAAATAAAATAATGAAGACATTGCTCAAAATGAGTGTCAAATATATAGGACTAGCATTAGACAAAAAATTGGCTTGGAATGCACACATCTCCTCTCCAGTTTCAAAACTAAAACACAGACTTCATAAACTCAAATACCTCATCAAGGGTAGCTCACCTCTGTCACTGCATTTCAGAAGGCCCATATGGTTCAGTCTAATTAGTGTATGGATTCTTTATTTGGGGCTCAGCTTTGAATTTATAACTCGAAGTACTACAGACTTTCCAAAATCGGGTTCTTTGGATCATAGCGGATGCTTCTTGGTACATCGGCAGTTCTGCACTTCATAAACACCTTCGCACTCCTATAGTTGAATCTATAGTCCAGTTCTCCTATACTTAGCTGTTCACTTTATCAGAACTCTAATGCAAGAGATACCCTAGAACCTGCCAAAATAACCACCGTCACGTTCATTGAAGAGAAAATGCCATACCGATCTCCTCTTATACAATATTGTAGTGTTATTATTTTCTTGTACATATCAGTGTAAATTATTACTTTAGACTTCCAGGGCAATTCTTGGATTGTATCCTCAACACAAGTGATGCAGTTCTTTGAATTTTTTTTATATTTTATTAGCAAGGTTACAAAATACAAATAAATATTGTATAACAAAATTCACTACATCAAACAAATCTTTATAAGGAAGTACTTATTCAATACTCGTTCCTGTACACTTCAAGTTGTACTTTTTCTATAGCTTGCCTGTGGCAGATAGAGACTTATGTTGTGGATATACAATGAAGCACTTTCATCAAGAGCTCCACAGGATGAGTATTAATTTTCCATTAATTTTTATTTTGTCATATACAGTAGCAATTACCTTAATTAATGATTCTGATGTTCCAATTAGACGACTTTCTTCACCTTCTGTCAGTTACTGATGTACATTAAAATTAGTCTTACAGAAGTTCGTCTTTCTACTATATTGAGATAAACGTTTGTGCAAATAGCTCGCTTAAACATTCCGTTATAGCTACAGAGAAAATAGCTATAATCAAATGTCCTCGTGCTGGATACTATTTGCTGGTCTTAAAGCTCCGTGAAATCGCGAGAAAAAACTGAGTGTCGGCAGAACTCTAATTAACAATTCGAACCGTTAATAATGCATGTATCGCAATTTACGAATGTCAAAAAAGGTTGTTTGAAACCAATTGCGTGTTTCAAAGAGATCTACATTTTTTGTGCATTATATTATCACCTATCAGTTCACATTTACCGGTTGCACAAGATTTTCCGAATAAAGGGAAACAAGCTATTAAGAAAATTCAAAATATACATTGTATTTTTCATGTAAATGTGTTTAATATTATGTTGTTTTAATCAAAATGGTTACAGGCATTTCACATAAAGTCCAACATTTTGAATCATACCCATGAAAAGTGTAATTTGGGATGGGGAATTTGTTTTTTCAAATGCCGTGTCGCTCGTTGGAAGGCGCCAAACGTAAATATTAAGTTTACTATCTTGTATTTGAGTTATGCTCTTCACACACACACACACACACACACACACACACACACACACACACACACACACACACATACACACACAAAATTTTTTCTAAAAATGATCTTTTTATCACGAGGAACTCGAAACAAGTACCTAATACTCGTGGAATAAACGAAATTTTAGGTCCTTGTCGGTAGCTATGCAACCAGAACAGAGCACAGGGTATAAAAATGTGGCTGGCAGAAAACTATTTTCCAGCTTCACATAACCATAGAAAATTAAATTTGTACTGATCCTGCTGGAAGACGAAAACAGAAGGTAGTCATTGTGGTTATAAGGAGAAATTTATGTTTGACATTAAATTTCCAAAAAATCTGCATAACAACTGATATGTTTAAAAGGTATCTCTAAAAGCCAAAAGCCTTAAAAATAAATGTAATCAATCGTTATGGATTTAGTATTTTAATAATGGAACTTACTCAAAACAATATGAAAATTAATACTGGAATTATTGACTAGAAAGGTTAACAATGTTTCACAATAATGTATAATGAGGCGCCTTTGAAAAGTATTTGCAGTTGGTGATCTTCCTGGAAATTGCTCTCGAAGTGGTTCCACTACATTGGTACATGTTGCTTCATTATACAGCAGCAGAAACAACTGATACTAGAAAGTTTAGAAACATTGCAAAGAACACAAAAGTTTACGTCATGAGAGATGTCGATGCACGTGCCTGGTACCTTGGAATAGATATACGATCTTGTTGAATAAGTCAAGTTTATTGCCAATATTAGAAAAGTGCTTTGGCATGTAAAACACAGTGTCGGTGAAAAACCAGAAGAAAAAACTGGACGTGCTCAGCATTTTTTTAAAATTCTCAAGCATAATGTCCTTCATTACATACTAAATGTAAAGTAGAATTCCACTGGTATGAGATTTACTCACGTAGAATTATTGTGATGAAATACCCGAGTATAAGACTAATATAAAAAGAAACAACTGTATATAAAGTATTTAAATAACAAATAGGATCAAAATAGAATTATTTATAACAAAGCAAGTTAAGAGATATCCAAGAAAACTGAATATAGAACATTAGTATGAACCTATAGCACTTATGGAGTATAACCTACGTGGACGCTAGGATAAAGTGTATAGGTTTATCAGAAGTTTGAATTCAACAGAACACGATGAAGCAAATATAAATACTATTGAAAATGGAGAACTAGAGCGATATTATAAAGAACTGTGGAATGTGGAAAGGAACAAGAACAAATAATAAACAGCACATGCAGAGCACAGGTGGTAATTTAGAAATGGAAAAATTGAACGGAAGTCTCGCCACAAGCCAAAACAGGAAATCCTGTGGTATCTGCTATATGAATTTGGAATTATTCAAATCTTCCAGTAGAAAGTAACACGAAAGAATATTACTCTTGTACAAGATGTGTTGGAGAAACAAAGAAATCTCCCTAGTGTAGGAGACTGTGAAAGTAATAGCAATGTTCAGGAAAGATAGAGTGAGAGCATAAAATTATGGGTGTATTAGTTTGTTGTGCTCTGCTTATAAACTTTAAGGTAATGTAATAAATTCTACACTAAATACTATAAGAGATGGAATACTTCCAGGAGAGCATACAGGTTCCAGGCTAGGAAGAAGTACCATTGATAATGCTTTCGCGATTAAACAAACTATTGAAAAACGGAGAGAAAATTTAGAGAGATATCCTTTATTTACAGATTATGTTAAAGCTTTTGACAAACTATCACGACTGATAATATGGAGAATTTTAGAAAGAAGAGGTATACTAGAACACCTGATAGATACTATCAAAAGTATGCGCTCTGATACAAAAAAATCTGATGTGTTGCACTCACATGACTTTCTCTACTCTTGTACTAACCATTCTTACAAACTCTTATTCCTATATCTTCTTCATGTTACTTAAGATAAACATTTGTACAAATTATCTTATTGCTTATTTCCTTGTAGGTGTAAGGGGAATGTTAGAATACAGTAGGCTTTGTGCGATAGTCAAATTTTTTAAAGCTTTGAGATTCTGCTCTCTTAGCACACTTTAACATATAAAAAAATTAACAACGATGTTCCATTTCACGAAACTTTTGTTTTCCGAAACTCACACACATAACAAGGAATATCTACCAAATGGTTCACCCTACAAGAAAATTTATTTGGACATAAATTGTGTATTTTAGCAAAATCGACATTTTTTGTAATGTATGATTTGGTCTATCTCTAACGGTTTACCAGTTATGCAAAACTTGTCCAGAGTAAATACGACTGCAAGGGCTATAGCCAGAAAATTTAAGATAAATATTTCATTTGTCATAAAAATATCTAAAAAATATGACATTTTAATCAAAATCGTTAGAGCCATTTTCAAGAAAATCAAAATTTCCGAAAAATTTTCCAGATAAAGGGTAGTTTAGGGTGGGGCTATTTTCTTCAAAATCTTCGTGTCGCATCCTTGAAGGACATTAAACTTAAATGCCAACTTTGGTTTTTAACCGACTTTTCGTTGTTGAGTTATGCTGTCCACAGACTGACAAAGACTGACACACACACACACACACACACACACACACACTTTTTTCTAAAAATGTTTTTTTGTTTTGTTTTTGGATTAATGGGGTCTCCAAACATATTTCCGGTGAAATCTCGACATCGAATTTTTGGATGGAACACAATACCCTACTTACCAGTATAGAAAGTAATAAATAAATAGCGATGTTCCATTTGACAAGTGCAAGTTCTCAAATCTTATACAAATAACGAGGAATATCTCTGAAATGGTACACTCCACAAAAAAATTATTCAGACGTACATTGTGTGTTTTAGCAAGATCTTCATTTTTGCTAGAGTAAGCTTCTATCTCCTACGGTTTATGAGTTATTCAAAAGCCATCCAGAGTAAACAGGACTACATAGGGTATAGCCAGAAAATTCAAAATATACATTTCACTTGCCATAAAAATATCTCAAACATTTTAATCAAAACCGTTAGAGGCATTTTCAAGAAAATCAAAATTTTCGAAAAAATTTCCATTCAAAGGGTAGTTTATGGTGGAAGAATTTTCTTCGAAATCTTCGTGTCGCATCCTTGAAAACATTAAACTTACATACCAATTCCTCAGACAGACTGACATACACACCTACACAAACACGCGCGCGGAAGTTTTCCTAGAAATGCTTTTTTGGATTCAGGGGGTTTCAAAACATATATTTCCGGTGAAATCTCGGCATCAAGTTTTTGGGTGGAATACAATACTTCATCTATTTACCAGTAGAGAAAGTAATACGGATATAGAGAAGAGAACTAGTAAAACTTAATGGTGGTGTTAGATAAGGTTGTCCTTTATAAACTGCTCTTTTTAATGTGTATATTTAGGAAATATTAGGATTATGGTCAAATAAAGTTAAATGCGGTGTAAGTGTTATTGGAGTTAAAATGAAACCATGCTTTACTCAGACGACCAAATCCTGTTGGCTACTTATGAAGATGGTTTACAGAAAATGCTCCACTTTTGAATAAAGTCAGTAAAGAATGCGTAATGAAAATGTCAGCTAACAAATCTAAAAGGATGACTTTTAAAGCTGTACATCTTGTTACATCAAGGATAATATTAGAGGGCGTAATCATCGACCAGGTATAAACTTCGAGTATTTTGGATGTAATGTCTCGCGCCAGGGAGAACTTGATACCGCAATAAATATTTGTGGTTGAAATACAAATGCGACACATTACATTTGCAAGATTTTCTCAACACACTTTTCTTTTATAAAACACAATCACACTTCTTTCTCTATCCTTTCTTCTACAAACAACTCATACAATTTTTAATATGTTTGAAACTGAAATGCAAGACATTATATTCACAAGTTTATCTCTACCGACGTTTCTTTTATGAAGCACAATCACATTTCTTTCTGTATTCCCTCTTCTACAGAGAATTCATACAATTTTTTATATGATTGATATAGAAACGCAACGTCCTACATTTACACAGATTTCTCTACTTATTTTTCTTCCTGTAGTATTGGTGGTTGTTCAACAGGGCCTTTGCATACTGTTTTCCCACTGTTTTTATTTATTTATTTAGTTTATTTTGGGGTTTTAATAGTATTCAACGTAAGTCTAAAAGTCATAGGGATAAAATCGTCAAACCACGGTAAACGCCGTGTATTTAAGCTAGTTGGACAATATTTACGACCTTTTATTTTAAAATAATTCCTTTAGAAATAAACTGGATTTTCCAAATATTACATTCAGGTAAAGTTGCGAAAATGTAGCATTTCCTCTCGTGACGTTAGTGCGAAACGTAAACGTCCTCTATGCTTGAAGAGTTTTTATTTTCGCGAATCCGTAGCATATCGTATTTCATTTGTTATTTATTAGAAGTATGAAACAAATCTATGAAGTTTATTTTAAGTCAAAGGAATGAGCCGGCACCAAAGCCTTGAAGTATAATTGGGGTATTTTGGCTCTAAGATAGCCATTATATAGCAATTAAGGATTTTATTCTTTATATTTTCGGAAAAAATCATATTTTGGCATGTTGTTCCTCATATTTTACCTGTCTCTATGTATTTTATTTTATTTGCATTACGTTTCATTTAACTATTTAATAAATCGTTGTTTGGACTTGTTTGTAGCGAGCGACATAAGATATCGACGAAGAACTCATGATTGCTGTTGCCTTTTACCTTTGGTTGAAAACGGCCTCTGGAGCAGCACTTATTTTCACTTCGTTGTGGTGGCCACTTCTCGTAACCTACCATAGTCATGTCAACATTTTGTAGAGTTCAATAACTTCCAGAGGAAGTCTCGCTCTGACAGTCTAAACCGTGCGTTCTCAATAGTATCTCTCAACTGACTGATGTTGCTTGGCCGAAGAGTTTTCCCATGACTAGAGGGTGACTTGGAAGCGCTCCACTTAGGATTTCCCATTAGTAGGGCGTTGGGATTTTCTGTTGCCCGATGTCTAGCACCACACCATAGAGATGGCAGCTCTCAATTCTCTGAAGGTTAGAAATGACATCATTCCATTCTGATGTTTGCAGTCATAATGTATGACGTCTTAAATGCAGTGAAGGCTGTCAGTTATTCCAGAGGATTGTGTTTCCACAAACGCGGTTGTATTGCTTTATTTAATTCATCATTCTGAATTCACGTAACACTCCTCGTTTACCGTACTGGCAATGCTCAAGTAAGTTAGTAACTTAATAAGGTAAAGAAACTACAATTCTTAGTGTAATTCCTGAAACTTCCTGTTATTCGTTGATTTTTCCCGGAGGTACACGGAGCGGGATATTGTGGCTCAGAATTAAGTGTTACATTGTTTGACTAATAGGTCAATTTCACTTTCGGAAAGCTGTGTCAATGTTTCCTTACGGTATGGAATTACCACAGATAGTTAAGGTCCAAATGTCTATCACATTTCATAATGGAACGACTTTGTTACAAGTAAATTGAAATAACTGCATCTAAAGCATACTTCACTTCACTTATCTGCATGTATTCTTTACTTAATTCCTAGTTTTTTGTTTAAATATTCACTGATACATAGTTTAGCTTTTTGTGCTGATGTTTATACATTTTGTCTCATTTAACTAATTTAATGTTATTAAGGTGTAATGTACTTGTAACGGCAGTATAAATCATTTACACGCTACTCCCATCCCGGTATAATGTCAGATAATCTTTAAGTCCTAGTTGTTATGTACTCTGGGCTCCATTCCCTGTAGCATGCTGATATCACAGATAGCCTTTTTCATTAGTGCTGTAAAATAAAGTTTAGCAATTACTTGCGCAGTAAAGAGCAGCATCAGGAGTGGGAATAATAATACACAAGAAATTAAAGAGTAAAAAATCACAGACGTAACAAATTAGGTGGGACCTTAACCTGTAATATGAAAATTTAAAGTAGCAAGACGAAAGTAATGGCTATGGAAGGAAAGTACAACAGCCAAAACTGATAAAAAATCAAATAATAGAACAGGTGAATAATTTTAAGTACCTGGCATGTGGCCTGTCAATCCATACTTTGAATCAACATTTGGATAAAAATGTAATAAAGTACAACGCAGTAAATTGATGCATTAATGTATATTTAGGTAAGTCAACCAGAAAAAAGGTTAACCACAGACTACACAATATAGTTTCAAAACCAGGTTTCTGTATGGTTGTGAAACCTGAGTAATGCGGACAAAAAACAAAAATAAAATTGAAATGTCGGAAATGAGATTCATTAGAAGGTGAACGCGAGCATCTCTTAGAGAATGGGAAAGAAGTGAAAGGAACTGGGCCTGGAAAGAAGTACGCCGAAAGGGGTAGTTAAAAACCAAGAGAACTGGCACGAGCATGTCAGTAGGATGTTTTCTGACGGACTACTGAAGGAAGCTATTTCATACACCCCATGGGATACACGGGATGAGGACCAGATGGATGAATTAATTTCAATAAATAGCTCCTTTGTCGCGGAAAGGAATAAACCTCAATCATTGAAAAGGAAGAAGAAGAAACAATCACTTGACACTTCGGGAACTGCATTAGCGGGCATTTGCATTGCCGACGGAGCTTCTTCTCTTATGGTGTACGTGGAATCATCAATTTTGTCACCTAAGGTAATACATGTGAAGTCTGACAGCGAGGCCCTCTCCAAGGCAGGCAACTTGAGAAACACTAAAGCAGTGGTTGAGGTTCATGCACAACTCCGGTAACACTGCAGGTTACACAGTGGAGTTGCATAGTTTCATTAATGTACAAGAACCAATACAAAATCAGCAAAGGCTCACGTAACGAAACGGACATATTAAGCAATTATTGATCATAAAACAATACAACTATTGTTCTAGAACTGTTTATTTTGCCCCCAGGTATCGTAAAGCTTGAAATGATTTTAGGAAAACTTGTTTTATCTCTTCTTTTGTCCAAGTTCAAATAGAGAATATTTAGGTATTTTGGGAAAATTACAAAGACGATATTGTTCAAACCCTGGTGCTTTGATCTTTTAGAAGATCTGGAGACTCAAAACAACAATTTTATTTGAAAGAACTAAGCCCACCCTGTAAGATATGAAACTGCGATTGGAGCTAAGTTTGTCTCGCAAAGACCACGTTATAGAAGTGGAAATCTAAGGGTGTTACGCGGATCAGGAAACCTTTGAGAGATATCAGGAAGATCTCAAGGAGTGGGGGGAAAAGGCTAAGAGCAATTTCAACTCAAGAAGTAGATTGGAGGAAGAGAATTACAATAAAGAAGGGGTAAGGCGGCAGATATCCCGGCAAACCCAATCGTAGTTGGGGGCGTGGTACCTCTGAAACCTGACTCCATAATGATACGAAAAGAACACGTCACCAAACTCCAATTCGTCTACTCCCCTCCACACAGATTGCTTTTTTTCCCCTCGTTGATTTTTTTCTTCTTCTCTAGGTCTTTTTCGTCTTCCGCAACCCCACTTCATTCATTTTCTCTTTATTATTCCAGAGATTTCCCATTCGCTGAATTGGCCACTTTGTTCTTTGCTCTGTGACGGGACCTTCCTTCCTGATAGCGATCTAAACCAGCCCAATCGATGTTAGTGAAGTTAAGACGGCGGATTTCTTCTACCACCGGCAAAGTGCACACAAATCAAGAGAACCATTTCACCTGTCACCAAGGAAGGCCCCATGCTTGTCTTTACGATGCCAGCGCTGCATTCGGCGATGACTGTCTTCTCTCCGTCTGGTGTCTGATTTGTCTTGAAAACTGCATTTAATCCATACATCTCTGTAGAGAGGACAGAAATGTACCTTTGTTCTGTTATCGTAAACATCTCCAACATTTGTAAGAGTTACACTTTGTATTCCTTCAAACCGTGTGAGCATCATATTCTAAAATCCCCATCCATGTTCAGTACGGAGTACCGTGTCTGACTCACATACAAGAAGTCCCGAGTTCGAATCTCGACTGGATAAGGTGTCTTCCGGGATTTTCCCTTATCTTGAAAGATGAATGTGGGTAATGTGATGTACTCCGGGCTCATTTGAGCTTCATTTCACCCATTTTATTCATCATCCGATATGACCTAACAGGTTAAGAGGCTTTAAACCTAAAAAAGAAATAAAATAGGATGGAACAAATAAGACATGAAGGTCTGTGAAAAAATTATATGTACGCTCTTTGCTATGACGTCAAATTTTACCTCGAGCCGATTTTGAAGCAACCATTGACCAAAATTGGTTGGATTACAGATGGAACTACATTTTACAGAATTTTAAATTATAACGGATGGAAGGTGGCCATACGTTAACCAGGAATTCTACATCATGAGGGTAACAAATATGTCCAATACAATTACTGTCAATAAGGAACCGTTTCGCCGAAAAAAAAATAATTTGCGTCAAACATTTGAAGATAGCTTCCTGGCGAATATATGTATTTTATTATTATTATTATTATTATTATTATTATTATTATTATTATTATTATTATTATTATTATTATTATTATTATTATTATTATTATTATTATTATTATTATTATTATTATTATTATTATTATTATTATTATTATTATTATTACTTTTATTATTACTATTATTACTATTATTACTATTATTACTATTACTATTATTACTATTATTATTATTATTATTATTATTATTATTATTATTATTATTATTATTATTATCATCATCATCATCATCATTATCTTGTTGTTTTACGACACTGTCGTTGCGAGGATCAATCAGCGTTGCCAGTGTGCCGGAATTTTTTCCCGCAGTTCTTTTAGATGCCAGTAAATCTACTGACATGGAGCTGTCGTTTTAAACACACTTACAATCCACCGGTCTGGTCCGGATTTGAACCCGCGATCTTGGGATCAGATCAAATGTACATAAATGGTTTAGTGTTTCACTAACTGTCCCAAGAACATTGTGTGAACAATGCTGCAATACATTTCTACCTTAATTGTAATTAACTTACTCATAATTTTATGTTAATATGTCTTGCAAAATTGACTTTCTAAGGGAGGTTTGACAGACACGATAACATCAAATTCTTTCGAATTTAGATAAAAAGACATTACAGCATTATTTACACCATGTTTGCATGAAAGTTAGTGAAATAATAAACCATTTATATCCATTCGTCGAGAAGCAAGATGGCTCCAAATATTTGACACAAAATAATGTTCTTTTTTTCAGTGAAACCGTTCTTTATTGACAATAACTGTGTTGGACATATTGTGGCACTCATCATGAGAATCAGTACCTCTACTCTGTAAATGTACTATGTTTCACAAATGTAAATACCCAACTCCAGTGACATTTGTGCGAAGGGTCACCTAATCCTCAGGAGTTCCTAAACAGTCGCTCGCTACCTGGCGAGAGAGAAGGTCGTTCACGTCTGCAGTGAAGCATTTATACAGCAGTATAAGTATTGCTGCGTGACACCTATTTCATTGTTTTCTTTGTTTTTCTAGTGCGGGAGTGATAGTAGTGACGTTATAAATTAACATCTCACACTATATACGACAAAAATAAATAATGGAAAATCGACCAACGACCTTAGTTGTTAGTTTTGTTGAACGTGATATTATTCGACCGACTGCATATGAAATCCATGAGTGAATTTTCAACACGCTGAAATTGGATGAAAGTGACGTCACAGGATTGCAGGTAAATGGAATTTCTAGACAAATTTTTATCCAATGCACAACACCAGAGCTCGTTACAAGAGTGTTGACTCAGACAAATGGGGAAGCTAATTTTGTGTTGTCAAATGGGCAACGCACTAAAGTGATTATTGATGTGGCTGGTTTTGGAAGACGTGTGGTGAAAGTATACAATCTACCTTTAAATTTTGTCAGTAGGAAGTTGATGGTAGCCTTGGAGCCTTATGGAGCAGTGTTACAGGTGAAAGAAGATGTTTGGAATGAAACTTTTCGTTATAAGGTTACAAATGGGGTCCGTACTGTTAATATATTACTAAAAAAGCATATTCCTTCTTTTTTGAACATTGATGGTTATTCAGCATTAATAAGTTACCCTGACCAACCCATCACCTGTGCAATTTGTCATGAAGCTGGTCATTTACGCAATCAGTGCCCTCGCAGATTAGTTCCAAAAATACTGCCTACTACGTCGGAGCCTGCTACATGGGCCAAGCTGGTCACGGGAAATTTGACAAAACCACGAACAGCATTGAGTGCAACAGAACCGCAAGTGGCAAATGAACTACAATTACTAACTCCTACCATAGTAAAAGAGGGAAGTGAACAGAAAAGTGTAGCTACAGTTCCTCCACCCATGCCACAGCAGGAAGAAGACAAGAGTAGTCCGGAAATGCCTGAGGTAACCGGGAACACTCTACGCAAATGTGTGCTAGAGTCTCTCCAACCGAAGAAGACAAGTGTAGTCCGGAAGTGTCTGATGCAACCTTGGAACACTCTGTATCAATGTCTGCGGTAATCCATCCAACTAGTGTGAAGTCACCTCTGAGTACTATGGAGATAGTAGAGGAATGTGTGGTGGAGGAAGCGGAGAAAGAAAAAACCTTAAACGTTCAAGTGGAAGCTATGGAAACAGTCACACCAGTAACGATAAAGTCACAGTCTCTGACGTTTTCGGATGAGGAAGTGGAATATGAGGATTTGGTGAATGTGCGTGGATTGGAGTCCAGGCGTATGGAGAATGAAGAAAGGGTGAGTCAGCGTGATCCGCGTTTGGAAAAACGAAAAAAGACTGCCAAGATGCATAAAGCAGGGTCACCTACACGAAAGGCTATGAAGACGCATAAACCTATGGAACAGTGATTGGAGGATTGAATACTTCATGAATAAACACTACATTCGGCTTTTCTCCTTATGGTGTTAATTCTTCAGAAATTTGCGACTATGAATGTAAATTGTTTACGCAGTAAGACCAAACAAGCCTTGGTACGGGATTTTACTTTTGAACACGACCTTGATTTTTTGTTTTTGCAGGAGAACAATGAACCACATTTAAACTTTTTTGGCCCAAGGTATAATTATGTTTCCAATATTGGTGAAGAACAACGAGGTACAGCCATAGTTTATCGCTCATCTCTGGGGGTACAACTGACGGAAAAGCATGCCAGTGGCCGAATTACTTCCTTATTGACGGAGGATAATATTCTACTAGTCAACGTATATCTACCATCAGGTTCAAATCGACGTAAGGAACGGGAAGACTTTCTTGCAACAGAGTTACCGTTCTTTTTGCGACACCGATATGACAAATTGGTTTTCGGAGGAGATTTTAATTGTGTCCTTAATGCTAAAGACCAAACTGGGCAATATCTATCGTCTCCAATGTTAGACCGGATTTGCAAGTCTTTGGAGCTGCAGGATGCCTGGGAACTTCTATATGATACCTATGTTGAATATACCTTTCACCGAAATACTACAGCCTCCAGAATAGACAGAATTTATGTTAGTACAACCATGAAGCAGCAGATCAGAAGTGTGAAGGTGCGACCAGTACCCTTTAGTGATCACCATGCTCTAATAATGTCGCTGGTATGCACTACTCGGACACCGATAATAGGCAGAAGTTATTGGAAACTCAACAGCGCGCTCCTTCAGGATAAGGAGATCCGAGAACAGTTTCAGCGATTGTGGACTAGATGGAGGCGTACGGCGCAAAGTAGATCTCCCAGTATGCTGCAACAATGGTTATATACGTACAAACCTGCAATTCGTAACTTTTATAAAGGAGAAGGTATTAAGCGGGCGAAATTGCGAAGGCAACGGTTGAATTATTACTACGAATTACTCAATGAATTATATCAGCAACAGTGTGATGGCCGAAATGTGACGAACCATATTGCAGCAGCCAGGAAAAGATTGTGTTGCTTGCATGAGGAACTCTGTCGTGGAGCACAAATACGGGCGGGAGACCGCTCAGTACAGGATGAAGAGAGAATTTCACTGTATCACTTAGCGTCTGAGAAACACTCAGGAACAAGGAAATATCTTTCCAAGTTACGTTCTTCGGAAGGGAATTTACTGCTGACCTCACGGGATATATTAATGGAGGTTCAGGAGGCTTTTACACAAAGGTTTGCAGCAAAAGAGGTTAATATAGTAGCGCAGCAATATGTCTATAAGCTAATTGAACCACTAGTGACCTCGGAGATGAATGATGCCTTGAATGAAGACATAACGGAAGAAGAATTGCGTACAGCACTAATGTCGGCTAGTATGGGCTCTGCACCTGGACCCGATGGGATTGGGTATCAGTTCTACCGCGAGAATTGGAGTATAGTGAAGGATACATTGCTTGGTGTCATGATAGAATTACAACGAGGTTCGGGAGTCTTGTCCGGGTTTAATGAGGGCATCATTGTGCTCATTGCCAAGCATCCAACAGCCTTGGATGTAAACGACTATCGCCCAATCACGCTTTTAAATGCCGACTACAAATTATATACAAAGATAATAGCAAACAGGATGAAGAGATACATGCCTGACATCATCGGAACAGGACAAACTTGTGGTATCCCAGAGAGGAAGATTACACATATACTAATGACGTTAAGAGACACCATTATTGAATGTGAGAGCAAGCCTGATGAACCAGCAGCAATCTTGGCGTTGGATTTTGCCACAGCCTTTGACAGAATAAATCATGGATATCTATGGGATGTACTACAACGCTTTGGGTTCTCATTCTCCTTTTTGAATCTACTACAACGATTATATACAAATGCACACTCCAGAATCCAAGTAAACGGATTCTTCACGCAGCCAGTACTTATAGAACAATCAATTCGCCAGGGATGCCCCCTGTCGATGATCCTGTATACTTTGTGTGTAGAACCCTTGATACGAGGATTGGTTTCAGTGCTCTCCAGGAGAAGAAACCCAATGCACTTCGAGAGACTTTTTGCATATGCGGATGCTATTACCTTAGTGCTCACGGATGCTGGGGACTTCACAGCAATTGAGCCAATATTATTGCAATACCAGAGTGCATCAGGGGCTTTAATCAATTACAGTAAATCTCAGCTCCTAGCCCTGAATAACTGGATGATGAAGGAAGCTCGGTTTACACATAAGTCAGTCATTAAAGTCCTAGGTCTGTTTCTTACATCTAGGCTGGAGGAACTTATCATATTAAATTGGCAAAGAATTGTTAACCACTGTTTAAATATTTTGAACTCGCAGTTAACAAGGAATTTGAACTTTGTTCAGAAAATCTGGCATGTGAATACCTTTGTGCTGGCAAAGCTGTGGTACGTAGCACAGGTACTCCCGATGCCTCATCAGTTCTCACAGCGATTAGAAAGGGCGATAGGATACTATATTTGGAAAAACCAGTATTACAAGGTGGCCCGACCTCAGTTGCGCAGAGACATACATAGTGGGGGATGGAATTTGGTGGATGTGAACGTGAAGTGTCGTGCGCTGTTATTGCGTGCTGTTCTGGTAGCCATCAATGGCCAAAGTAGACAGCAAGATGTAAATTTTAGTAAAAAATTGATTGGCGCGGATATTGCAGCGCCTGCTGCTTTTCGGATAATGCGAAAAGATTATGAGAGTATTATACCTTTGATTGAAAGAACAACAACGACGTTGACCTCCAAAGACATATACAAAGAATTACTGCAAGAATTTTTGACAGTACCGGCGATTGTACGCAAATACCCAAATGCTCCATGGAAGAATATCTGGAAGCTCTTCAGTTATAATTTTATACCGTTGGACTGGAAGGTCTCCCTATATCAGTATGTTAATGAAATTATCCCCACGGAATCAAAAAAACATAAACATAACATAGTATCAGCACCATGGTGTAAACATTGTAGACAGGTAGATACGCAACGCCATAGAATTACTTCCTGTGTGATGGTACGTGACATCTGGACATGGACCAAGAAACAGATGGGGCACTTGATTGGGAACACTTCAGAAAACGCTGTAACGTCGGTTTTGTTATCTTGGAAATTCCAGAAAGGAATAACTGAGTACACCCAGATATGGTTGACCCTTGGATTATATCATTACTGTCTCAGTTTTGAACAACCGGCGTTAACAGACTTTAAATCCTGGCTAAAGGCAGAAAGATACCGGATGAGAAAATATCCTCACATATGGAAGCTCTTAAATGAGCACTTAGACGTTATTTAAAAATAAAAAAAAAAAAAAAAAAAAACAACTCCCCTTGACAGCCTGTATATCAGTCCCTCCCCCCCCTTTCAACGCCTAAGTTCTGAAACAACTATGAGAAGTGAAGGAAATGAAAATTAGACGTGAAGTGAAATTTATAATTAAAAAAAAAAAAAAAAAAAAAGATATTAATAATGGATGAAGCGGCTAGTAGCAAGGAAACGCAAGAGGATAAACAGAGTTAGTTGGTTGTTTATCACCTCAATTAATGAATATTAAACATCCTTCCAATATGCAGACCTGCCAACAAGAATGATTTGTGGTCGGTAAAATTAAGTAATAATTAATATGGAATATGGGCTATTCCCTGTAGGTATTAAGGTTAAAGCTTACTCATGAACGTTAATGTGCAGTTTGAGGTTAGGGACTGGAACTAATCACACCTGACTGTGGTTCTATGATAAGGTAAAAAAAAAAAACAATGATATGAGAATAAAATTTGTCACATATGTTTCCCTTGAAGTTCAGTATTCCTGGCAGTCGTGGGCTCACTTCGCAGCTTTGAAAAGCAATATTTCAGCAATTATTGTAAATTAACGGGCAAATATTGCAAATTCAACATTACTATTTTATTATTCTTGATTAAATAGTGGACCAGAAGTAATACCATGTCATGTTCTAACTTGAGGATATAATTCAGCATTAGAATATCCACCGTAACCTAATGCAAAGATTAACAGTGCGTGACGAAGTAAATTCCTTAACATGGTAACAGTCTTGGATGTTTATAGAGATATGCCTTGGAATGTAAGCATTTAAGGGAAATTGTTGGTTATTAATTTCTGGAAGAATGATTGGCAGTTGAAGTAAGCGTATTCCCCGATTTATCTATAGCAATTGTAATCAATACCTTCTAAAGCGTTCACTTCTAAAATTTCAATCGTATTGCAGCAATATGATAATATTGTGTAATAGTGTGTTTGGCATAAGTTAAAACAATGTTAATGTTCCCGTTAAGACAGTACGGAAGAGGGAAACAAAATATGCATTACATGGGATTCGATCCAAGTTCAGGGTATCACTATGGGGGCCACGGTGGAAAACGCTAAATACTGGCATGTGTTACTTCTGCTCCACTGTTTAATCAAAACCCAATAATAAAGTATTTTCTACAGGTGTGGTAATGTCGACATTTCAATATTTGCCTGTTAATTTGCAATGATTGCTGAAATTGTGCTTTTCAAAGCTGCGAGGTGAGCCCACGGCTGCCAGGTCGTCCGAGTGCCAAGGGAAACAATATGACAAATGTTATTCTCATACCATCTATTTAGGAACGCCTGACGATTAGCTGACCCTTCATGCAGATGTCACTTTTGTGAAAGATAGTACATATAATCATTGCTACGAGCCCAGGTTTCAGCGGGTATATGATATTGCTAGTTAAGTGTTGCCTGTCAGAATACCTCAATTATGTCTAGTTCAGTATAAGAACAGAAAAAAAAAAAGAAAGAAAAAAAAAAAAACGGGGCACTTTACCTCAGTCACGATTTTGGATTGACAAATGACACTGACCAGGATAAGCTTTTAAATTATACCTGGAACCATACACTAAAACGGACGCCTTTAAAAGGAATGTAGAAAATCACTCTAATATTATCGTTATACCAGTCGGCCCACCCCAGCCTGCCCTCGGGTAAGTAGATAACCCTTCGTGGGTTAAAAGATTTGCAGAAACCACAGGGGTAAATCCACGTAAATTCACGTGAGTGAACTATGTTCTGCTTGTAAGAGAAGCGAGCGGTAGTGGAAATGCCCAGACTTCAACTAGCGTGTGCAACGCGTGATAATAGAGAAGAACAGTCTTAGAATATTTTCCACTTCAGTTACAGGAATTTATTTGCGAGTGAATGAACTTATTCCTGTTTATGCTACTATTATCTAACATTGCGGATTCCAGATTGTAAATTGCCGTAACAAATTCACCCAAGCATGAGGGCGCGTAATGTTTGATTGGCATTTCTGTTTCTTATTAATGTCACTGTTGTACTTTATTATTATTATTATTATTATTATTATTATTATTATTATTATTATTATTATTATTATTATTATTATTATTATTATTATTATTATTATTATTATTATTATTATTATTATTATTATTATTATTATTATTATTATTATTATTATTATTATTATTATTATTATTATTATTATTATTATTATTATTATTATTATTATTATTATTATTATTATTATTATTATTATTATTATTATTATTATTATTATTATTATTATTATTATTATTATTATTATTATTATTATTATTATTATTATTATTGGTACTGGTGGTGATGGTGTTGGTGGCTGTGGCTGTGGCTGTGGCTGTGGCGGTGGCGGTGGCGGTGGCGGTGGCGGTGGTGGTGGTGCTGGAGGTGGTGGCGGTGGTGGCGGGGGCTGTGGCTGTGGCTGTGGCGGTGGCGGTGGCGGTGCCAGTGGTGGAGGTGGTGGTGGTGGTGGCTGTGGCTGTGGCGGTGGCGGTGGTGGTGCTGGAGGTGGTGGCGGTGGTGGCGGTGGTGGTGGTGCTGGAGGTGGTGGCGGTGGTGGCGGGGGCTGTGGCTGTGGCGGTGGCGGTGGTGGTGGTGCTGGAGGTGGTGGCGGTGGTGGCGGTGGCGGTGGTGGCTGTGGCTGTGGCGGTGGTGGTGGTGCTGGAGGTGGTGGAGGTGGTGGTGGTGCTGGAGGTGGTGGAGGTGGTGGTGGTGGCTGTGGCTGTGGCTGTGGCGGTGGTGGTGGTGGTGCTGGAGGTGGTGGAGGTGGTGGTGGTGGTGGCTGTGGCTGTGGCGGTGGCGGTGGTGGTGCTGGAGGTGGTGGCGGTGGTGGCGGTGGCGGTGGCGGTGGTGGTGGTGCTGGAGGTGGTGGTGGTGGCGGTGGTGGTGGTGCTGGAGGTGGTGGCGGTGGTGGCGGGGGCTGTGGCTGTGGCGGTGGCGGTGGCGGTGGCGGTGGCAGTGGTGGAGGTGGTGGTGGTGAGGGTGGTGGCTGTGGCTGTGGCGGTGGCGGTGGCGGTGGTGGTGGTGGTGTTGGCGGTGGCTTTGGCGGTGGCGGTGGTGGTGGCGGCGGTGGCGGTGGCGGTGGCGGTGGCGGTGGCGGTGGAGGTGGTGGTGGAGGTGGCGGTGGCTTTGGCGGTGGCGTAGCAGAGGCGGAGGTGATGGTGGCGGTGGCGGTGGTGGTGGTGTTGGCGGTGGCTTTGGCGGTGGCGGTGGTGGCGGCGGTGGCGGTGGCTTTGGCGGTGGCGGTGGTGGTTGTGGTGGTGGCGGTAGTGGCGATGGTGTTGGCGGTGGCTTTGGCGGTGGCGGTGGTGGTGGTGTTGGCGGTGGCTTTGGCGGTGGCGGTGGTGGTTGTGGTGGTGGTGGCGGTGGTGGCGGTGGCGGCGGTGGTGGTGGTTGTGGTGGTGGTGGCGGTGGTGGTGGTGGTGTTGGCGGTGGCTTTGGCGGTGGCGGTGGTGGTGGCGGCGGTGGCGGTGGCGGTGGCGGTGGCGGTGGCGGTGGAGGCGGTGGTGGAGGTGGCGGTGGCTTTGGCGGTGGCGGTAGCAGAGGCGGAGGTGATGGTGGTGGTGGCGGTGGCGGTGGCGGTGGTGGCGGTGGCGGTGGTGGTGGTTGTGGTGGTGGCGGTGGTGGCGGTGGTGGCGGTGGTGGTGTATCTTTCTCCCAGCCAGGCTTAGAGGAGGGAGGAATTATTGCAATACACTCAAAAATTCGATACCGACATTTTATTATAAATATGTATATGATTAGGGACTGCATGAATAAATGAATAACAAATGCATGTTTAGAAAAAGCTGTCCTGTGTGTGTTTCTCTCTCTCTCCCTCTCTCTCTCTCTGTGTGTGTGTGTGTGGGTGTGTGTGTGTGGATGTGTGTGTGTGTGAGAGTGAGTGTGGTTGGTTGGTTGGTTGGGTGCTTGTGTCTATGAATATCTGCGAATAGCATAACTAAAACCCTGATGTGTTGCACTCACATGATTTTCTCTACCTACTCTTGTTCAAAGTCTTCTTATAAACGCTCTTTTTCCACCTATTTCAAGTTAATTGAGATAAACATTTGCAGATACTGTTTTATTATATATTTGCTTGTGGATATAATGGGAATAGGGCAGTAGAGTAGGCTTTAGCAATAGTGAAATCTTAAAACAGTTGGTCGATATTTAATGACTGAAATTTCATTGTCGTTGCTTGTCGTAATTCATAAAAATATAAGTACTTGAAAATTCAACCAAATAAAAAGAAATATGTGGGAAATCGTTCACTCAAAAGTGTTTATTTCACTTAAGTCACTTTGCACTTTTCGTGTATTGCATATCCATTGAAGACAGCTTTAATCATTCGCTGGTGCTTGTTCATTATTACCTTAGTCGTAGTGTGGAGTACTTTGTGCCCTTAAACCGCTTTTCCTCTGAATTTTGAGCTTTCGTCTACCCGAAACTTCAAGTAATAGACCGGTAAATGAACAAAATAAGTGCGGTTAAAGAGTAAGTGGTTTGAAGTGCGGCCTATCTTACTCCTTAAAAGGGGGGGGGGGGGGCTGAGTTGCTGGTATAAGTATTGTGCAGTCAAGTATGAGTGTATCTACAGCATCTCATTTTTCGTAGATTTCACGTGTTTTCCTTAAGTTGTAGAACAGTGGAAGTTGTTTATATTGCGTATGTATGGTAAGTAGGGAAGATATTGTATCCGACCCAAAATTTCGAAATGGAGATTTCACTGGAAGTGTATCTTTAAAAAATGTATATTTTGAATTTTCTTGCTACAGCCGAAGTACTCTTGATGACTTTCACATAAGTGGTAAGATCTCATTATACTATCTCGTTAAAACACAGAATTTATTCCAGGTTCATTTTCAATATGAAGTTCACAATTTCCGACATATTGCTTATTATTACATCGAAGTGTCCAGCTCCTATACTTTTCTTCAATTGAAATTCCTTTTATTTCGCTTCTTCGTTATTCGCGAGCGCTTGATAGCACAATGGAAACACTTGAATGGGGTTTTCGCAAGATATAACTATGACAGTTTTGGATACATTCAATTATGAATGTAAAACTCTGTAGTAAGACAATTAAATATATATTTTTGGAACTGTCCACCAGCACATTGAACTGAGGAATTATCATTCAACCAACTAGGTAAGACTCTTTCACTTTAAGTTTCATTTATATCCTATTTGTTATAATACTGTTTTCAGCTGTTCCTGTTATTCATTTATTTTTATGGTCCAAGACTTTTTACAATGCCTTGTAAAAAACGAACTAAATTTAACTTTAATCTTAGGAAATCCCCTGTAGTAAAAACGGTTAAGGTGATTCGGATTCTCTTAGCCAAAATCATATGCTTGGTGATATTAAAAATACGAATTGCAGAGCTAACTCAGTGATGTCATTATGTTTATTATCTCTTAGCCATGTAAAGATAAACTAATTTTGAAGACATCATAGCGACCGACTTTGCAACGGCTAAAGTTTAAAGCTTACTTATTCCAATATTCCCCTGGCAATTCCCCTACTAGAGAATTACTAATAAGTTCTGCAAATGTTTGTCTCGATTAACATGAAATAGAGGAGTAAGCGTCCTTAAGAGTAGTTGGTACAAGAGTAGAAAAAGTCGTGTGAGTGCAACAAATCAGATTCTTATGAATTAACTTAGTTGCAGAATTGTACAGCTACCTTGTTGAGAGTAAGAAATAGTAAGTAAATACTAGTATGTAAAAGATATATGTGTTGTTGATCAACTCTGGTACCAATAGAGGAATTCGTGCAGCCACTTAGCCTTGCTCCCGTAGTCAAAGGCCTTCTTGTTAATGGAATAATGGATGACATTATTACTAATTTACTTTACCCATTGAGATCGCTATAAGGCAGTCTCGTTAAGGGAAGGGAGCGTTGCTACTTTAAGGTCAAAGGTGGAAGATATCGGATCTGAATCTTTGGCTGTAATAACGTCTTCAGATATTAAAGCTTTCGAGCTTCCCCTGATCGGTTTGTGTCTCCAAAGACAGGCGAGGATTTGCTACAATAAGAGGATAAGAGGCAAAGTTTTATAACCCTCTTTCTTACAAAGCTCTGACTCTTTCGGTACTTGTTAACTTTAAAATCCGATGCGATTATGAAAGGCCGCAACAGAACGGAATCGGAAATTTGGTTCAGTCCATTTGCAAGTCTCGCACTATTTTATCATCCGTGACAGGTAACGTGTTCTATTTATTATAGGTATTTTCATTCCATCCGTCGATAATGCGATCGGTCCTTTTGCAAATGGATTCTATTTTAGTTTCTGAGTGCCAATACCGGCATTTCCTAATTTGATTACTGTTTTTATAACTTAACCAGTGGAACCCCTACTTCTACTCGTATTGTTGCATTACAGGAGGAGATTCTTTTGTTTCTCTTCCGCTCTCTTGCTTTTCTTTCTTCTCTTCTCATTCAATCTCCCTCAATCTCTGCCTCTCTCCTTCTCACTTTCCTTCTTTCTCTCTGGCACTTATGCTGATCAGTACAGGACTTCCTGGGTATTTATTCTAGGAACATTTTGTAATTACAGAACTTGTTAGAACCACCAATCTTGCAAACTTTTGCTATATGTAATTTTTTCAAAACAATGAAAAACGGGCATCCATTGGAGCCCCGCCTTTTGACAGAGGAATTAAAACGCCGTATATCTTATTTTCTAAATGGCATTATATCTCGCTTGTCATATACAACATAAAATAATTAAGGACAAACAGACAAATAATACTATGACATTGGTTAGGATTTCTTTGGAGAAAACATCAAAAGAAAAATTCTCTTTGGCATAACATCATTATTGTCAAGTAACCCACAATAGAAGAAAAAGTAATAGGTAGGATTAGAAAGATTAACTGCAAAAGCCTGTGTGGGAAAAGGGGTTAATAGTGTAATTTGTCTTAAGTTTGTGTGACGACACAACTAAGTGTAATTGTTAAGAAAATAAAGTAATTGACAAGTACAAAAAGTTACATTGGAGTCAGAAGTGCGACGAAACTACAGCAATATGGAAGAAATAATGAAACAACTACTGACTAATAGGCAGAGATGATAACAGAAATAAAGATAGTGAATTCCGGAGTGCAGCAGATGGATGCAAAAATGGAATCCGGAATGCAGCAGACGATAACAGAAATGTTCGACGTGTGGTATCCGCAATGTTTGACGGGCAACTGATTGACGTGAAGGAAGCCGAAAAAGATCTTGGCCAACGGGTTAATGCCCCGGATGACTTTGGGGGAACAACTTAGCGCCCCGGAAGACATGTCGACTGCAAGACCAGACAATCGAACGCTAGGGTTGAACAAATTCTCGGCGAAACTAAGAACTTGGAGGTCAAGATACCAGGACACGACACAGCATCCGCGTGCGTCGAGCCGTCCAAGTACGACGGCATGTCGACCTTTGAAGTCTTCTGCAGACAATTTCCTACCGTTGCCGCCCACAACCTATGGTCCACAGAAGAGGAAGCTACGCAGCTGGACGTTACTGAACGTGATTCCGACGTCGACGGCGTCCTAATGACCTGGGAGGCTCTTGAAAAACGGTTTGGAAAGCACCATCTTGTTGCAATCCATCGCAGTCAGCTAAAGTCAAGGCTGCAACAACCAAGGGCGATGCTGCAAGAGTTTGCCCGTGATAATGAAGAACTAGTGAATAAGGCTCTTCCGGCCAGATTCGCGTACCGAGAAGTTATCTACTCCGTCGACGGGGTCCCCGATGCCAAGATAAGTCAGCGCCTAATACACGGCGAATATAAGACCACCCACGATGCCCTGACGACCCCATAGACGACTGAGCAAACTACGTCGCTGCCGACCGCGTAGAAGACCGTGTTGACGATGGAGGAGGTCAAAGTAACAAATTTCCTCGTGTGGAAGATCCGGAATATTCTGTTTTTATGAGATGGGGGAACAGTTCCAGTACATTGACGATGTCTCGAAGGTATGTGTTGGGAGTGTGGTTGGCAGGACATCCGGTGAGGGACCTTCTACACCTGGCCGACAAACTAATAGTATACACATACGTACTGGTGTGAAAAGGGGTACGTCGGAGCTGTCATCGCCAACCTCTAAGGTGATCCTGTGCTCTTTGTGCACAATAATGGACAACAATATCATTATCGCGGACGATTAAGTACGTGGAAGGCGGTAGCAGATATTGCGGGACACAGGTACAGCCAAGACCGCGGTGTGACTTGACGGGTGGAGGGCTTGCCATCGAGGAAGCCAGATCGGCGCTGCAAGAGTATTAGTTATGGGTGACACCTTGTTTATGGAGGAGGAGGCCTTGCTGGAGGTGGCCTTGCGGTAGAGCGTTAGAAATCTGTGGATGTGCGCCACGTGGGTGACTGAGGAGGTGTTTCAGCTTATGGACGCCCTAAGGAGTCACGAGCACTCGACGTCGGAAGGACTGTCCTGCGAGTCGGACAGGACAAGGTAGCGCTACAAGGCCCAGTTAACATGTAGAGGCTTGCAGGGTGACCATGGAGAAGGTTACGTTAGGGCTCACCAAGAGCAAGGTGTTTGCGAAGGTGCGCTAGATGAGGTCAGTGGTCGTAGAAACCCGTGGGTGTAGGCCCGCACTCGAAGGATGAAAGGATCGGCGATGCAGTCTACCACATCCAGGGCCTGCCCGAAAGGAAGATACCGGTGGCACTGCTCGGGGTGAGCAACGCTGAGGGGAAAGGCCGTTGGTTAGGACCTCTTTGGAGAAAGCATAAAAAGAAGAATGCTCCTTGGCATGACATCATCATTGTCAAGGAGCCCAGACCAGAAAAGTAGCAGATAGAGTTTGAAAGGTTAACTGTAAAAGGAAAAAGAGGTAGGAAAAAGAGTCAATAGTGTAATTTGTCAAAATTTGTTGAGGAGACAACCAAGTGTAATTATAAAGAAAATAAAGCATCCAATTGAGAAGTATAAAAAGTTACTATAACTACAGGAGAATGGTTGTGCATAAGAGACACTGATATATCCCGCCAACAGCATGCTGCTAGCTCCTGGAAATAGTTGTATGTAATATGCTTTTGTTTGGATAGTTGTTTGTGTGCTGCCGGCAACACAAGTAGTTGTAAGCTGAGGAGAAACTTTGTTGTGAGAATTGAAAATGTTATTTTCATATTCTTGGAAGTCGTGAAGCTCTAGGAAGGTGATTTCTCAGTGCAATTAAATTACCTGTTGGTAATATAGGGCCCATAGAAATTGCTATAAGGGGTTTGTTAATGTCTACAATAACGTCTTTGAATATAAGCAGCCATGGAGTTTCAATGTATCCTATATACTAATAAAGACACCACGTGGTCCCAAATAAGAGATACTACTGATAATGAAGGTTTATTGTGCATTGATTATATTGTGAGGACACGTGGTGGGAAAAGTAGGTACGATGTGTGACATATCATCGAAGGGCACGTGAAGAATGTGCTGGTGAAGAAGAGTCTTTCGTATTTCTTTTTGTTCTAGAACTAGTTGCTTAGTGTTTGGAGCGAGAACTACTTATTTGTTGTAAACTCATCGTCCATTAGTGCAGTTTTTGTGTTTATTAATACAGATAAAGCTTATGATCGCATCTCTTATTTGGAATACATTTTGAACATCCTCATTTTTCTGAGCTTTCATTTCAAAGGCATTAGAAATAAATAACAGTTACCAATCGTTCGCGGTATAAATATGAAAATATATGCTTTTAGGAACGCAAAGCATCATCCAGATGTAAAAATATCTATTGGTATACCCAAATTTGAAAAAGTGCCTCTTATTTGGGTATTTCACCTTAAATTCGTACCTTTTCACTATTTTATCTGGTGCAGATGGCTTTGAAAATACCTAACACAGTAGACGTGAAATAACATCGCTTCTCATTACTTTGTACATTTATTTACACTTAATTTGTAGAACTTTCGTATTTCGCTTAACGTTTATCCGTTATACAAGCATCTTTCCAAACGAGCGGACCTCACAGAATATTCCCAGAAAATTCAAGATGCCTATATAGTTTAGTTGTCATCTGGCCAAATATTTAAAATATATGTATTCTGATCAACATTCTTTGAGCTCTTTTCGATAAAAATAAAAAAATTCGGAAAATCTTCCATGTAAAGGATAATTTGGTATTGGAGAATTTTCTTGACTATGTTTGTGACTGTTTGCAAGACTCTTCAATTAAAAATCAATTTTGGTTTACCCAACCTTTCGTTTTATAGTTATGTTGCTCAATTACACACATACTCATGCATCTTTTTCTAAAAAGATTTTTATTTTATATTCAGAGGACCTCAAAACATCTATTCTGCCAAATCTCTATAATGAATCTTTAAGCGGACTACACAAATTTCTATAACTATGTAGGAGGTAGTTGGAAAGTATGTTACTTTATTTCTTTGCACCTAACTTTTAATTTGTTTTTGTTCCATTGAAGAGCATCGTTTGATTCCTATTCTTTGGTCATATCAGGGACTTCGGCTTGAGAAATAACTTTTGTATTACTGCTCGCTGGAACATTTCTAAACCTTGCTTCTTTAAGTTTATTATTATTATTATTATTATTATTATTATTATTATTATTATTATTATTATTATTATTATTATTATTATTATTATTATTATTATTATTATTATTATTATTATTATTATTATTATTATTATTATTATTATTATTATTATTATTATTATTATTATTATTATTATTATTATTATTATTATTACTATTACTATTATTATTATTATTATTATTATTATTATTATTATTATTATTATTATTATTATTATTATTATTATTATTATTATTATTATTATTATTATTATTATTACTATTACTACTACTTCAGTTAAAAAATTTCTGATGTGTGGACACACATGACCTTCTTTCTTGCAAAACTATTCTTAAAAGTGTTTGTTCTGTTATCTACGAGAAACGCCTTTATTACATACTTTATTACTGGTACACTGTAAATGCAGGGACTTAAGTGATTGTCAAATATTTTAAGAGCTGGTTGTTGTGATGTTTTTGATATACTATTTATTCATTCTCTTTGTATGATAAAACACGATAGCGTCTTCCTCTTTAAGATAAGTATGAGTATTTGAAAAATCAAGCCAATAACAAGGAATATCTTGAGAATGGTATCTCCACAAATATGTATTTGATATTAGCTGAACCGACAGACATCGTTCTGTAAAAGCCTATTGGACTGTAGCAGTTCCACAAACTTATCTCTTCGGGTCATGTTCTGGTGATGGTGTCGCTTATAAAGTGTATATGTCATTATAACATTTTTAGTTTTCAGTAATGGTCACCAGAACAGAGAAATTTGTGATAGTATACAGACACATATAATTTAAACAAACAATTGCATAGGAACGTATCGTAGAGTGATCACTTTATGCAATTATTAACTATCAAATAGTTACCGTGTATCCACAATAAATTGTCATAATGTTAATAAACTTTTCTATCTATTTTAATCACGATACTCGATACTGATTCATATTTTCTACGATATCCGGTACTTCGATACTCGATGCCGTCATTTCTACTTCTAGTTTCAATACAAAATAGAATATTGGGAGATCTGTGTAATTCCAATTAAATTGTTTAATTAAGCGCACATATTTTATGAGACAAAATTTAACACCGTCAGTGTACTTATTTTTAAACTATACATTGGACATTTAGAAGCAAAAAAACATTTTTGAAACATTCCAATTTCATAAGTTTTTGTTCAAAAGTACTAGCATTTTCAGTCTTTCGGAGTCAAGTCTATTTCTTTTTCTTCCACATATTAGTCCTGCTGTGATAAATAGTCTGTCAGAGAAAACTGTTTGAGGTGGAATACACAACTATTTAGTGTCTAACTTTTTTATTTTTTGAAATTTTGAATTTATTTTCCTGTAATCTAGTGCACTAGAAACAGGATGTGACAAACCGTCGTTGAGATACGAAATGATTTCTTCTTGGGAACTGTTAACTGACAGTGAATCTGACACACGATTATTTTCTCACATAATGCTACTGTACAGGTGCCACATTCCTGGCAATTTCTTGAGCCTTGCAGCAGATGACATCTAAAATAAAATAAAGAAAAGTTTGTTAAGTGATCCATTTTTACGAGTATGTCAATATTACACAACATCCTACATATGTATTCCAAGATTTGAACAAAATAATTAAAAATACACTTTACCTGATCATTTTTGGATGCCGAAAGAAGTCTGTTTACCTGTATTGGCATTTCTAGTTACATCCAGACAATAAGCACTTCCTAGAAAATTCAACTCAACATGTAATTAGTCATGCTCTTGCTTGACATGCAGTAAGGTAATTAGATGCTTGAGTTTGCACTTTGTACTGAATAAGTAGAAATTGAAGGAAGGGTTCTTCCAGACTGTATCTCCGTCTGCGTCTCTACTGTTTACATGATCATTGCGACCACTTTAAAATGCTCTACTTGCGGCAATAATATTTTGTGATTTTAAAATAAAATAAAAATTGCAGAATCACCACCGGGGTATCCAAAAAGCGCCGAGCAAGTTTTCGACGTCGATGCCATGTCGATCATGAGTATCAAGGTATCGCAAATATTGAGGACCCATCCCTAATTTTAATGTAATAATCATAAATAACAACTACTTACAGAATTCAGTTTTCTACTTCGTACAGTGAAATACATTAGTAATATTGTCTTAAATTATATTTTGATTGTAATGATTTTGGTAAAAAAAATCTTTATTTGAGTACCTGGCGTCTAAAACACAAAGCTGGTGGTTTTTTCAGTACGAGAGCAGGCAACATGTGTAAAATTGGCCATGCGAGAAACATAGGTTTTCAACATTAACGCCACAAACAATAACTACCCCTGGTATTTATGGTCATAGCGAAAGCAAGCCACTGCAGTCCAAATTGAAGTGGTATGTCAGTGGGAATCATTAGATGCGAGGTATTAAAACGTCTTCTCCTTTATACTTTCCCATTATAAAAAACAATTTTTTACAATTCAAAACGTCTCAAATATGTATTTTTAATTGGTGACAGACAGTATAACAAGAATATAGCAGAAAAAAAGTTAAAACTAGTACAAATAGGAAAAAAAGCCTATGTATCTTATAATACACACCAGGCATGAAAGGGTTAAATAAATGTAAATGAACAGAAAGTCGATTTTAGGGTGTCAGAGATCGATTCACTTAATCGACTCTTTGCTCGTCAATCTTTACGACCCCAAAATATCCGTTCTTCGATTAATGTATCTCAGATCGCCATCCCTAGAATTGACAGCTAGGAACAGTTTGAGTGAGAAAAAGAAAAATGTACTTATTACGTTTTTTCGTCCAATCTTTCTCTTCATAAGAACCTTCCTCAGACTTCAACGAAGATTTGAACACAATAATTAGTCGAATTGGTCCAGCTGTTCTCGAGTTTTGCGCTTAGCAACACGTTTAGCCATTCATTTTTATTTATATAGATTAACTGTGTATTATTATTATTATTATTATTATTATTATTATTATTATTATTATTATTATTATTATTATTATTATTATTATTATTATTATTATTATTACTATTACTATTATTATTATTATTATTATTATTATTATTATTATTATTATTATTATTATTATTATTATTATTATTATTATTATTATTATTATTATTATTATTATTATTATTATTATTATTATTATTATTATTATTATTATTATTATTATTATTATTATTATTATTCAGTATATGCTTTACAGAGCAAATCTAAATATCAAAGCGCTCAGATTTGCGGAGTAAGCTGAAGATAAAATATAAAGCACTCTAAGGTGCATCTGTAGTTAGCCTTTTGTATGCAAACTATATTATCGAACCTTTGCTTAATTCCACTCTTTTGTTTCACTCAACACGATTTAAAGGTTCTTATCAGGGGCTGCGTCTGTATCTGCATTCATTCTTGAATAGTGACCTTGATCCAGAAAACCAGTTAGCGAGCCTTGATATAACCCCCTCTCTCCTGTAATCAGCGAACTTACGTCGTGTTACTTGATGTTATGTGACGTGATGTGTTCATTGTCTTCACTATCTACACCGTCCAAACTAGCGCGTATTCTACTACTTTCTGTACTATCTCGTTCAATTTCAGATCTCCCTTTTCTTTTTTCAACATTCTGAACTGTCACTTCACTCCATGTCTTCACTCACTCCACGCTCTTGTTCTTTCTGCCCCTGACTTAGAAATGTTCACAACAAAATTGTATATTTTAATAAAGAGAATAGATTATGAACAAGGAAAGCACTAAATAATACTCGAAAAGGGGTTGATTGTACAGATGTGTTTCAACGGATGCTCTGTTGACAAGCAACAGCTGTACTCAGTGATCGCCACGCCGCCTGAACGCAGTACCCGCAACGGCGGACAACGGGAATGACACTCACCCAGTCTACCCGATACAGTGTTTACCCCACCCGTCCACTTTTCGTCACACTGAAAGGTTGTGGATCAGAATTTCGAAGCCCTCCCATAAGAAGTTTCCCAAGTTTATTGATAGTCTTTGTTCTATATATTCCATTATGTTATCGTCACCACTTGCATTTGTATACCTACTCGCAAATACAAATGCGAATGGGATTCAAGACACAGCCTATTTGTGTATCTGGCAGACGATAACTTATGGAACACACACTATCAATAAACTCGGCTACATGTTGGAAATATCGACTTGCAACACGTCGTGGAACTTTGCTCTATTATTTACTCTATTCTGCTCTCCGAATGTAATCATTTTTTCCATGACTGTACATGGCAGAGAAAGTGAAAGTACGTACCATGCTGAAGGTAACCAATACATTTTGTTCATTTATATTTTCCTCTTAATTATAGATACTAGACATATTTTACTTTTTATTTTATGTGATGTTTAACAAATAGGCAAAAACAAATTTCGTAATGCATTTACGACCCAATGTGTAGATCTATAATTACTTCTATTGGGCACATGGAGGTATTTTGAAACATCTTCAAGGTTACTGAGCTACATTTGTACGACATCCCTGGATGACGGAGGGTGTCTTTAGGTAGGAGAGAAGGAGGAAGATGGGGATTAGCATATCAGGACGAGCAAGGGATCATCACGAAGACGTTGTGATTAACTCCGTCGAGGGTAGAATGAAGACGTAAAACATTACCTCTGAGGGAGTCCTCATTTTTTGAACTGGTTGTTACCACAGTTCCAGCTCCTCCCTTATACGATTCTAGATGCCCTTTCAACCCCTCTTTCCCCATCACTTTCCTTAAGACTCTTTGTCCGCTCTTTCAAATCCGACTTGGAGAAATGATACTAAGGTTTTGATGACATTGGTCCACGTAATCGATTGCACAGATTAGCCAGGAACTTGTGGTGATCTCTTTGAAACGACTGCTTACTTGGCACTAAAAATCAAAGAAAAAATTATCAGAGAGTAACACAGCACAGCAAGCAACGATCTTTTAAACTGCAATAACTGATTAAAATGAGAAGTAAGAAATAAGTTAGAATGCTTTCTAAGGCTATATTAGCAAATGCTACATTTTCATGCAGAACTATTTCAGGTGAATCAGCTGACACCATTATTTTATTATATGTGCAACCTGCTAATTACATTCATATTTTAAAACACTGTGACATTTCTCAAGATATACAGAGAGATCCAAATACCTGTAAACCACTGCACGGTGTTTTTCCACTGCAAACTCGGAAACACGTCACCAGCAGCTGATATACACAAGGTCACGAGCATCACTTGTTTTTCTCTGCTCTGCTCACAATCAGTATTGAGCTGACGTGATATCGTGCGGCTGCGTTATTACCAGTCTGCTTTATTATTTAGTGCTGTACTTAGTCACAAAGTGTATTATGGATCAGCATTTGTTTTCTACTGCACAATGCCTATTTATTTATGGTCCGTATGTGTTAACTCAGTCAGCTCGTCAGGTGTATGGTGCGCCATTAGCGGAGAAAGAGTTATAGGCCCAATTTTTTTTTCGAGTCACAGTTGACGCCCCTACATACGTGAATACAGTTTTGCACCCTATTTTAGAGAACTAACAGACAGGGAGCTTGATTTTGCTGTTTTTCAACAAGACTCTGCAACAGCTCATACAGCCAATCTTTGGATGAGAACAATTAAAAGTGTGTTTCAGGACAGAATTATTAGTAGAAATTTGTGACCCCCTCGGTCCCCCGACTTAACTCTCTGCGATTTCTATCTTTGGAGTAACTTAAAGTATAAAGTGTACAAGACAAACCAACACACCCTGGAGGAATTAAAATAAAATATCCATCAGGAAATTGCCAGCATTTCCCAACGTGAACTACGGCGAGTAATGGATAACTTCCTGAAGAAATGCCAAAAATGTATGGACAACGACGGAGGTTAGTTTGAGCATCTGCTATAATTATGTTGGTAAGTAAAACCTTTAAAAGTAGTTTTAAAAATGTATGGTTTTATTCGCGCTGTTCTATGACGCGGCAGTCGGCGACGAGCGCAGAGGACACGTACAGACAAAACACAGCGCAGTCAGTTCACAGTCTTTAGGATCACCCGTTAGTTGTCTCATTTCCCTCACACATTTGTGACTATGAAAACAAATCACACGGAACTTGCTTGTGTGTTTAACTCAATTAGCAAGGTGAATGATTGCTAAAATTAGAGGGTACATAGTTCAAGGTCAGTCGCTCCCTTGATACTTACTACCACCACCACCACCACCACCACCCCCACCACCACCAACACCACCACCATTACCACCACCACCCCCACCACCACCATTACCACCCCCACCACCACCACCCCCACCACCACCAATACCACCATTACGACCACCACCATTACCACCACCACCAACACCACCACCCCCACCACCACCAACGCCGCCACCATTACCACCACCACCAACACCACCACCACCAACACCACCACCACCATTACCACCACCACTACCACCACCACCATTACCACCACCACCACCAACACCACCACCATTACCACCACCACCGCCACCACCAACACCACTACTATTACCACCACCACCGTCACCACCAACATTACCACCACCATTATCACCACCACCATTACCACCACCATTACCCTCACCACCACCACCACCACCGCCGCCAACACTACTATTATTATATATTATATTACTATCATGATCATCATCATTATTATTATTATTATTATTATTATTATTATTATTATTATTATTATTATTATTATTATTATTATTATTATTATTATTATTATTATTATGTTAGTCTTTAGAGTTCTAGAATACTCTCCTACTATCCCAATAGTTGTTAGGATTGGATAATATATCACAGTGATATTCAACGTTCGCGAAAGAGGTAAGGTTGGGTTTACTTCCGTCCACTTTACCGGACGTTGTCATTCTTTAAACCCCAACCGTACATTGTGTCACAGTGGCTGTTTGGTTATGTGTATATCGCGTTTGATTTACGAAAGCACTTTCGAATCTTATGTGCTAAATATCTGTTCATTGGTGACTTCTTTGACAGTGCTTATGTTTAAGAAGTCTATTAATATTTAGCGACAAATAACCTATTGCGATATAGAACTTTAGTATATTTGAATTTGGAGAAACTCTGTTCACAAATATGTTTAGAGCTACACTCATTCTTATACACACTGTTCTTGCAAATGCCTTTTTCTCGATTTACTACATTTTAATGTGTATAAGCATTTGCAGAAGTTATCTTATTCCTAATTTTCTTGTAGGTTTAAGGGGAATATGGGAATACGGTAGGCCTTAAGCGATATTGAAATGTTTTAAGAGCTGGTTGCTATGGGATGCCTTTGAAAGTCTGTTCTCTTCGTAATGCCAAGAGATAAAAACGAATAACACATTGGTATTCGAGAAAAGAATAAGTATTAGCAAATTCAAACAAGTAGTAAGGAATATCTCGGAAATGGTTCACTCAAAAGTAAAAACGAGTTGTTTGACAAATGTGTTTTCACGAGATCCACATTTTTTATTTAGTTAGCTTTTGTCTGTCTCTCACTGTTTGCCTTTTATGCAAACATCATCAGAATGAAGAAGTCTTCTAAATACATTCCCAGAACATTCAAAATATGACCTGGAAACTGCTATGGAATCAGCTGTTTGTGTCGGAGACTGGTAACTCTCCCAGTGAAGGAGGGAGGTGCAACATAGTCGCTCCAAAGCGACAAGATTGGATATCCCTGGTTGGATTTATTGTTGCTACAACTTCCAGGAGGAACGTATGCTATGTAGTATAAACTCAAGACTGAAGGTCACAGTTAGACAGGCCACAGAGACACACAGACGTCTCTAACAGTTCCAACTCAAGGATCTGAGCCAACGCCAGGGAGGGCGACAGTATATCCATGCTATATACTGAAACAAGCATCAGCGCCATTTGTCCGTCAATGCCTCAGGCCGAAAACCTGATAACACACCTTAAGCATGAGAAGAAAACGGAAGGAAATGGAAATCGTGACCTCACGTACAGGGAAGAGTCGGTAAGTGATCAACGGAAATGGAACCCAGGACTTCCAGAATGGCAGCCTCACTCGAGGTGTCAACTTAGCAGGTGATATTCCGCATTCAGCACTAGTGGACGAATGGTAATGACAGCCCATCAAAGCCTTAGTTGTGGAAGAAACAAATTAGAGAGAATCAGCAAAGCTTCACGAACGCGAAGTAATTTTCCATTTCATTACTTCGTAGTTTGCTATTGAGCTGTTGACTACCCGTACGTCCACATGCAAGCGTACCGTTCATAATTTCTACAGCAAAACATGAATAGTGAATATCCATTGACAGAGCCGGTAGATACACATTTAAAGGGTTATGAAGTTAAAGGGTGCACGGAAATATGTCCAGACAAATAAAATCCTCATCAGTAGTAAAAAATGAGGGATTCAGACCAAAGACTGCCGGTGTAAATCCTTCGTGAGTCATACATACCTTGCTTATCCCACCTGTCCGCCTCGGTAGCGTGATGGTTAGCGTATCTAACGCGAGCTTGAATCTCGCTTAGGGTAAGTTATCCGGACAAGGTTTTTTGCCGAGGTTTTCCCTTATCCTGAGATGATGAATGTGAGGTAATAACTTAAAGCTTTATGGACCTTGGGCTCATTTGAGCATTATTTCACCCATTTCATTCATTCACCGTGCAATATGACATTACATTGTAGGACGTTAATTTAAATAAAATAAAATAAAAAAGAACTTACCCCACCCTATCCATGTTCTGATAGTGCAATGGTGTAGTTTGTAATGTTGAAGGTTGTCTCACAAGTTCGTTCGTTCCTCGTCACGTTTCAATCAGTAATAACGTCTGGGAACACACCTCACTTGTAGGGCAGCTTCGACAGAGTAGTTGCCAAACGTTCTGGTTTAGGGAGAATTTCTCTGCTAGAAATCGACTAAACCATTTTTGAAATACTCGATTCGTCATTGCATCTCCCTCATACAGAACACGAATTTTCTGCCAGCATTGTGAGACAGTCTTTCGAATTGAGGTACAAAAGCATTATAGCGTTGTTCACACAATGTCTGCGTGACATTTAGTGAAATAATTAACCATTTATATCCATTCGTCAAGAAGCTAGATGGCTCCAAATATTTGACACAAATTATTTTTGTTCCGGCGAAACGGATCTTTAATGACAATTGTATTGAACATATTTGTTACACTCATCATGAACAAAGTATAACTGAGCAGGACCTTCCACTCGGTATAAAAATATATCGAGACCTCAGAGACACTACACTCTAGCCATGCATCGTAACATAAATCTAGGTAATGAGATATTTATAAAATACAAGCAGGCAGAATGTTAAACAGAAAAATAGCACACAAACAGTCCACTCTTTTAATTCTTTTGTTTCATTAACATGTGATAAACACTGTCTTAAAGTTACATGTTAGTATATCTCTAGTATACCCATATATCACGTGCATGATATTGAGAAAAGTGGTACTTAGCTTTTACAATATTCGGACTGCCCAGTGTTTTGGCCCAGGCCACTGTTTCGCAGGACAATCCATTATAGTATACTTACAGACGTGTTACAATATGTTGTATAATAGTCATCTTATTATTCTTTCCCTCTTTTTACAATCCATTTCCACTTGTTTTTTACCTTACTTAAAAACTGTCCTATCTGTTTATCTTTGATATTTGACAATCTTTCCTCCACAACTCTGTTTCCTTACAATCAAACAGTATATGTTATATATCCTCTTTGTCCCCACACAGTGGGCACTCGTCTTGCGGGTATCCATTTCTTTGACCTCTTAATCTCCATATCCCTGCTCTTAACCATGCTATCCCCTTTCTTTCTTCATTACTCGCGCTATCTATATACCTCTCCCTCCCCCAGCTATCTTTCAGTGGAATATAGAAGACAAGTGATTTCCTCTCTGCTAATTGACTGAACAGTTTCTGAATCTCTATCTTCAAATCTTTTTCTGGCCCCTTTCCAAAAACCTTTATAATTAGTTTCTCTCTTTCTCCAAATATCACCCATACCCTTATCTTCTAAGTTATCCATCCTTTATTTGGTAAACTTAATTCTTGATACTTCAAGCATTGTTGCAATATATTCCCCTCCTCTAAATCCAATACTCTGTACCAATATTTTAATGCCCTTTCTATAACTAACCCTTTTCTTGGAACTCTCCCCATTTCTATTAGAGCTACTTCATTTGCAGTTGATATTGGCAGCCACAGAACTTCCTTACAAAACCCCCTATGTACACAATCTAGTACTTCCCATCCGTTCACCAGCCCCCATATCTCAATACCATATATAATTCGTGCTTCAACTCTAGCCACAATAGTTTAAGGCAGGAGTCGGCAAATTCATCATCGCGATTGCACGAATTGTGACGTCAGAGAACGCAACCCGGCATGCACATGATGCTCTGTTCAAAGGAGGGAGCTTGAAAGCCGCAGTGGCACTGTAAAGGAACGTCTCCAACGCACGTTTAATTTTATATGCTTATAGGCTGAGAGGGCTTTAGCATTTGTTTTTCATTAATGTATTCTTTACATCGGGAGCGTTATGGTTTCCCTTACATCTAACGTTAATTCAGAAGTACAGCACAGCACGTAGGTTTTCATGTGTCAATCGTGACATGCTTTTACATTTTATAATCTTAAGTTTAGAAGAACATTTCTTACACATAGCACTAATATCTCTAGCAAGTGAACGGACAGACGGAATATTGTCATATCAAGTTTTCTACATAAAACTAAACCAGCTTTGTTTTGTAATTGAGATTTCAAAATTGTGTGTGCTTGTGAATTCGTAGCCTCAATTTGTAACTGTGGTTTCACACAATGATCCTAAACATAGTATAGATACGTTGTAATCCACTTCTTCACTGGGCTACGAAGCTTCATTTAATATTCAAACTTTATTGTCACATATAGGTCAAAGATTGCTTTTACAATACCATTTTAAAATACCTTAAGATTTCGTACTTGTCACTTTGTTGTAGTCTTTGTGACAAAGTTCGTAACCAATGGCTTGTGAACTTGAATCAAGACTTTCAAACACAACAGATATTTCACATTTTCAACGCAGCAAAAATATTGTTCTTCCTACTCGTCTTGGAATAGGAAGGCTTCTTCGCCTGGAAAGAGCTACATCTTTCGATGCAGTGTCTATCACTGCTTGTTTTCGTTTGAACGCCTGTTGAGTGAAAGAGGAAGTGTTGAAACAGGGCGGTGTATTGCTTGCCCCTGTATTTCATATCATCAGCTCGTACAGATTTGCTGACCCCTGGTTTAAGACGTTACGCGATTATTCAGTAAAATTGTGAAAGGTCTTACGGAACCTCTTTCGTCATTGTTAATCATCATTTTGATAACCGTAGTTTGTCCGAAAGAATTAATGAAAGTAGCTTGCGTGGCAGCGGGCTAAGTGCAGGTTCAGTAGGCGGGAAAGGCACCTGTTCTTCAGCGCTCGTTCGCTCGCTGGCCAGGTTCACAAACTCTGTTGCCTCGTGCATGCAATTGTCTTATCAAATTAAAGAGAGCCTTCCTTTAGCAGTGCCAGTGAACATTATGCCAGTGGCTTACCTTTAACGCCACAGTATATGTAGAGGAGATGCTGGAAATATGAAATACCATGTGATATTCTCCAAAACCTTTTTCTGGGTTAAAGTTTCAGATGTGTATACACTTATGTTTTCTTTAATGTTACATCTGCTGACAACATTAAAATTATGTATAATGGTAGTACCACAAAAAAAGAAAAATCACATCATATGAATAGGTGCACTTCATGCTCTATTAAAATAGAGTGGTAATATGGAATGCTATACCATTAAAACTACACTGGTTTCATTTGCAGAAATCATACAGACACTATCTTTGTTTTCAGCCCGTGCACATTCCATGTGTGCCCACGTACTATAAAAATCACATTTAATCCACGTATCCATTCTATCTTCACAAAATGTTCCTTCACAAAATAGGAGCAGTGCATCTCCATCATCAGGATTTCTGCCTAGTTCCTGTGAGTCGGCGTCATCTGGTACACAAAGAACATCTTTCTTGATCTCAGACGATAAAAGTTTGGCCACTTTTTTTGCCTCTTTTAGCTTTTATAGGTTGCTGTTCTTTAATGGAGTTCTTGCTTTTTGGTTATGGTTTGGTTTCTGACATTCCTGCTGATGTGGAAGGATGATTGTTTTAGGGACGACTTCAAGTGATCATTGCTGTTACAGCTGCTGATCGGGATTTTCTCCACTTCTACATGCAACCTTCTCGCTAACTGGCACAGATGAGAGATAGAAGGACGAAACAATCTCACTTTGCGCTGATATGCATTTTGTGATCCCGCTGACTTCACCTGAATGGTCTTGTTGAAAGGCACATTCGTTGTTGGCGACTTTAGTTGACGTTTCTTCTCTCTTGGCAGCAACGAAGTCTGCATCATTAAAATACACTCCTGTCAACATCCCAGTTTTTCGGAAAACTTTTGCAGCTATTTTCGATGTTTCAATCCTCAAGTAGGCAATTACAAACACCCGAACAACATCGAGTAGGGTGAGAGGGTGAGAGCTCGGTTATTGTGCTTGATGCATTTGCGGATTTCCTCAGTGTGGTAAGTTTTTAGTGGCCCCAGTAGCTGTAGCTTGTGGGTGAAATGAGGAGGTAAGATTACAATTGCGACAATTCTATCGTGGCTTTTCCATTATCTCCAAGCTCCTTGTATGGGTAATGTGAACGTCCAAAAGTAGTAGAATGAGATTCTTTGGAAGGTTTAGAGAGCATAATGGAGTGTACAAACCACCGGCTGGATGAATCAGTTTGTACCCAACCAGAGAGGTGACAAACATCAATCCAGCCGGGCGGAAACTCCTTTGGGTATTAGTTATTGATTCATGTTTGTTTCTTGGGAATATGACCATAGGAGGGACAAAATCACTACTGCAACACATAGTGGTAATAAATTTCATAAGGCTTTCCATCTGTATAGAAGAAAGGGCAGCAACTTTTATTTTTCTTTTCAACTATCAGTTCTGTAATTTGCTTTGCACCACAGTTAAACCCATTTCTTCTACATTGTAGGTATACAGTGGAGTGAATTTATTTTTGTGAAATTCAGCTTCGAAACTCAAACAATTTGCTAACCTTTTCACTCGTGAATTCCATTGCACGAGCAAATGACGTGCCGGAGAGCTTACCTACAGGAATCTTAGTTCAGTGCCGTAACAATAAATGGTTAGGCCAAGCTCTAACTGCAGTTTTATTGTTACCAAACGGAGTATTGTAGGTATTCCCTATTACCACCAACTTAGTCCAACATAATTTCGATAAAATATAATGTTCCAATATCTTTGTCATTTATTCAGAATAATCATCGTTGAATTTTCGAGAAAATTCTTCATATTATCTCGGATGCACATTTTTCAACCCCCTTACTGTTGGGGGTACCTTATCGCTATACCAGTCCTAAAGCAATGACGAGGGGAACATTTTATACTAACTCTTCCGTTTCGAGGCGCCTCTTTATTACACCATCAAAATAACGAAGAAAACATTATTTATATTTGTGTTTCTTCTCGTATTGGAAACATTTCAAAATTACTTTCGGTCGAAATCCTTCTAGTATTTTTAGTTCTTTTCTTAAACAATATGTTGTGTAAAATTTCTCTTTGATGTTGAAAGTCCTAGAAAATGCTTCACATCAAAAACATTTCAACCTCATCGTTTTAAAAGGGTTGAACCAAATCAAAATGTCCAAATCGTGGAATTAGAATGTAGCGGAAGGAGGATGACATGGTGAAGCTGCAAGCAGTTCGCAAAAGCGAAATAGGACACACGAGAGCTGCACCCTTTTCCCAGAACCACATTGTTGCTTCTGTCAAACAAGAAAACCATGACCCTAATGCAGCTGCAACGAAACTGGGAAGCAATCCTAACGGTACTACCCGCTCAAAGCTGGATTCTACGGGCTGACGAGGCAGGACTTAAGAAAAATGCCCTAAGGAATGGTATAAAACATCATGTTAATACACTCTTGATACCATCGGTCTGGATGGCTTAAAGGGTTATGAACTAGCGTTACTGACTCTGAGGTCGCGTGTTTAAAACCGACCCAGAACGATGGTTTTTAAGTGTGGTTAAAAGCAACAGCCCAAGGTCTGTAAGTTTATTACCATGTAAAGGAACTGTGGGACGAAATTCCGGCACACCCGCGGCGCTGATATGGTCTTGGTCTTGACAATTTACAGCGTCGTTAACATACAAAATAATGATTCCTATAATTTTGCATTTTTGTTACCACTGTGAAAGTTTCCTTTTTTTTTTTTTTTTTTTTTTTTTTTTCCAGATGATGTTATTAGCTGCGTATCGTTAGTTTGAAGTTTCTAAATAATTGTGTGATATTCTGTTTTCATAAAAAGTCATTTTTATAAATATTTATTTATCCTTACATGAACTAAATAAATCAGAATAATGCTGATATGAGTTCTTTAAATTTTATTAAGTTACCTTCATTGTCCCAAATCCCCAATTTGTAGATTGAAAAGGTGCACATACAACGTTTATTGAAAGTGATATCATCGTAGTACTTGTTTTTAAGTATTTACTGTGATCAATTATCGGAAGGTAGTAGCACCCAAAGTTGCATAGTAGTGGTCAAGTCAGTTGATGTGAGGAAACCTTTATTTGAGCGAAATGATTTTCAAACCATAAAGCATTGATACTACAGAAGTTTGCAGATATAATTCACTGGAAATTTCTAGTAATAAAACTCATAAACAGTTTAATCCTTGAAAACTCGGACACTCCGCAAATTACGTCAAGCAGACCATTATTAGCCTCCACTAATCAGGTTACGTAACTGGTGTTGCCAGTTCTCGCCCATCCATTCATACACTGAGAAAAATATGTCATAGTATAACGCTGGAGCAGCTGGTACAGATTCTTTGGAGAATGAAATTTGTGTCGGCATCAAAAGTGACGCATGCGCATTTCTTCGTCATCGAATGCGTTCATTGATGCCCAGTTTGTGCGAAAATTCCCCATATCTTCTTACACTTAGATTATTAATAACACATTTTGCATTTTCGTGGTACATAACTAGGATATGATTATTTTATGCCTTTATTTAGGCTATTATTATTATTATTATTATTATTATTATTATTATTATTATTATTATTATTATTATTATTATTATTATTATTATTATTATTATTATTATTATTATTATTATTATTATTATTATTATTATTATTATTATTATTATTATTATTATTATTATTATTATTATTATTATTATTATTATTATTATTACTATCATTATCTTCATCATTATCATCATTATCATTAGTACCAACTACAACATATAAGTTAATCTTTTTATTACAGGATATGCCAAATGTTATGGACACAAGAAAATAAATTATATAAGGTTCATATTTGTCTCTCTGATACAAGAAATGATTCTAATGCAATCTCAGGTATAATTCCTTTTCTTGTTAGTTTAAACTGCAAGAACAAAGTATATTTTTTCGTGGTTTCTGAATATGGGATTGAAACTCAAAATTAAAAGATGAAAGAAACGAAAAAGTGTCACTTAAATGTGCACAGATAGAGAGAGAGAGAGAGAGAGAGAGAGAGAGAGAGAGAGAGAGAGATAGAGAAAGAGATAGAGAGAGAGCGACAGATGCACAAAGAGAGAGAGAGAAAGAAGATAAGTCTTTTTGGGGAATGAATTTAAAGGGTTATGTTTCCTTTCGTTTATTATTGCATCCATTTTATTTTCATGTGTCCAAATATGCAAAGTGACTTGTGTTTAATACTTGAATTATATCCAAAATTGCGTTCGAACACGATGTCAGTAAAGATTAAATGAACTAATAAATACCCTTTGTACGTTCATTTGCCTATTTGCTTTTAGTACGTCTTATTCATTAGATAGGGAAGACTATGTTTTGCTCTTCATTTAGTTCACTTAGTATGAATATTAACCATACCAGGTGGAAGGTTCTGCTTCTGCCATACGTTAACCAGGGATTCTACATAATGAGTGTAACAAATATGTTCAATACAATTACTATCAATAATCAACAGTTTCACCGGAACAAAAATAATTTGTGTCAAATATTTGGAATATTTGGAGCCATCTGGCTTCTTCTGAGCAATTATCATAAATGGTTTATTACTCATATTTTACTATCACACAGACATTCTGTAAGGTCCTTTTATTTCAATCCGAATGGATTTAGTCACAATTTAATGCTAACGTGACATTGCCCAATCTCTTTTAGAACTTAAACTTTGCATGGCATTTTAACATTAAATTGTGAAGAAATTCATTTGAATGAAGGCATAAATGCATTACAGCATTGTTCTCAATATTTGAGCCATAGTTAGTGAGATAATAAACCTTTTATACTGATTTGTCAAGAAGCTAGATGATTTCAAATATTTGACACAATTACTTTTTTCGGTGAAATGGCTTTTCTTGACAATTATTGTATTGGACATATAGAGTACGTGCCGTTGTATTGACGCTTGTAAGGAAGTGGAACCAGTGATGATATTTTACCTCGTATTTCTGCCTAGCTCAGATAATGAGTTAGCAGCAATACAAAACAACAGACAGTCAAAACAATCTTCTCCCTATCAATACAAACCATGATTACGAAGCCAATGGCGCTACAAACATAGTCAGAGAACTTAGTGGCGGTATTATCCTCGGACACCAGGGTTTTGTACTCATCTTCTTCCGAGATTACAAACATTAATATGATTGGATTTGGGCTCCCCCAGCGTCAACAAAAACACTGCTAGTTAATTGTCCATATCAATTTAATAAATGTGTATGCACAAATACCTCCCTCCACTCCGCTACGTATTTGAAATCAATATTTAATCCTGATTATTTTCCGGTCTAAAAACATACAGATTGTTTGACGTCCATTAAATTGATTGTGGGGCTTTTTTTCATTACAGCTAGAGTATACCGAAGGCCTATGGAGAACAACGAGACATAATTGGAATTTCAGCAATCCGGATAGACTCACGTTTGGAAACAAACATTAATTAATTTAGTAGATTGATTAAACTGATTTGGTGGCTCTGCTGTCTCGACAATACGAATAGCCTCTACCCAACGTCATACCATATTTTTCCACCCCTCGCCCCCTTCCTCTCTGAATGTATGCTCATTGGGAGGGAAAAATAGTGGATGTGTGTACGTCTGATTGCTATGGGTGCACTCTAGGGAGTCGGAACAAGTCAAAGGTGTAAATGTGTCGCGAGTTCGTATCTGCATGCTGGGCCACCCCCCCCCCCCACCCTCTCCGTTTCACCATATAATTTCTCCATGGCCTCCATGAAACTCACTGCAAGGGAATTTTTACTCACGCGATCGGTTGGGTGATCAGGTATAAATGAAACAATTTCTCTAATTGCGAGAGTAAAATGTTAATATAGGTTGTTGCAATCTGTTCCCGGAGCTTATGTTAGGCGTTGTGAAATACTTGGTATTCCATGGTTTTACTTGTAATCACTATATAATAAATTATATAAAACTAAGAATTGGAAGTCCTAAAAAATTACCATTGGCAAACCTTCAGGGGAGTCGAAATTCCCTGTCTCTCCAATCCAAACATATTACCTATTATCTAGAATACTATGTAACATAATTAGCTGAATTTTTAAGACATGTTCAGTGGTATTTTTAAAATTGACTGAGGAAACAAAAATATTTCCTTCATCAGAAGCAAAGTTATGATTTTAATACAGTATATCATATTTTATTGAAATATAACAGGCTTAAAATTAAAAAAAAGAACAAAAACTTACTAGTATACCTTTTTCATTAAAATAAAACCTATTTAGTTGCAAATGTGAGATAAAACATTCAGCACATTATAATACTAATCAACGCCAGTGATTATGGAGTATATGTGTAGAAAATTATTAGTTCTTCAGTAATTGCAGTTAAACAAAATAAGAAAGCCTAAAATCTAGTTGCAGCTTTATTTTTAATAATAATTGTAATATGTTTACGATTAACGTACCTCTATGAAATATACCTACACCAAAAGGAACAGCAGATCTGAAATATTCATATGGAAGTAAAACCTGAATTTGGAAAAAAACAAAATCACTGAATTTTCCATTTCGCCTCCCCTTAATGTCGAGGGCACAGGAACCTAAAGTATGTACACATTGTAATACTTGCTTCTTAAAACTTATAATACGTAGTTTGTGTACTTATTTGTTTCTACTACTTCCTTTCGTTTCCTAGACTTTCTAACTCGCTTCCACCTCCTGGCCTTTCCGTGCACTGTACTGCTTTATGCATTCCATGCAATATTTACATTATATTACATGCGTAGCTGTTTATCCACAGAGACGCATAGGTATTCCCTATTTCTGTGCTTCTTAATTTATCTCCTCTTACATCAAGCTTAATGAAATTATAGCAGGAAGACGCAATACAAAAATCCTCTATTAAGTAGTACTTTTTACTATCATTACATTTTCATACAGTGTCACTTCATGAATAATTGATGGATGAATAACTTACCTAAGCCACTAAAATGTTTATTGGACTTCAAATAATATTAAATGTTGAGTGATTTTTCTCAGCGTCAGCTATTCTTACACTCCTTTCTGTTTTCTATTGCATACGTACTACGATTTTCATTTTATTTTGATTTCCATGGCTATTTGAAGTTCAAAACCACACATTTTCAGGACAATCTTTAAGGGGTTAGAAATCTGTATTGTGTTAGAAGAAATTATGTTCTACTCTTTAGTCTGTCTTTAAAATGTGATATTTTAAAAATTTTTATATTTAAACAATTACCTAAAACAAACATTGTATGCCCTAAAAAGAACTTCGACATGCAGCAGTATTCTGTCTGTCTCTTATGGTTGATACCAAAATTATAGTCACAGAATTAAGCATAATATAATTAAATAATTTTAATAATAATTTTCAATTAAAGTGAATAGAGAAAAGGTTAGATCGCGAATTTAAAAAGGTCAGTAGAGTTGTAACGGTTTTGGTAGCGTCAATGTTTAGTTCAGAGCCGTACACGATTTTGCTCGGTCGAAGTGAACGCATCGTAGTTCTTTGGCGTGGGATACATTAAAACCAACAGACACCAAGTTATTTCAGGCGTGTCAACACAAAGCACAATTTTATTTGACTGGTGAATTGTTTTATAATCTACGTACATTGGGCGGCATCGTCTAAGTGCAAATATTGAAAACATTTATTAAAAGATGTTACCACCATGATTTGTGTCACAATTTCTACAGAAAGCCCACGCACACCCAGAGAGAGGAATCTGAGTGCTCGACCGGCGGAAAGGGACGAACCGAAGACTTTGGCAGACATTGTTAAGCGGCGTGAAACATTCTCAACGACTGATCTACAAAACACTAATTTGGCTTCAAAATTGTTGCATCGACGACTGGCCAATACGGCTTTGCTATTTATCAGTTACACAAAATTTATTCAAGATAAGGACTTCAAAGGCTGTTCCCCGTAAATTTAACATATACATTTCGTTTGTCATGGAAATATTTTAAACATGCGGCACTTCGTTGAGTCATTTTTGAGAAAATCAAAACATTCTAAACGTTTTCCATGTGAGTGGTAGTTTGGGGTGGGAAGACTTTCTTGAAGACGAGTTAATATTGCTTTGCCATCCTGTTCTGAGCTATGTTTAAAGTTTTAAGTGCCTTTCTAGCTCATCGGAATGTTAGTCTAAAATCTAAGTTTTCGAAAATTTTTACATGTATAGGGTAATTACATAATTTTGGGTTCGGAAGATTTTCTTTAAAGTGAGTTAATATTGCTCATTCTGAACCATGTTCAATTCAAGTCTCTATGTCATTGGGACGTTAACTAAAATCGACGTTTTCAAAAATTCTTATGGGCTAGCGTGCATGGGTTAGCTTGGGATGACGTGATTTTCTCGAAAGCGAGCTAATATTGTATTGTCGTCCTGTTTTGAGCTAGGTTTAAAGTTTCAAATCTCTAGCTCATCGGAAAGTTAGTTTTAAAATCGATTGCAGAAATTGTACCGAATGACAAATAGTTGAGAAAGAGTTAATAAAAGCAGTTTGAATAGCGGATTGCTATGTGGTGACTTTAAAGTGCCATTCTCCTTGAATGACCACGAGAATTAGCAAATAGTGTCCTACGAATAAAATATCCTATATGACGCCTTTACTGATTTTCACGTCTGCATTTATTTAAATTCTATATACCACTACAACAAAAGGTTATTTTTCTGTCTTCTTCGTGTTAATCCAAGTAAACTATTGCAGAAGTAGCCTGATTATACCAGATGGAGGGAAACTTATTACATTCGTTCTACTATGTGCTTGGTAGAAGCATTACAGACAAAAAAGTCTAACGCCATTTTGTTCTTTGATCAGCCGATTTCTAAAAAAATAAATGGTTTTTGTTCCAAATTGGATGAGTAATTTCACAAAAATGTACAAAGATAATAGTCGAGGTTGGTCACGGATCTGAGCCGGTTTCTGGATGCAAACATGTCGCTCGCTTGCAAACATGACGCAGGGTGGGGTTATGCTGAGGGTTTTCATGTTTTACAAAAAACTATATGACTAAACGTTCAATGGTATAGAAAATGGATCACAATTACTTCTATAGTTTTTTAAGAAGTTGGTTCACAAGGAAAGTCGCTACATTAATTCCAAGTTGTTTTGCCTAAAATAAAATAATTTACCATCTGCCATAAAAAGCAAAGAGCAAAAGTAGACTTACCTCGCCCACCACATGTGTACGTTTTAGCTAGAGAAGGTGTTTTATTCAATCCAAAACTTCCCTGTTGAAATTTCACAGAAAACACATTTGAAGTCCGTATGGATGTCTCTGAACATCGTAATTAAAAACTGAATTGCCAAATGCATACCAAACTTCCTATATAAGTTCACTACCTTCCAAGGATTCGATGCGAAATTAAAAAGAAGCTCCGCCAAAAGGAATACGAGTGATACGGAGGCGGTTTGGTACTGGAGCTGGGCTTATTGTACGTATACTCCCAAGGGGACACCCCGAGAGTAAGGATGAGTAAGAGGAGACATCAGGCGGCTAGATTCAGCCATTGACAGAGGACCTTAAGGTTTATCAAATTTGACGACTCCCCGAGGTCTTTAGGTCTTCCGGGTCTTTCAGGGGGACCTCGGCGGGATCCAACGCCCTCATATACCACCTCCTACCGGGTCCCACGGACAACGCATATGTGTGCATATCATCCCTGACAAGATGCACCTAACGGGTTCACTAACACTTCCGATCCTCAAAGAACCAATAGGATAAACGATGAATCAAATACATTAATGAAGTGAAATGTAAGGACAGGAGATTTCCCAGCATTCCCCTGGCGACCCGGGGAAACTCCTGAAGAAGAAGAAGAAGAAGAAGAAGAAGAAGAAGAAGAAGAAGAAGAAGAAGAAGAAGAAGAAGAAGAAGAAGAAGAAGAAGGAAAAAAACATAGAAAAGTCGCCCCTGGAATCGAAACCATGACTACCCGAATGTGAGCCTATTTTGTTTAAAATTCAATATTCTTAAATGACAATTAACATTCATATATTGATTTCTCTTGGACCCACTGTGAAGTCTTCTTCATTCTAGTGGAATTTTATATAATTTGGTATAATCTTATCAGCCATATGATAAAAAGCGATTACCAAAAAAGTAGAGCACATGAAAACATGCCTTTTATTACCAATCACTTTTCCTGTGAGAGGAACCGTATCCGAGGTATCCATTATTATTTGAATTTTGCAGTATTTGTTCTTTTTAAGTGCTAACGCAATGCAATTGTTTTTCGTGATATCATGGGAAGTAACTGAAGTTTGAAGACGAGCGTTTGGAAATTCAACTTTCTGTATCCTCTTTGTCCTTCAAAGAAATGTGTAATGACGGTATTTCTACAAAGGTTTATTTTGATTAATTATGAACTAGTTTGAAAAGTAAGCTTTTGTACGAATAGTCGGTAATAAAAATAAACGTTACTTGCAAAGAAATTAACGTGTATGTAACACATTACCCATTTTAGTATTGGAATAATAAAACTTACTACACCTTTGATATGTTCAGATTAAACTCAGAGATGAGATTACATAAAGGAGACGGAGTTTGTTGTAGCTTTGTCGACCTTCCTCCCGTCAGCCTAAACGGCTTAGCTACCCATTGGAAAGGACGGTCCCATTGTGTCCCAAAATCTGTTACCTGAACAAGTTGCAGTATAATGGTTCCAGTGTCAGCATCCATTCCCGGATCTTCTCTGAGTATAAAAAGAGCAAGTCAAGAGCAAGTGAGCAGTCGAAGAGGAATTGAAGGGTTAAGAACCAGAGTGGGCCATCTGCCATTTAAAAAAAAAAGACTCTGAAAAAGAAGACTAAAGTTTAGTTAATTTCACAATGTATTTAATAATTTGTAGCATAATGTAGCACTAATTACTACCAACCACATAGTAATCTACTTTTAGAAAATATAAATTAATGTTTATTAGAAACTGCAGTGTATTGTTTATTAAGTGTAATATTAACAACTTTCAACGAATTGCATTCGGCCCATTTTGGTTCCAAAGTCGTTATACAAACTGAAAATAATTTACTGGGCCGTCTCCATTTCTCTGCTACGTATAGAAAGTAGAGGAAGTATTATATTCCACCCAAAAATATGTCTAGATTTCTCCGGAAATATGTTTTGAGGTCTCCTGGATAAAAAAAAAGCATTTTTAGAAAAAAGGTCCGCGCGCGTATGCGTGCGTGCGTGTGTGTGTGTGTGCGTGTGCGCGCGCGTGCGTGCGCGTGTGTGTGTGTCAGTATGTGCGTATCTGTCAGTCTGTCTGTGGACAACATGTAGGTTAAAAAACCTGGTATTTAAGTTTAATATCTTTCAAGGATGCGACACAAAGATTTTGCAGAACTTTGCTCCACCCTAACTACCTTTTACATGGAAATTATTTTGACAATTTTGATTCTCTCAAAAACGTCTCAAACAATTTTGATTAAAGTGCCTTATTTTAAAGATATTTTATGGCAAATGAAATATATATTTTGAATAGCCTATGGAGTCCTGTTTACTCTGGATGACTTTTACATAGCTGGTAAACCGTAAGAAATGGACCAAATCTTACTATATGTACAAATTGTACCTATATTTCCTTAACACTTAAATTTATGATCAAATTAATTTTTCTGTGGAGTGAACCATTTCTGAGATATTGCTTGTTATTTGTGTGAGCTTAGCAATACTTTCCACAAAGGGAAGATATTCATTTTGTTATATCTTGCCCGTGCAAAGAGAACGTAATGTTAAAGCTCCAAACAATTTGTCTATCGCTCAAAGCCTACTGTAATCCCACATTCCCCTTGTACCTACAAGAAAATAAGCAATAACATAATTTCTGCATATGTTTATCTCGACTAACATGAAGAAGATAGGGGAATAAGAGTTTGTAAGAATGGTTAGTATAAGAGTTGGGAAAGTCATATAAGTGCAACACATGAGCTATTTCAGTACAAAATGTTGTTGATTGGCATTATTTTGTTGTACCTCCCGGAGTCTGACGCACAATAATGCATCGGGCGACGTGCCGGAATCCCCACCATGACAGACAAGACATGAACTTTGTAAATTTCATGAATCACCGATGAACTAAATGAAATAAATGGAATTAGATCATTAGCATTTGTTAGCTTGATAAGAACTGTATATGCTAGTGTTAGATCCTGTGATGAAGGTACACGAGTTGTTTTTACTTTTGCAGGTCATCTACCTCTTAAATTTGGAGAAATGACTGAGTTCCAACCCTCCACTTTGTTCAAAGTGTATCAAAATTTTAGCCCTCCTTCATTTTATATTCATAATGTGAATCAGCCCAGCAATGTGTACATTCCGTTCATCAAAAATACCAATCTTCCAAAGTATATCATGAACATTCTTCCTATTGGCACGCGTGTCTGTCTAGGTGCTAACAACAAGGGAGTGCACGTTTACAACTTTCACTATTTCTAGCTCTTTTTCTAGAATACAGTAGTGTTTCTTCCAAACTCCTGCTACAACGTCAGTCATATTTTCTAAATAGTCATGTGACTATGAGACCACAGCATGATTTACTGGTTGGATCTGGCCCATTATGAATGAGCAGAAGTGAAAATAATGTGATGGATATTTTAAAGATTCGTGAACTCCTAAATGGGAAATTGTGAACAAGTATCTATTTACTACATGACACACAACCCCAAACTGTAACGATAAATGGCTTCAGCTCATTTTTCGTCGTGGATGGAGATGGCGCACTATAGTTCTTATACTTCAGATGAGTTGAGAACTGTAGTGGGCCAAGCGTCATTTGTTAAACCTGAGGAAAATGAAAGTAAAAGTTTCTTCATAGTTCATTGAATCACTTTTCACAATATAAATAATTACCACGGTCATCTAGAACACATTGACTGACACTATCACAGCATTAGTATCACTTAATGCAAAGCTATGTTTTACAGTTACTTATTTGGAGCTGGAATTTGGCCCATTCTGGCTCTACGAGCCTTAAAAGAAAGCTAACTTTTTCATTTCCAAACATCTAACCAGAGTCCTTCTGATTACCATTATTAACTTTTACATTCAATCCCTTATTAAATTGTGATTCACAGGAAATAAATGGTAGGTACCATTGAAACTATATATGACGTTTTCTTAGTGGGATGGGGGCAGTAAATAAAGCTGGCGGATCCCACAGCTATGGCACTGCAGATGACAGAATGCTGCATGGGTATGGATTACCCTGTTTGGTTTATGTTGTCTCTGACCTGAAGAAAGAGAAAGAAATATGTTGCAAAGTGACGCATATACTGATATGGAGACATGGAGCTGTTGTTTTTAAGCACACTTAAAAACCACCGGTATGAGCCCGCAACCGATTGAACCACCCAGACCGACAACAACGATCCTGGTCACTTACTCTGAAGATGCCAAGCGCAATACTTGCCGAAGCTTCGCTGTCTTCGATGCCTTCTAGACCACCGCCTACGACCCCGGAATTGATAAACTTAGCTAAAGATCAGGACGCCGGCCGTGAAAGTTACGTTTATATATTGCTATACTGTTTATATTGTTTATGTTATTAATGTTATTTTATTGTTATAGGTAGTTTATTGTTATCATTATTATGTTTATCATTATTACTGTTATCATTAGTACTAAGAGTAGTACAAAAATCACCGCCACAACCACCACAACCACCGCCACCACTCCACCACCACCATAACCACCACAACCACCACCACAACCACCACCACCAACAGCACCACAACCACCACAACCACCACCACCACAACCATCACCACCACCAGCACAACCACCACAACCACCACCACCACCACAACCACCACAACCACCACCACCACCAACAGCACCACAACCACCACAACCACCACCACGACCACCACAACCACCACCACAACCACCACCACAACCACCGCCACCGCCACCGCCGCCATCACCACCACTGCCGCCGCCGCCACCGCCACTGCCACCACCACCGCCGCCACCACCGCCGCCACCACCACCACCACCATCACCTAGCCAGACTTAGAGGACCACGATATCTGGATTTCCTGCAAGGACTTTCTTGATGAGGTTCCTGTACCATGGCGGTACAACACTTGTTCAAAGGAGATGGTGCACTACTTTACTATTATGAACCTGTAACGTTCCTTTTCAATTAGTTGTACCCTGCACACTGTATCTGCCTAGGGGTCCCAATACCTTATCCACAGAGATATCGTGATTTAACTCCATTAGATGTTTTCTTTTGGAGTTAATCAAAAATATCCCGTTTGAAACAGACTCCTCAATCTAGAGGTCTTACGTCAAAGCATTGTTGAAGTATATGCATCTGTCACTTTCACATTTCTCAGAAACGTCCACATGGATGCAAGGAGACGCTTGGAACATTGTATCAATCAACAGGGGCGCCACTGCGAACATCTGTTCTATGAATAGCAGCAGCGTTTGAGGAGACTAAAGTTAAAATAGTAGCATTATTATACTATAAAAATAACAAAAATATTAATATAATAATAAAAATTATAAAACTAAACTACTTAAAAGTAAACTAATAATTACGGCACTAATAATGAATATGGTAATAGAAATAACTACACAAAAACAATAACTAATAACAATAATAGAGCTAATAAAAATAATGATGGGGATAATAACAAAATAATAATAAAATAATGGTAACAATAATAAACATAATAACTCTAATAAACTCCCAAAAATAATATCAAAAATAATTATGCTAATGATAATAGTATGAGAAATAATAAACAATAATTAATAATAAAATACAAGAATAACGGTAATAAGAAACGAAGAAACACTAATGAAACATTACGTGTCTTCATGTTTGCACATATTTTCTTACGGTGCTTCACAATCTGTAATCCGTAATGTTAGACAGTAGCAGCATATACAAGAATGAGTTTATTCCCTAGAAAATAAATTCCTGTAAGTGAAGTGGAAAATATAGACCATTCTTGTCTATTATCGCGTGCTACACTCGCTAGCCTGGCATCCCGCCCGCTTCTCTTACAAGAAGAACAAAGTTCACGCACACCACTGACTGGATTTACCCCAGTGATTTCTGCAACTCTTTTAACGCATGAAAGATTATCTACTTACCCCAATACTGGCTGGAGTGGGCCACCTGAATTTTATATAATATTTAATTAATTATTCCTGGATATAGGAAATTCAAAATATACATTTCATTCACCATAAAATATCTTAAGCATATGGTATTTTAATCAAAATCGTTAGTCATTTTCGAGAAAAGCTAAAGTTTTAAAAAGTGTTCCATTTAAAGGGTAGTTAAGCGTGGAGGAATTTTCTTCAAAACCTTCGTATCGCATCCTTGAAAGACATTAAACTTAAATACCAGCTTGGGTTACTAACCGACTTTTCGTTTGTTGAGTTATGCTGTTCACAGGCAGAGACACACACACACGCGCGCGCGCGCATGCAAACACATACGCTCGAAATCTCGACATCGAATTTTTGGGTGGAATACAATACTTCCCCTACTTACTAGTAGGGAAAGTAAAACGAATGTGTTTATGTATGTAACCACTAATCTCCAAAACCACTCGGCCGATCGTGGGAAAATTCGGTACGTATGTCTATTTTTTCATGGAGAAGGTTTCAATGCTATCCATTTTGCTATGCAACATATTACATTCACATGCTTTTTTCTATTCGTTTTTCTTTTACTTAACACATTCACATATCCTTCTCTACTCGCCCTTCAACATACTATGCATACAAGTATCTATGATTGAAGTAGAAATACAACGTATTACGTTCACACGGTTTTCTCTGCTCAATTTTCTTTTACGATGCCAAATCACATGTTTTTTTCTCTACTCGCTCTTCAACATACATATCATACATCTACTGTTTGACCAATCACCATGCAAATTGGCATAGGCGTTTTTAAAAGAAGTTTTTATGCATCTATTTTGCTATGAAACGTATTACTTTCAAACTATTTTCTCTTCTTACTTTTCTTTTACGTAACACATTCACAGGTCGTTCTCTACTCACTCTTGAACATATACGGTTGTCTCATAATTTCGTTCGTTTCTCGTTACGTTTCAATCACTAAGGACACTTGGGAACACACCTCACCTGCAGCACAGCTACGACAGAGTAGTCGTCAAACTTTCAGTTTTAGAGAGCTATTCCGAGCTCGAAATTGACTAAACACTTTTGACATGCTCGATTCGTTACCGCATCTTCCCCGTAGACAGCACACGGCTTTGCCTTTACGATAGTAAAACAGCATAATACGTCGGAAATGTTCCGCTTTGCTCTCCATGGTTTGTAAACACAAGTTCACGATGTTCACAAAGACACACTGACGTATCCAATAGTGAGTCTGGTTGTTGACCTCTAAGTCGTAGGGGTGGTTAGGCAACTATAATAACTTGAGTGTCCAGGGGGTTCAGGGCTTTCAGGCGCTATAGATGGAACTTGCGAGCAAAACGAATGAAATTAAGCATCAGACCACCGTATGGATGTCACAAAAAGTATTTTCGGTGACATCACGATATTGAATTTTTGGGTAGAATGCAATATTTCCCCTATTTACTATAAGTAGTAGAGAAATTAAAAAACAATTAAAAGTTCGTTAATTTAAAATACAACAGTGTCCGCTAGTAAGGATCATAAAATTACAGAGCACCTATAACACTGATGTATCTTAGCCCCATGAAGTAGGTGTACTAATCAGGAGATCTTTCAGACCTATAAATATTACACTACACACTATACTAACATAGACTGCATGGATTTATACTTGTGAAGTATAATAAACAAGATTAATCATGCCGCAACAGCGGTGGGGGATGAACGAGGTAGATTGTATATTTACCATTCTCTAATGTATACCACTGTGTGACCATTTTGTCTGGCTTGTTAGCTAATTTCAAACCTAAATGTAAATATGCAGTACATAGTATTGTCATTACAAATTATAAAACAAAAAATAAAAAGCAAAAATCTCGCTCAAAACTTGTTCAGCGTGTATGACTAATTGACAGCTTGTTGTCCAGTCAATTGATCCCTCTTTTAGTCCCCTTTCTGTCCCCCCCCCCCCCGCTCTCTCTCTCTCTCTCTCTCTCTCTCTCTCTCTCGTGTTATTTGGTTATTTGTAGCCTCTTCTCAGTACTATTTCATACATGTTATAACCAGGCATCTTATTGTGGTATCGTGTCATACATTTTACTTACTCATAACCTCTGAGTATTGATTTCTGGTTAAATCTTCATTTTATTTGGCGTAATATTCATTGTAATGCTTACATAGCTCAATTTCAATTTATTATTTAGTGTATCATATTTGACTTTCAAAACGCCGTATGCTCATGTAAGCCTAGTATGCTGTCTTACAAACGAAGACTAATTATTCACATGTTATTATTTTGGCTATTAACTTTTGGTTTACAGAATATTTGTTAGGTAAAGATGCGAGATAGATCAAACATTCATAAAATAAATTGGTTTACAACTGCATTCTTTAGCGGAAGTAACTCGAGCGAGTTTTAAACTGACTTGACTTATTCTGCTTTCCCTTCCAGTATGGAGGACTTCAGACTTAAAAGGAGAGAACAAAAATGAGATGAAATGTAAACTTTAATTGTATTTAACAACACTAAGGAATGAATCCTAAAGGTTGCTCAAATAATATTGCAACAAAGTGAAAATTCGACGAACTTCACGTCTGACACCATTGTGACAGAAGCGACAACAGTCCAGTGCTGTTACTTCTTACTTTCTCTACTACGTATAGTAAGTAGAGGAAGTATTGTATTCCACACTCAAAAATTCAATGTCGAGATTTCATCAGAAATGCTTTTGAGGCACCCTGGATCCAAAAAACCATTTTTAGAAAAAGGTCTCTGTGTGTGTTTGTGGACAGCATAACTCAAAAACGAAAAGTAGGTTAAAAACCAAAGTTGGTATTTAAATTTAATGCCCTTCAAGTATACGACACGAAAATTTTAAATAAATTTCCTACATCCTTAATTACCCTTTACATGGAACATTTTTAGAACATTTTGATTTTCTCAAAAATGGCATTCTCAAAATGCCATGTGTTTCAGATATTTTTATGACAAATGGAATGTGTATTTTAAATTTTCTGGCTATAGTCCATGTAGTTTTCTTTACTCTGCATTGCTTTTGCATAAATAGTAAACCGTAAGAGATAGACCAAACCTTACAGTACAATAAATTTAGATCTTGCTAAAACACACAATTTGTGTCTGAATAATTTTTTTGTTTTTGTAGAGTGAATCATTTCGTTGATGTTCCTTGTTATTTGTGTGAGTTCTAGAATACGAGCAAACTTTCTTCAAATCGAACATCATTGTTTTTATGAATTACATGTGCAAAGGGTACGCAACTTGAAAGCTTTAAAATATTTTACTATCGTTTAAAGCCTACTGTATTACCTTATTCCCCTTGGACCTACAAGGAAATAAACAATAAGATAATTTCTGCAAATGTTTATCTCAACTAACACGAAGAAGATATAGGAATAAGAGTTTGTAAGAATGGTTAGTACAAGATTAGAGAAAGCTACATGAATGCTACAGATAAGATGTTTCTTACCTTATTTTTCTTCTAAAATTTTGCCAATTACACTGTTGTCTTCTACTGACGTTAATACGGTCTACAGTCCTTCGTGATATTACAACTCACAACTATTTACTTCTTGAAAACTTGATTCAATCTTTTCACTGTCTTTCTTCGCTTTCTTTGACTCATAAACACTAATCCTGAATATACAATCACTCGACATTCACCAAGACTTCTTCACTTCGACGAGACGTATCTTTCACAGTTGTCTCACACTCACCGATATGTCTGTAACTTTTTCCTCTGCTGTTCCCCCACCTCCTTATAGCAAGGATGACGTAACATGGACTTTTCTCGACTTCCGCAAACCACCGGCCGCTGGATGCCTCTCTCATCGTTCGTTATGTGTTGCGCTGCTTGTTGTTGGTCACGTTCACACAGTCGTGCGAGGCAGCCTGACCTTGAGCAGCATAAACTCTAAGATAGAGCTTGTGAAGATTGGTGGCAGAATAAAATTGCCATGGCTACAATTAGGTGCTGAAACAAGTAATGAACATTATTAAATACTTCATTTGCGCTCTGATCCAACTTAACCAAAACTGTAGCTCATATTTAATGCATTTACTGACACTTCGCAATCATCCTTCTTTATTTTATGCCATTTTGCAAACGTGTGCTAAACTTTATCAAATAATACAGCCCTGGGTCTTTGTTACAATTCGTAATATTCTATCTAGTGGTTTTCACGTGCTATATTTAATGGTTTATTTACATATTTTATTGTACTCGCTATAGCGATTTGTAATATAAAGGGTATTTTATAATACATTTATGGGACATTTAAACATTTTAGCAGATACTTCCTTCTAAGAATAAAAGAGCAAGTGAATATTAGCCAAACAGAGATCAATACTCTACCAACTTAGCATTATGTTGTTAGCAGTTCCTAGCTTTGTCGGTACACAATTCATATACAACTATCAATCACAGCATTGCAAAGGGAGATTCAAAAGATGCAATATTATAATTGTTTATTATTATTATTATTATTATTATTATTATTATTATTATTATTATTATTATTATTATTATTATTATTATTATTATTATTATTATTATTATTATTATTATTATTATTATTATTATTATTATTATTATTATTATTATTATTATTATTATTATTATTATTATTATTATTATTAAAATTATTATTATTATTATTAAAATTATTATTATTATTATTATTATTATTATTATTATTATTATTATTATTATTGTTATTATTATTATTATTGTTATTATTGTTATTATTGTTATTATTATTATTATTATTATTATTATTATTGTTATTATTATTATTGTTATTATATTTTTATTATTATTATTATTATTATTATTATTATTATTATTATTATTATTATTATTATTATTATTATTATTATTATTATTATTATTATTATTATATTATTATTATTATTATTATTATTATTATTATTATTATTATTATTATTATTATTATTATTATTATTATTATTATTATTATTATTATTATTATTATTATTATTATTATTATTATTATTATTATTATTATTATTATTATTATTATTATTATTATTATTATTATTATTATTATTATTATTATTATTATTATTATTATTATTATTATTATTATTATTATTGATATTTTAATATCAAAATACAGCGGAGACTGAGCTAATTCTCATTCAAAGCCTACAAACTATACCAGTAGAATAATTATAAGCTACTCCGAAGGTTTCAGTTGTATAGATATTACTAGAAAATGCCGAGAGTAAAAGTTACGGTAACCGCAGTAATTTGTCTAATAAACTCGCATTTGAATTTTGATTTCCTCTAGGAAAGCTAACTCTTTGCTTAGTCAATCTAAATTTAAAATAAAATCAAGACGTATATGAAGAACCTGCAGTAAGAATACAGAAAATGTAGTAAAGACTTTACTTCCAGTGCACTCACTCCTCATTCCAAAGCAACAGTTTGCTTACATTAACAATTTGCCTAAATTTTCCCTACATGTTATGTGTATTACGTAGGATAAAGCATTATTTATAAAATTCCCTAAATTAGTAACTCCCTTCTAAATTACTGCTATTGCTACCTCCATAAAACAATAGTTTCGAAACAACGTGCTGCATTTGTTCCAGGTTGTACAGTTTTGTTTTGTGTCGCCAACTTTTGCACCTAAAGTTCTATAAGGATAACGAAGACAGCGTTTGTATGATGTTCCTTTTCCCCTAGTTTTTGTGAGTTATTATAAAATGCTAAAAAGAAAGCAGGGGCAAATAAATTTTGAACAGCAAAGCCGACTGAGTGTGTTTACATTTTCTCATCGTCATCATAACCATTCCGTGCTTTTTCTTCTTACATCTATTGATGTGGAGAGACTAGTAACACTTTATTAAAAATCCCATATGTTGCATTCACATGACTTTCTCTACTATTGTACTAACTATTCCTACAAACTCCTATTGCTTTATCTTCTTCATGTTGTACAAAATAAACATTTGTAGAAGTTATCTACCTCACTGGTAATTTTCTTGCAGGTGGAAGGGGAACATCGGAATACAGTAGCCTTTGAGCGATAGTCAAACATTTTAAAGGTGATCACTATATGAAGGCGTGAAATTCTGTTCTCTTTGCACGCCCAGGACCTAAATAGGTGAATGACAACCTTCAACTTCAGAAAAGTATAAGTATTGCAAAACTCACACAAATAACAAGGAATATTTCGGAAATGGTTAACTGTACAGACCATCTCCGTAGCGCAGTTGGTAGCGCGCTTGCCTCTGGCACGGAGGACCCGGGTTCGATTCCCGGTGCCAGCATGGGGATTTTATCCCCTCTGGGAGGTCTGGCACGGGGTGCACTCAGCCTCGTTAGGGAGGACCAATTGAGGAGCTACTTGATGTAGAAGTAGCGGCCCTAGGTCTAGAAGACCACATGACTGGCCGGGAGGGATCGGGGCGCTGACCACGTCCCACCCTCCAGTACTGCACCTCACCAATGACGCCTGTAATGGGCAGAGGTGGGGGATGCAGCGGCTGGGCGGTAGGCCTTGGCCCTACATGGGTTGTTGCGCCGGGGTTTTAATTAGTTTAGTTTGACATAAATTGTGTTTAAGGATGTACATTTCTGTGTATTAAGATTTGGTCTATCTCTTACGGTTTACCAGGTATGCAAAAGTCACAGGACTACATGGACTATACCCAGAAAATTTAAAATATACGTTTCATCAATATACATCTTAAACATATGGCATTTTAATGAAAAACGTTAGAGCTTCGTTTTTCTTTTTCAAAAAACTGTCCATATAAAGGATAGTTTAGGTTAGAAGGGTTTTCCTCAAAATCTTCGTGTCGCATCCCTAAAAGATATTAAACTTAAATACCACATTTGGTTTTTAATCGACTTGTCTTTGAGTTATGCTGTTCACAGTCAGACACACACACATCCACACATATTGACCTTTTTCTAAAAATGTTTCTTTTTTGGATACAGGCATTTAACATGATCATTTATCTCAATATATTTGAAGATTATAGTCAGATTTAATCACAATATTACGTAACAGGGTTGTTACCCCTGGAACGTATGCAAACTCTTACTGATAAATAGTTGGGAGGATCCTTCAGTTTATCTGCTTCTCACGATGACGGAATCACATGCATCTATCAATATAAGGTTTTTATATCTCTTTTATCACCTATTCTTGCATTGCACTTGGCTTGTTTTACATTCTTCGAAGACGAAGGTAATGCAACGCGGAAGAATGCATGTCAGCAATTATATTAATTATAACAAATAGTTTCTGTTGTATTTAACTCAAGATTAATCTTGGTTGTTGTATCCTCTGTTCACCTGTGACATAATTTCAAATATTATACCGTTTTGTAAAGAGAACTACTTAAAAACATGAATTTTTTCGTATAAAATTCTAAAACAAATGTATTTATGTCACCAAAAATAAATAACTACTGCTGGAGCTGCAGTTTACTGTCTTTATGTGAGAACACTATTGCCACAAGACATGTACTGTGTTTATTACTGCAGATATTTTTATTTTGCTTACCTTACTATTCTCGTCTCTCTTTCTCTCTCTCACGCACACACACACACACACATACACGCGCGCGCGCGCGCGCGCGCACACACACACACACACACACACACACACACACACACACACACACACAAAGAAACAACATGGTAAAGCTGGACAACTTTGCACCACTTTCCATGTTTTTTTAAAAATATCTTTAAAGAAATACATAACGGTTATTCCAACTTTCACCTGAGACATACGATAAAAGAAAACAAAAATTGAAATGTGGTACGAAGTTGTATCTCAGAGCACGACATGCTTGCAACACATCTCTTTACATGTATGTTCCTATAAAAACACCATTTGGTGCAGTTACACTACTATATTATTTTATTCAGAGAGTCATAAAGGGTTTATGAATAATACTATCAACATAAAACATCTATGTATCCTACACACCTAAGTGGAATAGAAACTACATAAGCTATAATGTGAAGTAAAGGTTCCAAGTTTCAGTAAATAAATAATAACGATGCTTTTCTTTCTTGTAATTAATCAAGTCATAAAAATATATCCAATTTATAGGTATTAATGGAATCTAATTTCGCATCATAGAGCTTTGAAACCTATTGGAAGAGTCATACTTCATATGGATCCGAAACCTGAAAAGTTTCGTCATACGATTTAAGATTTGCTAGTGTAGGAAGTATGTCGTGAAAGCTATCCATTTTGCAAATCTACTTAGAGAAGGGCATGCAACGGCAGAAAATCCATGAAACCGCCATAATTTATACCAAACAACAGGAATACATGCAAACGCAGCCACGAAACACATAAACACAACACCGCACTGAACAAAGATAGTAAGTAGATTTTATTTTCCAGTTAGACGCTGTTGGATATTCATAGGTTTGCAGCACTTCTTGTCCCCCTTCCCCTTCCCCTTTCCATTGCATGTGGAGCGCATATCGCATCCAGATAGTTTCTTCGAGTGTTTACCAAACACGTGAGAGTGTGCTGATAAAAAGGGAGGAAAAGAGATGGCAAACTGGTCGGTAGCCTCTGAATGGGGTTATAATGGAGGAGATATGCCGCAATTATTGCTCGGAAACACGAAATAGAAGAGGACGGTTGATCATAGCAGAATGTGAGGGTTAGGGTTGTCCAATGCATCATAATTCATATATTACTTTTTGGAGTGCCTGTGAAGTTGAGCAGATTTTAAACATGGATGGCAAGCGAAATAACTTGCAGCGCTTTGCCAGTAGTTCCACAAATAAAATTATATACTTTATGTGCGCGTTAATAGAATATCAAGAAGGACAATTGAGTCATCCAGAGACTTTGGCATAGTAACTTGTATTCGAAGATAAGAATGCATGTTTTTAGATAGATTGTTTATAGTTATCGAACCGTTTAAATACATTCAGTATCCAAAAAGCGAATGTACATGTTTCGTATCACGGTAAAGAACACTATTCGACTATTTCAGTTGAATGAACCGTTGGTACGAAATGTGTTGTGGGTGTAAATGCAATATAGCACAGCGCAAACTACTTCAGTCCACGGAGCACTTGTTTATATGATATATCTAGCGCAATGGTTTTTGATATATTATAGATATGCTGAATTCAATATACTAATACCTCTATAATGTGAGTATTTAGTTATGTGTTCTGTCTTCAAAATGAAAAGTACAATTGCTTGCAGCCATGTATCGGGAATTATCATTGTTATCCAGCAGCAGTTAAGTAGATCGAGAAGGTACAATTCAACTGGTAGTCCTCCATTCTTTATTAACTCCAGGTTTATTCCTTCTGGTCCTGGTGATTTTATGTTTCGTTGTTTCCTCAAAACTAACTCCAGTTCTTCTAATGTTACTAAATCAATCCCTTATTCGGTTCTTCCTGTCTATAAGATGCTGCAATACCCTGATTAAACCATACATTTTTATAATGTTCAGTCCATTTTTTTCTGTTATAACTTTCATTTGGGCATTATCTCGATCCGATTTATTTAAATTTCATAATAATTTGGGTGCATATTCTTGTCAACCGCACACATCGTGCTCTACTTTGCTCACAAATATATCCCAGCTATCTCTATGTCCTCTTCTTGTTATATTCTTAGCAGAATTCCTTGCAATTATATAATTTTGCCTAGTTTCTTGTGATTTTGTTCGTAAATATATTTCATAGGTTTTCTGTTTACCCATGATGGCTTTTATTTTTTCTGCATTGAAAATTATTAGTGCTTTTCTTCTTTTCCAGTTGGCCTGTATTCCTAAGGCTTAATCTGCTTTTTTACAATTTTTAATTCCCTGCCATTTCTTGTCAATCCACTCGTCAGTTTCCGTGTAAATCATGTAGCAGTTTAGTTTTTGTTGATATAAATCTACTATAGATTTTTTTTAAGAAGTTAACTCCATATCGTCTTTGATTTTCTGTTGTTACTTTTTTATATTTTTCAGGGTCCAATAAACCCAAATGGTGATCATGCTAAGAAAAATTTAATTATAACCCATTCATCTTTATTAAAGGGGCAGGGATATTTAATCTAAATGGTGAAGATAGGAAATGGTACAAAAGAAAATAACAAAACTTACAGGATTCGCCACTAACGCAAACGCAAACCGACTCCATATTTACATAAGATGAGTCAAGTCAATAAGCTTCAGATTTATGCCTATACTTAGTAACATACAAGTGGGGCCAAAATTTCGCCCACTGTAAAACTAAATTCGAATTAAGTATCGGAGGATGTCCAATTAAGAAGTAGCTAGTGAGATTTCTTTCAGCGTTAAGATATAATATCGCTGGCACATTAGTTTAACGTTTTCACTCTCCGAGTTTTACCAATCGAACTAGTTTAAACTTTTACGTCAGGTTAGGGTGAATTGCAGCTAATATTTAAAAATGTCTCCTTTGTACATTTAAGAACGGATTTGTATTAAACGTTAATGTGCTACATTCGCTTCTGTAACCATCATTGTTCATTACTTTAACTACTGCTTACTAGAAGACTGGACTGGACTGCAAGGGGAGATCTGTGTGCATCCAGGGCAATTTTATGCCAGACCTCTTGGAGGACAGAATGGGATGACACTGCCCTTTAGGCATACCGGGACCCGTGCAAGGGGCGCGAGCCAGCGTGAGGTTTTCCAAGGTAAACTAGAGATTATTCACCTCGACATGCAGCTGCCAGAGACATGAGTTTCGACATCAGTCACCTCCAGCATAGATCAGGGGACCACAACGCCACCCCTACGTCAAGAAGGGCAGTTAAAATTCATACACAGCACCAAAACCTCGCTCCCTGCCAACACTTCTAACCCTGCAAAGACCAAATTGGAAATCAGGGACGGGAAATTTGGGGGATGTAATAATCCTTCCCAGGATTCGTCTACCGAATCGATAAAACTCCCCCCCCCCAAAAAAAAAAGAAAACACATTAGTCAGGAAGATCAGCCACGTCAATCAACCCACGACTCCCTGATTGTGGGTCATAGACTCTACCGCCTGAGCTAGTCCGTTGAATTACTAGAGGACTGCAAGAGCTGTATCTGAGTCACTATAGCACACAGCATTACGATCATGTATACATGGCGCTCTTGTTTCCTTTCAGCTCAGCCAACATCGCTACCCTGTTCGGGTGTCCACACCGCAGTACCGAGCCACCTTTCGACTTAACGTGTAAAATGAGGAATAATGTTCTACAGGAAAATGTTTTTGGTTGTTTGGGATTGGTTGGTTTGGATTGGCCCATGGCCTGATGCGCCAACCAATCAGCTAACCCCGCTTCGGCCAAAGAGCTGGCATCTCGTTCTCGCGTCAGATTCTAGTTAGCAGTCACTCATTGGGAGGCGAACCACTAGGTTTTGTTTTAGTCCTGTTTTGATTACAGTTCCTTGTCACCTATCCACCTAGTAGTTAGCCAAGTGGATCCATGTCTCTCGTTAAATTGAATGCATTGTATTTTGTTGTACATTGAGCGAATTCTCGATCTAATCACGTCGATAGTGTACGGGATATTAAAGTATTCGTGGAGGATGTGGGTTGGGAATATCCAGCCAGTACCGTAGATCATTCTTGTGCCCTTGTGCTATAACATCTGTACTCTGACGAGGTTGTCAGTTGCCACCGTTCTCCAGATCTCGCATATCTAGAGAACTAAGGGCGGGACAGCTGTAGTTTCAGGCGGAAATGCATGCCCTTAGAGCTCAGGATGGGGTACCAATGCCGGAGAGCTTCGTGCCCTTGTAACACTTTGCACTTGAAGTGATGCACGTAGGCTAGATTCCGGTCCAGCATCACCAGAGATACTTCACCGTGTTTACCCATGGGATTTGACGGCGTCGTAGTACGAGGTGCTGCTGGAGTCAGCTCTGGTTGTATAATATATTAACTTATAAAACTCCTTAGCCAGCATTCTGTACTGAGAAGTATTGAAACTATACGATTTTACAATTTCTCATGTGGTCAGGAGACTGCAAATAAGATCAGGCACTCCAAAGTATAGCATTTTCCTTACATTTCCACTTGGTAACGAATCTACAAATGATACAATAAAATAATATTCATAGTTGCTAATCACAATGAATACTTACCAGATGAATCAAGTGAATTAAGTATACAACCTTGATAAATATCTAAATTGGCCATAAAACGTCATTGACCCCCAGACCAATCCGACTGCAAAACGTTCTCCTGAACAGTTTACCTATTTGTGTTTTGCATTTTGCAACCGCACCCACTTCCAAAGGAGTTTAGCATTCCGTTGAGTGATGGTGTATTTTGTGGACCTCAGAGATTCTCTAATTAGTAATTTAATTTTAATGGTAGCATTGCAGTATACTTTAGGTGCAGTGCAGTTATTCCTGAGCGTATTTTCAATCCATAGCAATAAATGTAGAATATATGGAATGCTGAATTCTTACGATCTTCGGAAAAATAGTGGATGAATGAGATTTCATTAACCATTGCTAATCGGACCGAGCAAGCGAGCGAGAGGGCATAGGCGGTAGCGCATGTGTCTTGGATTCAGTAAGTAGTTGGTTCGATTGTCGTGGCCAATCTTCCTGATCCATGGAGCTTCTTGAGGGCGGTTCTCGCAGCGAATACTGGCGAGGTTAATTACATCCCCCAAATTTTCTGCCCCTCCATTTCACCTCACTTCTAATTTCACTTCAACTTTCATCTGCTTGGTTGTTTATGGGTTGCCAGTGTATGCGGGGGTCCTCGGATTGCTTGGTAGGGAGAAAGGATCCTCTTCGTAAGCTCCAACTCCCGAATAGGGGCTCTCTGAGTCTCGGGAACCCAGTAGGAGGTTGAGGTAAGTCGGTTATACCAGCTGACACTAGGGACTTTCTACCTGGAGAAAGGTAGGGACCCTGTCCTCTGCTCTGTCGTGACTCATGATCCAGCTGCCCTCTGTCTCCCCTCACTCCACTCTCCCTTCCCTCATTCAATTCAATTCAAACATTTTTATTTGGGCATGTTATGCAACATGCCCTGGCCGTTTAGGGACAACCCTCTTCAGCCGGGTTTTTGGTATTTTTGCTTGTTGTGTGTGGGAGATCTTCCGGGCGTGTGTGTGTATTGTTTTGATTGTGGTGGTATGCTTTATGTGTTTATTTGTGTTGTGTGTTTGTTTGTGTGTGTGTGTTCTCGTCCCCAGCTGCATGGTTGTGGCTTCTGCCCTCAAAGATTTTAGGTTTTAATTGTAGGAAAAGTTTGTTGTTTGTTGTTGCTGCCCCGGCTCATGGGAGATTTTTTTGTTTTAGTTGTGTTGTTTTGTGTGTCAGGTTATGAATGTGTGTGTGTTTATGTTTTTTGTGTGTTTGTGTTTTTTATTGTAGTTTGGTGTGCTATTGTGAGTTTTTATCTGTCGTCAATAAAGATGGCCAGTTGGTTGCCAACCCTGGTTGTGTTGACTGCTTTTTTCAAGGTATTTTGTGCAGTTTGTGTTAGGTTGTGTAGGAACCTGGTTCTTTGTGCAGGTGGTGTTATGTCGTATACTGGTGGGATGAGCGTGCTTAGGATTTGTGTTATTGTGGTGTTCGTGATTTGTCGGATGTACATTGTGATGTTTTCTTGGATGTGTGTGATCTGTTCCTGTAATGACTTTATTTGCTGTTCCGAGTGTCCTATAACGTGTTTAAATGTTCCAATGGTTTCATGTGGCGATATGTCCTTCTTTGTCACTGGGATTTTGGGAAAATTTATCTTGGGCCAGTCAGTCACGTGTTGTGGTTTTGGTGGTGTCGGGATGTTGTGAGGGAATATGTGTGTTTTAGCAGTGTGTTCGGGAAGTGTGGGCGGTTGTCTGGGATACATCGGGCATCTCACTTGCCCGGTGTAGTGCCCATTTTGTCGGCAGGTGGAGCAGTAGGGAGTGTTGTGTCGTACGGGGTGGTTGCACCGTCTTGTTTCTGTGTTGTGTCCGCAGTGGAAACAAGTCGGTTGTTCTGTGCATTGTTCTTCTTCATGACCGTATTGTTGACATTGTCGGCATTGTACATGTCTGTCGGTATGTCTTGATGGTTCTGCGCGGAAAATCTGCTTTTCGAAGATGGCGCCTTCTTTCAGAATGGTGTTTATTGTTGCTACACAGGTACTGAAGATTCGTACCAGTGGTGTCTGTCTGTTCTGGCAGATTATACGTGAAACGCGTGATATTTGTGGGTAAGTCTCCTGTATGCTATGGAGTATGTCGTCGTCTGTTATGTCGTAGGGTATTCCTTTAATCACGGCTGTAAGGGTTTTTCGTGGTCTTTGTGTTGTGTCTTGGTTTTGTGTCGGCCTGTTTTGAGGTAGTGTCTTGGCGTAGTGAGCGTACTTCCCGAAGTTGTGTATTGGGATGGCTTGGGAAAAGGTGACTGCTTGTTGTTGGTTCCTGAATGTGAGTGCGTAGGTGTTTCTATGTATTCTTTGGGCTCTGTATAATGTGCCTGTGTCCAGATGGGTCTTGATCATTAGGCTTCTAATGAGCCACGCATTTTGTTTCTCGGGGTTGCAGTTTATTATGTACAGTGTGAAGTATCCGTGTGGTGTAGGTGGTATGTATGTTGTTGGGGTATGATGTGTGTTAGTATTTGTGTTCGTCAAATAGTGTTCCTATCCTGTAGCCTAGTTGTGCTGTGGACTCTATGCTTGAGTCTGAGTCGTGGTTTATATCGTCGGGAGCTTGGGAAGATGTGCTGCTGCAGCTGGAGCTGACTGAGTGTGTGCGTTGTCTTGTGTGGTTTTGTTTGTGTGTTTTACTTGTTGATGGTGTGGGTTGAGCATAGCTCGCATGAGTTTGTCGTGTTAGTGTTTGTGTGTCAAGTGTTTGAGCAAGGCTCATAGGTGTTTGTCGTGTTAGTGTTTGTGTGTCTTGTGTTTGAGCATAGCTCGTAGGTGTTTGGCGTGTTCTTGTGTCATGTGTTTGGGCATAGCTCGTAGGAGTTGGTGAGTGTCGTATTTGTGTGTCACTGGCTTGTGGTGATGAAGTAGGTTGTGTTTCTAGCGGCGTGGATCCCGTCGTTTTTGTCAGGAGGCGACGTCGGTCGGTTTTAGGATCAGGGGGTTTTGGTGGTTTGGCCGTGGAGAGACGCTTAGGTATCTTCTTTGGCCGGAAGAGTTAGGAGTGACGGAAGGGGCTGCTAAGAAGCGCGGTTTGTGTATCCTGTGTCTTACGACTGCCTAAGTGTAGTCCCTACGGACTACAGGACTTTCGTCCTTTGGTAACTGGGCGGGCCCAGTGGGTACAAAAACATCACCACACGGAGGGATGGTGTGGGAAATAAGGGGTGAGGTGGGGTTTCGAGGAAAGGGCGCGGACTATTGTGTGGTTGCACTCTCAGCTTGCTTGCCAGGCTTCTTGAGGGTGCACTGTCTTCTCGCTTTCACCGTGTTCTCGGAGTATAGCTCGCCGGTGTTGGTGTGACCAATACCTGTATCGGCATCTGGCGTGAAACGCTGGGAGATGGTAGCTGACTGGCTGAACGCTGGCTCACCACTCGCCTCTGGCTGGCTCCTTCTCTCATGGAAACCATGGCGGATTATAAGGGCCTTGAGGAAGGACAAGACCCAATACCAGCATCCGTTGCATGGCACTCGTGGACAGCTCGCCTTCGAGCCAGACGAGAAAGCCACTGTGTTCGTGGACCACCTTGAGGTACAGTTCGAACCCCGGGAGGACCCGCAAGACGAAGACTTTACTGAACTTGTGGAAGCAACCGTGGATTACCCCTTCCAGGAAAAACGGCGGCTACACGAGGAGATCAAACTCCCCATAATCACCCCGAAAGCGGTGATTTCCGAAATCCAAAGTCTGAACCTTAAAAATCCCCTGGACATGACGGCGTCACGGCGCTCATGCTCCAACACCTACCCAAAAAGGCTGTCCTCCGCTTGACTCGGATTTTCAATGCATGCCTCCGTTTTCGTTACTTTCCGGTTTTCTGGAAGGAGGCAAGGGTGGTGTGTATATTGAAACCGAACAAGAATCATCTGAAAAGTTTTTGAGCGGTTGCTCCTTACCCACCTAGTACCTCTTTTTGAGGAGAGGCAACTCCTACCGGATCACCAGTTTGGTTTTTGTCGGGGTCATTCCACGACCATGCAGTTGCTGCGTGTGGCCGAGATGGTTTCCCTGGGTTTCCAGGGAAACATCAAGACCATAGCAGTGCTGCTGGACGTGGAAAAGGCATTCGCCACAACTTGGCACCCAGGCCTACTGTACAAATTAAAGCAGGCAAATATCCCTCCTCCATATCTCACTATAATTAGCAGCTTCCTTCAGGACCGCACTTTCAGAGTGAAAGTGGAAGGAAAACTGTTTACAATAAGAGAAATAGTGGCAGGAGTCCCAGAGGGCAGTGTACTCTCCCCGCTACTCTTCGCCAAAAAAAAAAAAAAAAAAAAAAAAAAAAATTGTTGTACAACGACACTGTCAATTGCCAGGATCACATCAGCGTCGCCGGTGTGCCGGAATTTTGTCCCGCAGGAGTTCTTTAACATGCCAGTAAATCTACTGACATGGAGCTGTCGTTTTTAAGCACACTTAAAAACCACCGGCCTGGGCCGGGTTTGAACCCGCGACCTTGGGATCAGTAGGCCAGCGTCTAACCAACTGAGCCACCCAGACCGACGCTACTCTTCGCAGCTTGCATGTACGATTTCCCCACGGAACAACACACTACGGACGACGTCCTCAGCATGGCACAAAACAAAATTGTGAGATATTGCCTCCCTCACCTTCAATGACAGCTCCACGCCGTCGGCCGTTGGAGTGAGAAGTGGAAAATGGCTATTAGTCCGGGGAAAAGCTTCGCTCTCCTCCTTGGAAAGGTTCGCCATTGACAGCCAAAACAGTCACTTCGGCTTAGGCGGAGAAATATCCCATGGGTAACCTCCGCCAAATATTTAGGCGTTCTCCTCGACCGCGGGCTAACATACGCCCCACACGTCCGCGCAAAGGTCAAACTTGGTCATTCTGCGCTCAGACAGCTCTACCCTATCCTCCGATCCACTATGCCCAATCATTTAAAAATACGTATTTACCGGGCAATCATTCCGCCATTGATCTTATACGGCTGCGAAGCCTGAGGATCAGCGGCACCTTCTACCATACGCCAACTGCAAACAGTGCAGAATAGGGCGTTAATAATGATATATGATACCGGGCGTAGATTCCCGTCCTACATCCTTCACAACCAATCCGGACTTCCCTACATCATGGACTTGGTAAAGGAGCGATCCCGAACCATGCACTCCAAACTTAACTCCCACACCAATCAGCTGGTACGGGCATTAGGTCAATACGACCACAGAGCACCTCGAAGAAGGAAAAGTTACCGCCTACCCAAGGACGCCCTTGGATAAGGGTAATGCCACTCCCATCTTCCAACACATTACTACCCCAACACCTATTCCTGCCCCCTTTCTGTATCCTAAATTAGGTATACAGGAAGAAACCATTCCCCAAGACACAAAAGCATGATAACAAACGACAACCTTTAACACCGCACAGATAAAGTCACATTAGCGGCTAGGTGCTCTCCAAACAAAACATACCGTAGAGGAGAATCCGTGCGACCTGTTCTCAAATGCTGGAAATGCTGGAATGCTGGAATGTCATTCGCCCATTGGCTTGTGTTGAGTGCACACGCGTCGCATATTCTTGGCGATTGGTTTTGGATTTTCTCACCAGGGAGCAGCAGGACGACTTCTGCAGCGACCGTTGGTGGAGCAATACGTCGAGTTGTGCCAGGCTACAGCACAATTAACCACGTGCCCCCTTAAAGGGGCCTGATAGCAAACTTTAGGGTACACAAAGGCGGTTTCCTGGATCTTCGGCTAACCTATACTGGCAAGCAGTGGCTATAGGCCCCCTACTAGAACCCAGGAGCCAGGATTTTCATACTCCTCCTATCTTCTTGTTTCCGACAAAAGACAAACTGACTGATGGACCACGAGACAACTGGCTTACAAGACCGCAGCCAAAGGTAAGGGCCTCTGGCCCAATACCTCAAGCCGAAATGGCTTGCCCAGGCGCCTCCTCCTCTACGGAGAGGGTTCGGTCCTCTGCAAACAGCCGGAGGGCAACCGTGCCGACTGACAATGGTGCAGGACCAAGCACCTCTTCATCTACCTCTGTTCCCGAGGCGGTAGCACCGGCACGGAAAAAGCGCAAGTGCTTTGTCCCGCGGCAGATAGTTGAAAGGGAATCGCCACCACTGGTTTCCTATCACTCCTTCTCCTCCTCCGACTCAGAGGCGGATATGGAAACGGACACCAAGGGCTTCACTGTGGTGAAGGGACATCGGAACAGACGTAACTCCGCGGGCTCTCAGCACCAGCAGATACCACAGGGTACAACCCAACCCCCAACCAAGGGAGGGGGGGTAGAAAATACCGCCAATAGTAGCGGATGCTTTTAAGGAGCATACAAACACCATGGGGGTTCTAGCCTCGCGCCTGAAAGGGCGCGTTTAGGCAATTAGGAAGCCCCAAAAAGTCAATATAAAGACCTCCTCACTTGAGGATTTTGAAGCAGCTAAGGCTGTTCTTCGGGAATTAAAAATCCCGTTTTACAATTATTCGCCATCACGCCCTCACGTGGAACGGCGAATAATCAGAGGATGTCAGGCTGGAACTCCTCGAAGAATATGACACCACCTCAACAGTGGTCCAGTTGAAGAGGACTATTGTCTCCGACAGCGGCTCTGAAAAGGTGCCCATGCCAATGTTTCGGTCGTCGTGGACAAAGTGCACGACCAACAAGTCCAGCCAGTCGACACCGTGCGCCATCTGATCTACACTGCCGTAAAAGTTGAACGCTTTTTTGGCAAGGAGGGTCCGGCGCAATGTCGCAATTGCCTGGGATTCCATCATTCCAGCATGGCATGTGAGCGCCCGCTTGCATGGCTGCGGTGTATTGGAATCCACAAAGTGCAGGACTACCCTAAGCCGGACACGGACAGGGAATGTGTCAATTGCAAAGGCACGCACTGCAGTGTCTATAAAGAATGCGCGACGCACCTCAAAACTATAGAGAGCCGTCGCAAGGGACGCTCGGAAGCGGGTGAGGTCCGCCCCGGCGTCTCCTTTGCAAACGCCCTTAATAGGGCCCAGGCCCAGGCAGTAGTACCTGCCCCTGCCACGACTAAAGTAGCGGCACCACCTCTAGGCCATACACGTACCGAGGAGACTGTAGTGGCCAACGCTCCTCGTAAACCTAAGCGGCGAAGGAAACACAAAAGCAAGCGCCAAGCCGCGGAGAGAGTGAAAACAGCTCCTCAACAGCCACCCAAGGCGCCGGCTGAGCAGTCCACTGTGGCAGCTCCGGTACCAAGGGATACTGCTGTTACAGCCGGTCCACAGGTAGTATCTGTGTCGCCCGCTGTACCCATGGCCCCCCTGCTTTAGGGGGAACACTCTCGCAGGCGGACCTGGAGGAGTTTCAGGACCTAACCCTGTGGTTCAACAACATAATTAATCGAATCTTGCCTGTACTTCGAAAATTCAAGCTGCAGTACGGAAAGCCCTAACCTGAGCCCCATGCAGAAGCATGCCCTACTGGTCCAAACTTTGGCCCAGCTGATCATTAACTCAGCCAAGTAATGGCCTCCAGACTTGTCCGGAGACCATTCAGAGCTGCGTTCTGGAACGCAAACGGCATAAGGGGCCATTACCCAAGCCTCACTGAGTTTTTACAATCATATGGAATTGACATTCTAAAGGTCTGTGAAACCCACTTGGATGCTGCAAACAACTACTTGCTGCCCAGTTACGTCACCCATCGGTCCTCATCGGGTCGGCCGACCGGGGGGCGGTACAGCCATTTTCATCAAGAATCATATCACGCATATATCCTTTCCTCTCCCACCACTACAACATGTGGAGGTCTGTGACATTATGCTTGCCATTGGTGGGGTGGATACGGTGTTGGTAGTAGCATACGACCCTCCTGATAACCGCTTCTACGAAGCAGATATTAACACCCTTCTGAACCTGCACCCAGCGGTATGTATCGCAGGCGACCTCAACGCGAAGCATGCACATTGGCATAGCCGCGTCACCAATGCCAAGTGGTGAGGGCTTTACCGCCTGATCAGCGGTAACCCAAGCGTACTTGCGCATGGACCGAGAGGCCCAACGTTCCATCCGGCTCGAGGGAGGCCGGATGTGCTCGACATCATGCTCACCAAGACCATTCCATTCCATCTAGACCTCTCAGCGGTCAATGAGCTGGACTCTGACCATGACCCAGTCTTGGTGGATTCCAACATTGACCTGCCAGCTCTGGTCACTCCAGACTGGACATACGAGGTCGACTAGGATGCAGCCGTCCTTGACCTTAACGCGTCCGCGTGTCGATTCCATCGATGCACTGAAGGCGGCAGCCACGGCATTCTCCCAACACATCCGGGATGTAGTACGTGCCCATACGCACCGCATTCCATCCGACATACCTAACCCTCGGGCCATCCCCATTGAACCCAGACAGTTGATCAAAGCCGAAGCAACTGTCCGCAGGCTCTGGCAGCGTTTCCGCCATCCCAGGATACAGGCAGTCTACCAGAGGTTCAAGTCCTTGGCACGACGTCTGCTGCAGATTCACCGCAAAACAGCCTGGGAAAACACGATGGTAAATGTAGATCTTACAGAGAAGCAACCATGGCGGATAATCAGGTCCCTTAGAAAGGACAAAAACTCACATCAGCATCCTCTACATGGCACTCGCGGGAGACTCTCTTTTGAGGTCCAAGAGAAAGCCACGGCTTTCGCAGACCATCTAGAGCCCCAATTCGAACCCCGAGAAGATGTCTAGGACGAAGACTTTACTGAACTCGTGCAAGCGACGGTGGATTACCTCTATGAGGCACCTCCGCCGCTACACGCAGAGATCCATTTCCCCTTAGTCACCCCAAATCAAAAAGCTAAAACCCAATAAACCCCCGGGGCACGATGGCGTCACGGCGCACCACCTTCCCCGAAACGCCGTAGTCCACCTGACGAGGATTTATAATGCATGTCTGCAGCTTCGCCACTTTCCAACCCGTTGGAAGGAGGCGAGGGTGGTCTGCATTTTAAAACCCGGCAAGGACCCGGTCTTCCCTTCTACCTGCTACCATCAGCCTGCTACCCATCGTTTCAAAAATGTTTGAACGATTATTCCTATCCCGTCTTACCCCTCTTTTTGAGGAAAGGCAACTCATGCCGGATCATCAGTTCGGTTTCCGTCATGGACATTCCACTACACTTCAGCTACTGGGGCTGATTGAGAAGGTTGCCCTGGGTTTCCAGGAAAACTTCAAACCAGTCGCGGTGCTTTTGGATGTAGAAAAGGCCTTTGCAACCATATGGCACCAGGGGTTATTGTGCAAACTCAGAGAGGCAGAAATCGCTTCCCCCTACCTCATCCTGATCGGTAGCTTCCTTCGGAATCGCTCTCTTTGGGTGCGGGTGGAGGGGAAGTTGTCCTCGGTCAGACCCATGGCGGCCGAAGTTCCAGAAGGTAGCGTGCTATCGCCGTTGCTCTTTGCTGCCTACATGTCTGATCTACCCGTGGAACCGCATACTGTTACGTGTCAGTATGCAGACGACGTAATCATACTGGCACAGCACAAAAATGTTCGGTACTGCTTCCCTCCACTACAGCGACAGCTCGATGTCATCGGCAGGTGGAGTGAACAGTGGAGAATGGCCACTAGCCCGCAGAAGAGTCAGGCTATTCTATTGGGCAAAGTTCGAAACTGGCGGCTGGGTGTATCCCTGGCACTGCGGCGGAGAAGAATCCCATGGGTTGACTCCGCCAAATACCTGGGGTACTACTTGACCGTGGTCTAACCTTCACTCCACATGTCAGGGCAAAGGTCGGTCTGGGACATGGCGCCATGAGACAGCTATATCCCATACTCCACTCAACCATGCCTACTCACCTGAAACTACGCTTGTACCGTGCGATGGTTGCGCCCCTGATTCTGTACAGGTGCGAGGTCTGGGGTACGGTGGCTCGTTCCACCATCCGCAGGCTGCAGGCCGTGCAGAACAGGGCGCTTAGGATGATCTACGATACCGACCGTAGATTTCCATCACACATCCTTTACATTCATTCCGGCATACCATTCATAGTGGACGTCGTGCGGGACAGCACTCGCACAATGTATGTCAAACTCACAGCTCACCCAAACCAATTGGTCAACACCCTGGGGCAATATGATCATCGCCTACCTAGACGGTGGCAGAGCTACCGCTTGCCCAAGGACGCCCTTGGCTGGTAACTACCGCTATCCCTTCAAACACCCAAACCGCCAAATTTATTTCACACTTGGCACCACCACACCCTTCACCTATTCCTCTCGGTCTCCTGTCACTGTCACTGCATTGCTCGACGGTTCCACAAGCGGCCGACGAAGTAAGTAGTAGGGCAATGGTCGCTTGGATGGTTAGACATCCAAGATCTGACACATCCCACCGCCAATGACAACACAGGAAGCTAACCTACACCATTAGGGACATTACACTAAAGCTTGTAAAATTAGACAAACGTATACCACCTCACGGGTAAATCCGTAATTAAACGGATAGGTTCCGAGGCCACCTTACCATCCTGTTACCTATTCGTACTCACTCCTGGACTCCTTTTGGAGATGTTTGTACAATATAGTTCACAAAATCCTTCAAAATAAGTCAACTGCGTGTTTTATATTTCAGTAGAACTACATAACTAAAGACCTCAAGAAATGGTAACCGGATTTTTATTATCAACAAGATATGTAACTTCAATTTTGTGCAAAAGTCCTTTAAAATCTTCCTCATTGCGGAAACTATAAGATATACATAAAAGATGAGCATAAGAAAATGCAGATATTATTAATATTCATTGACAAGTGACCTTTGTTAATTTGGAGTTTGCAGTATTTTAAGCAATATGCTTTTAGGTGCCCAGTTAATGTGGTCTTGTTTCTCTTAAAGTGCGACAGTAAGTGTGGAATGTAAAGACTTTGAGTGCCACCTCAGTCTCCAGTATGAGTCTGTGTATCTGCAGTGTAATTTGTATTGCGTTATGAAATTAATGTATCGGACGGACGCAATGTAATATGCTACTCCTTGCGATTCATCGCGGAATTTTGCTTATTATTTATTATTTATTTGTGTCTTCCCACGGGGAGACGAGATGACGTGAGGAGAACCGCAGACCGGCTGAGAGCGGGGACAAAGGAAAGACAGAGAGACGTACAGAAGTCCCCTAACAGGTCTATACCTTCACCATCAAAGCTCCTCACACAGCGTAAGCATCTGCATATGCGTGAATCACCGCACTGACAGCCGTACCTGAAAAATGACAAGGGAACGAAATTAGGAAGGAATCCGTGGATTAGACAAGCCATCCCAGCATTCACGTAGCAACAAGAGGAAACCACGAGAAGTGGAGTCGGAGTCATCAGTCGATAGAACCGAACCCATGTTCTTCCAAGTACAGGACACAGAGTTTATCGCCTGAGCCATCCCGCTAGGTATAATATGTATGACATGTGTATACATTTATAGTTCACTTATTTTAAACTATTTAACATGCCTTTTAGAGCTGAAGTCTGTAGAGACGATGAATGAACACAATGGAATGTGAATAAGATAATACAAGATCCCTTTGTTGAAAGTGGCTTGACATATTAAGGATAAGGAAAGAAGCATTAGAACTCAGGGACTTTAGAATTTAAAATAAGCAGTAGCTAAAGTTATCATATTAGGCTCAAGAAAATGAGGAAACTAGATTTTATGAATAGCTTGTGCAATAAATATGGTAACAAATTGTAGCGGCTATACAGAAAGTAAGGCGATTATAACATATGAAAGGCTTTTTTTTTTTTTTTTTTTTTTTTTTTTTTTTTTTTTTTTTAAATTTTCTTATCATCTGAAAGCTTTACGGACATGATGCTTATCTCGATCCCGTAGAATTTCAATCACAATTGAGCAAGTTCTGCATTATTCTGTATGTATAACCAAACTGTTGCTAAGAATTAAGCTTTGTCGCCATGGCAGCCTTGTATTCAAGACAGCATAAAATAAAACATATTTCCTTAAAGAACTCATGACACCTATGGTAAACAGTATATATATATATATAAAAAGGCGCGCGTGCGTGCGTGTGTGTGTGCGTGCGCGTGTGTGTGTGTGTGTGTGCGCGCGCTGGGGATTACAGTTAATGAACTCGTACCAATGAAATGTGTAATAGCTTGCGTCCATATAATTTGGTATTAAATCTCTCAAAAGCATATAAATGGTATGCTAAAATAGAAAACTTGATAATAGCAAAAATTGAATAATCAGTAAGCCATTTAGGATAAGCAGAAAACCGATTATCTATTCCGATCATTTCCTACTTTCAAAAACTAAATTGAGTTTCCTTAAGTAAAAGATCTGAATACGTTTAAGGTGAATGAAATTACATTTAAAATATAGTCAGTAGGCAGACAATTCACACGAATATTATATTACGCAATCACTGTTAAATAGAAAACTATAAATAGGCAATTACCTATGTAAAAAAAAAAAAAAAAAAAAAAAAAATGCCCCCCCCCCCTCGAAAAAATGGAACAGGCCGCCATTAAGGTACTAGGAGTAAGTACTAAAGTAGAAGAACAACAAAAAGGAGGAAGAGGAGAAAGGGGAGCAGGAGAATGAAGAAAATTAAATTTAAAACTGACTAGGTATAACGCTAAAAAGCATTCCACCTATGATTTGAACACAATTAAAAGCGGGCTGTGGTGCTCAAAGTAAAATAAGATCATGAAATGAGAAACGGTGGGATAATAGGTGTATAAATAAATCCATGTAGTCGACCAGAAATGTCCTATGAAGAAGCATTTAAGCATAGCGGATTGAGACGGAGAGAACGTTGTGATTATAAACGTGTTTCGAATGTAAGGTGGATAAAAAGTTACAAAAAACCTTTGGATAAAACGAATAAAAAACAGACATGATGAAAATGAATTCAGATCACATAATACATTTATGTAAATTAGAAAATGCACAAAGCAAGTTATAAACAAACTGGAAAAGAGCAAATACCATTAATTATAATTTAAATTAGAATTATTACTAATGAAGTCAAAATACAGTACCCACAGAGAGGAATAATGCAATTGAAAATAAAAATGTTAAGAAACATAACGTGATATCTGAATTAACTATAGGAAACTAACATTGTGAGCAATATTAGATTTCACGAGTGAAAAAGAATTAATCGAGGAAACGAATGGAACACTGCAAACAAAAGCTTTCAAGATGAGAATTACGAAATATAAAAACAGAAGGAGTATGAGAAAATAATGAAAACTGTGTGCCTATAGCCTGAAAAACATTTGAGATAAGAGAATAAAAAAAAAAAAAAAAAAAAAAAAATCATGTACTATAATGTTTTACTTTCTGCATAGCCTCTACGATTTATTACCTTATTTATTGTAAAAGCTACTCATAAAATCTTGTTTCCTCATTTACTTGAGGCTAATAATGTTAACTTTAGCTAAATTCTAAAGTTCCTGAGTTGGAATCTCTGTTGGAGTTAGTTTGCTTGGATTATGTTATTCTATGGTTTCCATTTATTCTTTCCATATCCTTAATATGGCAAGCCACTTTCAACAAAAGGATCTTGCATTATTTTATTCACATTCCACCCTCTTCATTCATCGTCCCTATATACTTAAGCTCTAATAAAGTATGCTATAACCCTTAAAAGACCATACTTTCAAAAACGAGAAGACAAATTGAATTTATTACATTGCTATTTATAATAGAAGCACTAATTATAAAATAAACAAAGTAGCTTTATGATATACCTTCCGCTGAGTGAGGATGTGCGCAGACGCCGAAGCATTCATCGCTACATGCGGATCTTTTGATTGGTAGCCAGTAGTGTCGTGATGAACAGGTGTACCTTTGATTAGTCGGTTAGCAGTGTCATTATGAGCTTGTGTGCCTTTGATTGATGGATCAAAATGTCGTTATGAACTTGTACACATTTGATTGTTGCACAGCAGTGTCATTATGAAGAGGTGCATATAACGAGGTTCATTACTGTGGCGTATAAGCGTTACACTATGGCGTGGTCGAGCATAGAGAATACTGTGACTTTTTTGGTGGGTGTAAAGTAAAGAAGACAGATGTAGTCGGGATAAAGAAACACTTTTATTTCCGTAGACAGTAACTTTTTACACTCGTTGCAACAGCAAGAAAGTCTTTACCGATTCACCAACAGCACGGCTCCGAATTCGTAACACAAGACTGTCCCTTCTCCGTCGGCACGACTCCTCAACGCTTCGCATACGTCTCTTCTTTCCGTCGGCACGACTACTCAACGCTTCATATACGTCTGTCCCTTCTTTCCGTCGGCACGACTACTCAACGCTTCACATACGTCTGTCTACTGTCTGTCGCACCTTACCGCTATTTATATCTCCCAGGCACTATTCTGGAAAGTTCAGTTATTGCGGTGAAATACAAAGAAGAAGATTCCCGAAGTCTCTATCCTTTTCTCTCTTTCGGCAAGCGCCCCAACAATGCGGCCATTCTCTGTCTCTTTCCTTCGGCTCCTTTGCGGTAGTGCCGACAATAATGCGATGGATGACACTGCTGTTGTCGGCAATTAGATGCGGCGGGCGAGGTGACAATACTAAGCCTCTGTCAAATATCGTTCCGTAGAAATTTATTTCTTCAAGTAGGCGAAAAATACATAGGTGTTATTATAGTGGAAGACTCTTTGATAATTAATCTTTTCATTGCCGCACACTCATCTCATAATCTAGTTCGGTCACGCCGAACTTTTCGCTTTAAACCGTATGCTTTTGAGGTCAGTATTTTATGCATATTCTTTGTGCGTTTATATTTATCGATAAGTCTGCTACTTTATTGAACGCTAACATGATATATTTTTCCTGCATATGCAGGACTGAACAAATATGTAAAATAGGTTGCGTTGTACACGGCAAGTTTATTCCGCCCTTCATACGCAGAAAGACAATAGTAATCGACATTTGATGAGAAATTGAAACACAGTGATCACCAAAATCTGCGATCATGACTTTGGTCATCGTGATCAAAATAAAAATAGTACCTTTCCGTTCAAAATAGCATTACTCGTGGTTACTGTCATTGTCTACGGTAAAAAATTATAGCATAATTAGAGGAGCTTCCAAATGATTTTCAAGACACTAATGTTTCATAGGTTAAGCGGCATTTTATATACCATCTCTTACTTGTGAGAAGGTTCAAAGTTCAACGCTTCCGGTTTCTAGACGAATCTGATAAAAAGGATCAAAAAGTGTAAACAACACGATGCGTATGGGGGTAACGCCCAATAGGTATACAACACATTTAACATGCAGCTAACTTAATAATTCTACTAGGCAAATTACGACTTTCTTATGATGGTCTACGGAGTTTAGTCACGGAGGAAAATGGGAACCGCAGACAACGTCAATGAAAGAAGACAGCACTCCGATGGATATAGAATGTCATTAGCAGCGATAGCGTAATATATTGGTCTTAAGTGGTGCACATAACGACAATGTGTAACGAGAAACTAGTTACATATGGCATTAGTTTATTATGTAATCACAAAAGTGCAAAGAGACAAGATGAAAATGTTTATGATGACTTGCTCTCTAGTTTCTTAGTGCTAAGAATATGAAGAGTTCAAAGGACTTGGACGTCCCTGATATGAGGAGGAGGGAAGGAGAGAGCAGCAGGGTGAGTGCAACCCTCCCCCCTTACTATCCACTAGTTTTATGGCCTCTTCACACGATGTTCTGCCTCATTAATATTAATACGTGAAGGATGATTGTGGATAGAGCTAGGGTAGGGGGTAGAGGGGACGATTATCAGTAAGGATAATCTACGCGCAATGCGGTCTGCAATTCGATACTAGGTGGTTGCTCTAAGACAGCGATAATCCCTGTGATTGTATGGTGTGCCATAGATTTAGTCTGGCTTTCGATTCAAAATTACGGTGCTGGGAATACCGCCGTTCATTTGAAGTCAAGAAACTTCCCTAAAGAGCGTACAGATGTACCCATTGAAGAAAACCAGAAGTTATCTTTAAATTTGCATCTTACAATAATGTTTATTATATTTAAAATACCTGCACACATATATGTACATACAAGGTGGTTCACCAGTTCCTTATTGTTTTTGAAACTAGATAATACTTCACACTCTGAAAGCAATAAGGTCGTAATAAACGCCCCTGTCGACCATTTGATAGCCATGCAAATGTACCCTGGTCTTCATGGAAAAATGGACCTTAGACCTTAGCAGCAGTACATTCCAAAACATGCACACGAACTCATATTTCTCTATCTTCATGTTAGTCGAGATAAACATTTAGAGAAATTTGTAGACCTTATTGCTGATAGATGCAAGGAAAATATGGGAATACTTTGAGCGGTAGACAAATCTTTCAAAGCTTTGAAATTCCGTTCTCTTTGCAAGGCCGACAGATAAAAAAGTGAATATCAACCGTCCATTTGAGGAAAGTATTATTGCAATAGTCAAACAAATAACAAGCAAAATCTTCCAAATGGTTCTCCAAAAAGAATGCCTTTGGACGTAACTTGTGTGTTTTAACGAGATATACCTTTTTATAGAGTATGATCTAGCCTATCTCTTACGGTTTACCAGTTATGCAAAAGTCTTCATGAGTAAACAGGATCACATAGGTTATAACTAGAAAATTCAAAATATGCATTTCATTTGTTGTAAAAATATCTTAAATATTATATTTTATTGAAATAATCAACATGGGTTGTCAAACTGAAAATCAAACAAAGAAGCAAATAATTGTTAGAAACATTTTTGAGAAAATCAAAATTTTCGAAAATTTTTTCGTGTAAAGGCCAGTTCAAGGTGGATGAATTTTCTTCAAACTGTTCGTTAAAAGCTATTAAACCCTAAGTACCAACTTTGTTTTTTAACCGAGTTTGAGTTATATTGTTCACAGGCAGGCACACCGACACACACAAACACACACGCGCGCGCGTACGCATCTTTTTCTAAAATGACTTATTTTTTGGAATCAGGGAGCCTCGGAACATATATTTCAAGTGAAATCTCCACATCGAAATTTCGGATCCAATACCTAAAACACTTCTCTTACTTACGTAGTAGAGAAAGTAAACATATTCCGGTGCTCATTAAGGAATTAGGCTCCATATTTTCGTCATGTCTTGGCACTCATACTCAGCTTGTCTATTTATTATTGGCTTCTAAGGCAGAACTCTCCAATAGTTTTTTATTGACATCTGTTTTCATTTTTTGTTGCCTAGCTAAGTTTCATAAACTACCTTTGTAATCAAAATTCTTTTTCCAGCAGGACATAAGCTGGCGCTGACGGTCATTTGTTTATCTACGAGTTCCAATGTGTGCAACACTTCTGCATACTTTACATTCTAGTTTTTTCTTTGCAATATATTTTCTCTGTAGTATCAGTAATTATGACCTTGTTCACACAAATAAGATTCCTATTACATTTTTCTTCAGAACGCGTATTCGACACTGAACGTTCCAATTTGATTTACAGACAAATCTACACCTTCTGCATTCACTAGTTTTATTTATTATTATTATTATTATTATTATTATTATTATTATTATTATTATTATTATTATTATTATTATTATTATTATTATTATTATTATTATTATTATTATTATTATTATTATTATTATTATTATTATTATTATTATTATTATTATTATTATTATTATTATTATTATTATTATTATTATTATTATTATTATTATTATTATTATTATTATTATTATTATTATTATTATTATTATTATTATTATTGTGAAGTATCTAGGAATGACACTAGACTCAAAATTAAATTGGAGAAAGCATATAGAAACTAAAAGAAAAGAATTAAATATCAAATATAAGAAACTTTATTGGCTCATTGGGAGAAATTCCGAACTTGACATATACAATAAGTTATTAATTTACAAGCAGGTGTTAAAGCCAGTCTGGACCTATGGGATACAGCTTTGGGGCTGCGCTAAGTCGACCAACATAAAACACATACAGACTTTTCAAAATAAAGTTTTGAGAACAATAGTTAATGCACCATGGTATGTACGAAATGATGACATACATAGAGATCTCAAAATCGACACTGTTATACAAGAAATAAAAAAGACTGCAACGAAACATCATTTAAAAGTGCAGCACCATGAAAACAAAGAGATGTTGAAAGTTCTTAGTAACTGTGAAGTTCGAAGACTGAAAAGAAAAAAGCCAGATGACTTAATGTGAGACCGCAAGAACTATGTGTAAACTATGGGAGCCTTCAATGGAAGACTCGCCTTTATATGTGAACCTATTTAAGAAGAAAATATTACTAGATAAGCCTTTGCTTAGTTGTAATTTGATTTAAAAAAAAAAAAAAAAAAAAAAATTATTATTATTATTATTATTATTATTATTATTATTATTATTATTATTATTATTATTATTATTATTATTATTATTATTATTATTATTATTATTATTATTATTATTATTATTATTATTATTATTATTATTATTATTATTATTATTATTATTATTATTATTATTATTATTATTATTATTATTATTATTATTATTATTATTATTATTATTATTATTATTATTATTATTATTATTATTATTATTATTATTATTATTATTATTATTATTATTATTATTATTATTATTATTATTATTATTATTATTATTATTATTATTATTATTATTATTATTATTATTATTTTGTTTTGTTTGCTGGAGTAAAGTATCTAATAATTTTACTCATGTCCGCTCAATAGTATTATTGCTAAGGATCGGAAGTTGAAGGCCCATAAATTGCCTAAAGGGATCTTTAAACATACTTATAATATCTAAAGAATAGGACCTAAAGGCTGGAAAAAGCACATGAACGAACGGTCCAAATTAATAAGTTCAGTTTTTGTGTGCTCTCTACACGCGCCAACAGTAAGAGTTCAATTTAATTTCCTTTATTGTGATATTAATGCTTGATAATTCCTATGTCTGGTTAGGATTGTTAATGTATAATCTGATTGTGACACGAGTATTTCTTTAGCGCGTGAGCCAAAGTGAACAGGCTAATTTTTACAACTATCACAATGAAAATATTATAGGTGGTATATACAACGTTTTATGCAATTTCAGCATTAAAATACGTAAAAATAATTAAGAAAATTGCTTAATGAAAAATTATAATGTGTCAGAGATCACTGATGTATGACGTAATATAGTTGCTAAGCAGATGTTTCATTTGTTTCAACACTTATAGTGGAAACTGGAAGGTAATGATAAAAATGTGGATTATATTGCTCTTGACATTCAGATTGAAGCTAATAGCCCTGAGAATTAATTAATTCCATAAAAACTGAAATGTGTTTAGGAAAAGGAAAAAGAAAAGTTTTGTGAAAGGTGAAACGAAAAGTGTGTTAGTTTGACTAATAAAGCCATATTACTGGGATAATTCTCAGAGCGGGTAACTATGTAAACGTTTATTACTTCTTAATATGGTAAATAATTTAAAGTTAGCTATTAGATTTACCAAGGAAGGTGAGTATACCATCTAAAGTAGGCTCTGATTAATGTATATATTGTTGTTGGTTTTATTTTTAAAATACATTTAATGGGGTTATTCTTGTGTTTGAATGTTGTTGCACTTGCGACAGCGACGATAGCAGGCTTTCTTACAGGCATATTGGAGAAAGTTATGTTTCAGCGGTGATGACGTCATTGGTAATTACGTCATTCATTTTCTGACACTGGTGCCAGAAATAGGTTAGTTTCGCACAATTTATGCAGTTAAGGTCGTTTTAATGCGGATTGTATAAAAATACTTTGCTCACTTATTCTTCGTTTTATAAATTGGCCTAGTTCTGTCATTGCACTACCAAATAGTGAAATATCATAATTTAACTAAAACTGCTTCACTGAGTTTATATTCTATACAGTGAATACTCAAACAGTGGGAAAATTAGGTTGAATGAGTCTTTACACATCAACGCATATCAGCTCACGAGTGAGACAATAGGTCTCAAAAGACTTACTATCTGACTCAGTAAGCATTTCAGATTCCTATTGTGATGCTATAAACGCGATCACAAAAACCTATTATAAGCAGAAGAACCAAGACAGAGAGAATATTCATGTCCGTAAGTTAAACTATCGCTCTAGGTGGTTCAGTACCCCCAAGGAAATGAATTATCAGAGATCAATTGCGGTATAAACTGATTTAGCTTTTGTAACTAGCAACGTATCACCTTTATTGATTTTGTAAAATCGTGTATTACCTTTGAACCTTTATCCAAATTTGCTGCATTGTGCCTCAAAAGTTCGACTAACTTAACCTTATAATCGTCGTGTTTGGTTTTCATGTGTCGATGAAGTAGGGTTGTTCGACTTCCGCGGAGATGATTGAACTGCAACATTATTTTTACCGATGTCCTGTGGTGGCCCACTTTGTTGTCGCACTTTTTACTGGCGATGATTCAACACTATCGCCACTGTCACTTATTTGATTGATTTTACCTTTTCCTCTTACAACGAATTTATCAATCTTACAAAAACAGTTAAAAATGTAGTCCACTATCACAAAAGAAGTTCAACGGCGATAATCTGAAATTCACAATCTGAAGTTCGCAAATATAAAGAATGACATGTGAGACTTTGAGGAGGAAAAATGTAAAAGAATAAACGAGTCTCCACGTAACCGTCACGAAAATACATCGAGTACTGAAATGTTTTAAATCAATCGGCAACGCAGCTACATTCATAGACACTGTTCTTGTTGTTGGCGTTTTAAAAAAAGAATGCAAATGATTACTAAGCACGGCTGTAGGATATCGTTGTTAGGTGGACCGGTAGAATAAGTTTTTTTTTTCTTTTTTCTTTTTTTAATACAGAGGGTATTTCAAATCTCTCTGGTTGAAGGATTTTTCGCTATTTGGGATCACTCAGGAAACATGTATGTACATACACATTTAAACTGACTGTGGGCGTATTTTAAATGTTACATATTCTCTCAGGAGTCTAACATATCTCTGGTGGTACGAGTGCACATGTGAAGTGAACCAGGTTGAACCCAGTGGTCACAAGGTCGCGTGTTCAAATCCGACCCTGACCTTTGGTTTTTACGTGTATTTAATAGCGACAACCTCATGTCAATAGATTTACTGGCATGTATAACAACTGCGGGGCGAAATTGAGGATACCTGATGTGATCCTAAAAATAACTACATTATATCCTTAACAGCTATCCTACAAATTTTTCTGGGAAAGAAAGTCATTTCATTTGGATTTATCGCCTACTAACTAAAATACTTCACGTCAGTGGTTCGAGATTTTATCCCTATTACTTTTAGACTTACGTTGGACACCAAAAAGGACCCAAAATAAACAAAATAAATAATAAAAAGCTGGGAAACTCTATTCAAAAGCATTGTTGAACAACCCCAAACACTGCAAGAAGAAAAGCAAGTAGAGAAAGCTGTGTGAATGTAAGGTGTCACATTTCTAAGGTAATCACATGGAAAATTGAATGAATTCTTTGTAGAAGAGGTAGTAGAGAAAGAAATGTGACTGTGTTTCATAAAAGAAACGTGAATAAGGTAACGTGGGAATGTAACATGTTTTTTTTTTTTTTATTTCAAATACATGAGAAATTGTTTGTATGAGGGAGTAGAGAAAGAGTGTGTATTTCATTAAAGAAAAGTGAGTGGAATAAACCGTGTGAATGTAATACGTGGCATTTCTATTTCAATGGAAAACTATATGAGTTGAAAGTTTAAGGGCGAGTGGGGAAGGAATTGTGAATTTATTGTGTAAAATAAAAGCGAGTAGAGAAAACCATGTGAATGTTATGTTGTATAGTAAATTGGATTGCACACAAACCTTCTACACGAACAAATACATAGACGTGATATATATTATACACGTATGAGCAAATGCCCAGGCTTGAATTACCGTGTGCAGCGCGCGATAATAGAGGGAAACAGTCTTAGAATATTTTCCACTTCACTTACAAGACTTTATTTTCCAAGGAATAAACTCATTCCTGTATATGCTCCTATCGTCTAACATTACGGATTACAGGTTGTAAATTGCCGTAACAAAATCCATGCAAACGTAATGTTTGACATTTCTTTGTTTCGTATTAATGTTATTGCTTTATTTTATTATTATTATTTTAATTATTGTTATTATTGCTATTGTTATTACCACATTGTTATTACTTTTATTTTATTTTCATTAGTTTATCACTGTTAATTATTATCCTTATTAGCAGAGACTGGAACTTAGGCAGAACGCCTTTTTAAATGTGTCAAATCTATCTTCAGTTTGAAAGTGAATCTGTACGAATTATGCATTTGTGATTGAAATGTCGCAGTTTTATGTTGCCTTTTTCTGCCTTTTAAATATAAATGCCTATTTTACGAAATAAATGCCTTTTCTTGCCTTTATTTCATTATTTAACTATTATTTATTAATATTTCCTTCGGGTACATTTTATTTTAATAACCGTTAGTCCGTGACAATGAAAGTTACTTCTCCGAAGGTACTCGTATATTATTGTCTTTAAGTTGCAGACAACATAGGCGTCCTTCATTCAGTTCCACAATTTATTTGCAACAATGAGTGCTGCCGCGCAAATAAATGTATAGATAACAGAAAGCGTTTGAACTACCGCTTGTGTTCATTTTAAAAGGCAATAATGAGTGTGGATCTAACTTTTGTTTTTCTTTCGGGTTTCATTGCAACGTTGTAGCTAGCAGCAAGATGTCAAAATTCAATGTTCCTTTACGCAGTAAATTACAAAGTTACATTAATACTTTTGCATCCAACGTATTTTGTACCGACGGTGAAGTACTCACATGCAAAATATGCGAGCAGTCAGTGAACTACGAAAAGAAGTACTATTTTATATCACAGCATATCGGCACAATGAAACACAAAAATGCCCTTTCCAAGGCTACTGGGCAGAAGATTTCTTTGCTTCCAACAGTAATTGCAATATCGAGTCGAATCACAGTTTTTGGGCAAGTATACAAGCAATCTGTACCTAGCGAGTCAAGTTTGCGAAAATGTTAACTGAATGTTACGATGACACAATGAAAATCATTGAAGATAAAATGAAAAATAAGATTGGATTTCTATCGACGAGTCAACTGATACCATAGGTCGTTTCATTGCCAATGTTATTGGACCATTACCTCCTACAGAAAATGAATCAATGAAACCATTCCTGCTTTCGACAGAGTGTCTTGAGAAGGTTAACAATTCAACTATGGCGCAATTATTCATTCACCAGATCATTAAAGTTGCTGTGGCCTGAAGAGATTCAATACGACAACGTCTTACTTTTCATCAGTGACGCTGCACCATATATGGAAAAGGCTGGAATGGCGTTAAAGGTGCTATTTCACGTGGCCTGCGTAGCACATGGCATTCACCGGTGTCACAAGATGCTTGTTTCCGGATGTTGACAAATTCATATCCAGTATTAAGAAGATTTTTGTGAAAGCATTTAAATCTATTACACCAAATCCACCTTTGTCCCCCAGCCTATCATAACGAGCGGCACTTTACTACGCTTCAAATTTCCGGAGTATAACTGAGGTGGTGAACGCTCTGGAGGATGAAGCGTCTTCAATTGTAGCAGCCAAGAAGCTTCTCAACTCTTCGGAAGTGGAAAATCATTTTACTTTCATTACGGCCATGTTTGGGTTCCTGCCACAAGTGATCTGCCAGCTTCAAGGAGGAGGACAACCTTTAACGAAGTCAGTGAAATTGTGGATGAACCAATGCAAAGACTGGACAGTGTACCAGGGAAACGGGGTTCATGTTAGTGCAAAGTGTAAAAGTGTCATCGAAAATTTGTGAACTGGATAAACTTTGAAACATTTAAAAAATTCAACAAGGTGACAATTCTGTTGCAGTTGAAATGGGTTCCACAATGATGCTGTGTTTTAAATTTTCTCCAATAACTTCTGTCGATGTTGAGAGGTCATTTTCTCATATGAAGAATGTGTTATCTGGCAGAAGACTCAACATGATCCCAGAGAACTTAAAAAAAGCTTTTGGTTGTCATGTGCAACGAATAAGGCATTGCAATACACAAACCTCTTAAAAAAAAATTGTATCAATTACAACACTAGCACTTCGTTTAAAACATTGAAGTTCTTTAAAACATGACGATTAAATTATTACCTGTTTTAGTATTTATGATGCCTTCTTCCGACCTATTTTAACTATTTATGCCTTTTTGCCTGCCTATTTTAATGGTTTATAACGCCTAAACTTTCGTCTCTGCTTATTATTATTATTATTATTATTATTATTATTATTATTATTATTATTATTATTATTATTATTATTATTATTATTATTATTATTATTATTATTATTATTATTATTATTATTATTATTATTATTATTATTATTATTATTATTATTATTATTATTATTATTATTATTATTATTTATCACTATTTGTCATATTATAATAACGATTATTTTTGCTATTATTTTATTGTACTTATTTTTATTAGAGTGTTTATTATTATTGCTATTATTTTTGTTGTTATCATCATTATTATTATCATCATCATTAGTATCCCCATTATTATTTATATTAGTACTATAATTGTTGTAAGTTATTGTTAATTTTTCTAATTATTACTGTTACCACATTATTGTTACTATTCCACCATAGAATTTAATTAAAACAACATGTATTCGGCGTTATCTCCACCACTGTAAACTTCTCGGAATTTAACAACAATATTTCTACTATATTCTCGTGTATTTTAAAGTATATATTGCAATCTCGTAGAGAAATATGAGGGAGGGTTAGACCTACTTCTCACACTCCTTTAGACGATTCACACAACGAGATGAAATCCACTCATGGATAACTACTGGTTATTGCAATAACGAATTTGTAAGGATATTTTGTAAACAGCGCTAACATTCCTTTGTTGATCTTCAGTTGTTTATAAACGTCCAGTACATACCACTGAAGTAACTTTACCTAAATTCAAACTATATCCAGATTGGGAAAATATTAATCTTGTATACTTGTCTGACCCTAACGGAAATTAAAACTGGCCGTAATGTAATTGCTCGCGGTTATCGTTTCCATCCAAACAAAAGAACAAATTAATTACTTAGAGGCTGCTTGTGTTTGTTCCCCTCTTGTGTCAACTTTATGTTGTACGCAAGGCTCTCTGAGAGGCTCCTCTTCAACATGGAAGCGCAACAGTCCTGCACTTGGATGAACGCGGCAGTCTACCCCACATATAAAGTGTAATCTACTATATCAAACTCAGCTGAATTTGTTACTTCAGCAATGAACCGTTTATGTTTACTCCATTTCAGATTTGGAATATCCCGAGTACAAGTTCAGCACACACATGGGGCTCACAAATAATCCAACATCAACATCAATAATCCAACATGTCCTGAATCTACCGTTCATAGTATTGTTCACGTGAAAAGATCTAATCCGTTGAACTCACATTACTTTCTCTATTATTGTACTAACCATTCTAACAAACTCTTATTCCTCTAACTTCTTCATGTAGAAATGATCTTATTGGTAATTTTCCTATAGGTGCAAGGGAATATGGGAATACAGTAGGCTTTGAGCGACAGCCAAATTTTTAAAGCTGGTTGCTATATGAAGGCTTCAAATTTCGTTCTTTTTCTCCATAAAAATGCATTTGAACATAAATTGTGTTTTAACGAGATCCACATTTTCTGTGCAGTAAGATTTGGTCTATCTCTTACGGCTTACCACTTATGCAAAAGTCATCAAGAGTAAACAGGCCTACATGAGCTATAGCCAGAAAACTTGAAATATACATTCAATTTCACATAACATATCTTAAACACATGCCATTTTAATTAAAATTGTTGGAGCTATTTTTGAGAGAATCAACATTTTCGAAAAAGATTCCATGTAAAGGGTAGTTTAGGGTTAAGGAATTTCCTTCAAAATCTTCGTGTGTCATCCTTGAAAAATATTAAACTTAAATACCAACTTTGGCTTTTGGCGACTTTTCGTTTTTGAGTTATGCTCGCAGACACACACACACACACACACACACACACACACACACACACACACACAGTGACACACTTACACACACTTATACATCACACAGAAAGACAGGCAGACCTTTCGCTGAAAAATACTTATTTTTTTAGTCAGAGGGCCTCAAAACATATTTCGGGTGAAATCTGAACATCGAATTTTTTGATGGAATACAATATTTCCCCTAATTAAGTACTAGACGTAGTAGAGAAAGTAAATTTTTTTCTAAATAATGAACTATCAATAGTTTCCGTAGTAGGTCTTCCTATATAACCATGTGTAAATTTATTTGTTGTACCATGTAGTGGAATATTTATTTGAGCGACAAATTACAAAAGATGAAAAAAATAGTCCATTTCAAATAAATGATACAAATACTGCCATCCTATAGACAAAGAAAACTGTAAACTTCCTTTAAGTATAGGAAAGCGTAATCCATTGTGTAATGGTTTATGCAGAAAAGAGTATATTACCCTTTGGATACTTGACTAATAGTTTATTCTACAACAGAATTGAAAGGCCTCATTTTCATATACAGTGTAATTTATAGAGAAGCTTGATTTAGAGTAAATAAAACGACTTTAGTTTTTTATTGCACTTATTAACACTAAAAACCCTTTTACCTTGGATTGTGGTGCCATTTAGTGAACTGTTTCCTAGCCTCAATTCGATCTCGGGTTGTGCTTATTTTTATATTTATATATTTTCCCCAAAGGAGGGAGAACAATACATAAATTGTAAGAAGTTCTAATGTTCAATTGCCCACATTAAAAAGGTGTGGAATCGATGAATATGCTTGAAATTTTGCGAACATTTTCTTTGTTAAAATCATTTCCTCGGCTAAATACATTAATACTGCTTTCCGCTTGCTTTATGTCACTACACACTTAATGGTTAATTTTCAATGATTGATGGGTAAAAATGCGTTGTGTATAAGTAATTTGGCTAGAATAATATTGCGATGCCCGCCGAGTGTAGGGGCAATAGCAAAGGCTCGAGGCCGGACTGCCTAACAGGGTGCGTGCAACAAAGGCGCTCAAGGTCAGGCTGCCTCGTACGACTGTTGTGCACACGTGAGATCAGAGTGGTAACATAGAGAGTTTTCAAGATTATTCAAGAAGTGTCTGGCAGCCGGCGCATTTGTAGAAGTTCGAGAAAGATCCGTGTTATCATTCTTACTATACGAGGACGCGAGGCAACGGGTAGAGGAATTATTTACAGAGAGTCCTCGGAGTGAGTCAGTCAACTTTTAGTTTTAGAGAGACAGAGAGAATGTGTGTGTGTGTGTGTGTGTGTGTGTGTGTGTGTGTGTGTGTGTGTGTGTGTGTGTGTGTGTGTGTGTGTGTCAGCTGCATCGGAAGGAAGATAATGAAGCAGCAAATGAATGTCGAATAATTGTATCGTCAGAGTCAGCTGTTTGAGAGACAGAGAAAGTGAAGAATGATAGAAAGGAGCGAGTCAAGTTTGCAAGAAGAAAACGGTTGTGAGTTGTAATATCACGAAGGACTGAAGACTTAATGCCGATAAAGATATGTGTTTGTGCAAATAGCTTTGGAGGAAAATAAAGTAAGCAAAGTAATTGGACTGACCTTTTGTCGTCTTTGTAACAATACGTTTTTAGATAACATTTTCATATACAAGATTACATATGAGTTTGTCATGGATAAAAGAAAGTGATCTAAGTGCTGGCTGCTCATGAATTCGTTTTCTGAATTGATTAATATAAATAATATTATAAAGATATTATTAGACTGAAACTATTTGCTTAAGGTGGCTACCAAATCTTCCATGATGTTATGCCTTGTTAAACTCCTAACAATGCTACTAATTTTTCCCGCTTCAACTAGGTACTATGTAAAAAAAGAAATAGTTTAGGTCAATGGTTTCCAATCGACTGATCCAATTTACAGCAAAAGTATACAAATGTACGCAAACAACAACATAAGCAACAGACCGGATCAAATCAATCAAATTAAACACAATTTGTGCTTCCACATATATATTTTTTCTCTAACCAGATAAACAACACAAAAACTGATGTGAATTTTATGCGAGTCTAATTGGTATGGATGTTCCCCCTCATTTATCAGTGTGCGTTAACTAATTGAAACCTTTTAAATGTTTCCCTAATTGCTGCATCGCGCAAGCACCTCCCCCTCCCCCTTCAGGTGGGATGTGTAGGCAACCGGCGTAGCGCCCAACAGCGTAAAATTACCTAATTATCCATTACGTCACTTCGTAAATAATATTGTGGTTGTTACTGCTTGTATACTGTGCTGACTCGTCAAAATAAATACCAGTGTTTTTGTTCTGCACACATCCACTAAACAGCGACCGCAGCTACGGCCACCAAGAGCAGTCAGCACTATTCTTTCTTTTTCTATCCCTTGCGTACCTACTACAGCACGTTTTAAACTTTGAAGACTAAACTGATTACTAGCTACATTTATTATAATGTAAAACAAGTGCTAATACCACATAGCTAATTACGAACCCTTGTAAAAGCAGTTGAAATCATATATGTCTAAAAGAGGAAATGTTTACCATCAAAAGGAAGAGATAATTTGCTTTTTAAAGTTATATTACAGCTGATGCTACTTGAATGAATGGAAATGGGAAGCTAATGCCAATCAAAAGGATCGAGAAGCTCGTGGTGTTTTTGATACTGATATGTTTGCCTACAATATGTCTTTATAACTGGATTTAATGAAGCGATAATTTACAGCATATGTATTTATTATAAACTAGCTGAAATACGCAGTGTTGCCCGTGGTTTGACAATTTACCAATAAAACTTTCGGACTTACGTTGCACTTGCCCAACAGCCTTGTATTTCTTTATAGGCATTGAAAAGTGTTACCTCACACATTTAAATACTTAATTAAAACTCTTATGATAATATAAGGAATAAAAATAAACTAAATTAATACAAACACCAGGAAAATACTATGCAAAATTACTGTTGAACAACTACAAATACCACACGAATAAGAGCGAATAAAGAAAATCGTGTGAATTTAATATGTTCTGTTCCTGTTCTGTTTCTGTTTCGATAATATAGAAATGTGTATAAATTGTTTGTAGAAGAGTGAAAAGCGAAATACATGTGAGTGTATTACGTAAAAGAAAGGTGAGTAGAGAAAATGTGAGAATCTAATAGTTTGCATTTCAATTTCAAACATATAGAAAGTTATATGAACTGTATGTAGAAGTGGAAGTAGAGAAATAAATTTTATTTTGTAAAAGAAAAGAGAGTAGAGAAAACCATGCGAATATAATACCTTGCATAGTAAAATGGATAGTGTAAAAGCCTTCTCTATGAAAAAGCATTGAAATTGGCCAATTTTCATTTCATTTGGATGAATGGCATACCAACCCATAAGGGACAAAGAATTACTCATTTTTACTTTCTCTTCTGCGTTTAGGAAGCAGAGGAAGTATTCTACTCCACCCAAAAATTCGATGTCCAGGTTTCACCGGAAATATGTTTTGAGGCTCCCTGAATCCAAAAAAAAAGCATTTTTAGAAAAGGTTTACACGTGCATGTTTGTATATGTATGTGTGAGTGTGTGTCTGTGAACAGCTTAACTCAAAAACGAAAAGTTGATTAAAAACAAGGTTGATATTTTAGTTTAATACCCTTCAAGGATGGGACACAAAGATTTTGAAGAAAATTCCTCCACGCTAAACTACCCTTTACACGGAAACTTTTTCGATTTTTTTTTTTTGAAAGGGGAGACTGAAATAGAGTTGGAAGTAAAGAGTGCTTATCTCGCCTGGAAGGAGGGAAGATGTGAAGGTGTGTCCACGAGGAGATAGAAGGGAGAAGTGTTGCGGGTTTCGTGAGGTTCCGCTGAGCACCCTCCTTAGTGCGGGAGTTTCAGCCGGCAAGTTGCCGTCCTCGAGGTGAGGGATATCTGGATGATAGCCATGACCTAGACCCTAGCTGCCACACACAGGAAGTAGACGTGGGGTGGTTAGGATAAGACGGGTATTTTTCTTCTTCATTTTGGGATCGTTTTAGCCTACATAAATGGGCGCTGGTTGTAGGTTGTTGTCAGTAGTTGAAGTCCCGACATTGGCGGCATCCTCTGTGCTGTGGTGGTTGGTTGTCGGTCGTAAATGTCTTGGCATATCGTGTAGGAGGAGTCGTTGAAGGGTTATCCTCCCCTCGACTGTTGCCATACTGGTATAAATCCCTTACTGACTTTAGATGGTTTTTAAGATAGAGATGGTGGTTGAATGGTGGGAAAAATTGTTTGGAATGGCAAGTTAGATGATGAAGAGAGAGAGAGAGAGAGAGAGAGAGAGAGAGAGAGAGAGAAAGAGAGAGATGTAACATATCATTATTTTATGGTTATGATAAAGCTGACGTTAATGGTGATGATGATTTTGTGAATCGTTAAACGTCTTTGTTGGGGTATTGCTGGCCAAGCACACGTCTGGATCCTTTGTATGTTTCCTCGGGGTCGATGTCATATTCTCCGAGGCCACGGATGAGGTGGTAAACGTAAGCTGGAAGTCTGGCAGAGAAACTGTTGGGGAGATGTAGAATATATTCTTTCAAGGTGGAGAAACAGAGGTCTGAATGTATATTTATTTGGGATGTACCATTCTGCTGCGGTGACTGTACATCTATTTTGTAGGACTTGAAGCTGATAAAGGTTTTTTTCTGGCTGCAGCTCCCCAGATTTGGCATGCATAGACCAGTGCAAGCAGGAACACTTGTTCGTACACAAGTAACTTATTCTTCACTGACATCGGTGATTTCTTGTTGTGCAGTGGGTACACCAAGGCCATTCTTTTACTGACTTTGGATGCCAATGTTGAGTTATGCGCCTTCCAAGTTAGACACATACATATGTAGTACTCCCAGATATGTTGCCTCGGTGAACCATGGAACATTTTCACCTGCTAAGTGAAGATCGTTTACTTCCTGAAGTCTGGTGAAGGTGATGGCTTTCGATTTGTTGGCGTTGATCTTGAGACGCGGCAAATGTGGCAAACCATGCTGCCAGCATGTGAGCATAGCGCTGAAGACGTTCCACTCCAATACCGTGATCAGATGATGCTGTGGTAATCGCAGTATCATCAGCGAAGTTGCAGCCCCGAAGAGGAGGAACAGTATTAATGAATGTTACGAATAGCAGAGAGCCCAGGACACTGCCTTGGAGTATTCCTGCATTGACAGAAAATATTTCGAAATGAATGCTGCCCCTAGTGACACAGGTTTGGTTGGAGAGAAAACTATGTGTGAGATGAACCAGGTATGATGGGGTGTCCTAGTTTATCAGGCAATGAAGGAGACCTTCATGTCACACTGTGTGAAAGGAACGGGAGATGTCTAGAAACAGGGCTGCAACGCAATGCCGATTGTAGAAGCCGTTAACCACTTCGTCCACGAAGGGGCGAAGGGTATTCTACCTGTTGAGCCTCCTAGGCTGATTGGTCTATAGTTGCCTGGGTTTTGAGCATTTCTCATGGCTTTGGCAGAGTAAGGTGCGCATGTTTCCATGCTGCCGGGAAGTGTACGAGGCGAAGCAAGTTGCCGAAAAGATGGACAGAGGTTACAATGTTGATTTTCTCTACGGTGTCCGGCATAGTTATTGAGCGTCAGGGGTACTGATAAAAATTGCGCACTACTGCCTCGACTTCTTCTAAAATCACGGCATCAAGGGGTTCAGCCGGATGGAAGGTGGAGGCTAAATACTCAGCCATCATTTCAACTTTCTCCCTCGTGGATTGGGCAATTTTTCTGCCGTTTCTGACGGGTGGATCAGATGAGTGAACTTGGAGTATGGCCTTGGTCATTCTCCAGAGGAAAGTGTCTGGAAGGGAAACGATTTTTGTATGATGATGGATGTTGTGGAGTGTGGCGATGTCCAAATAATGTGGTGGACAACGGTGGCCACAGCTAATAGTTGGAGACGCTGGAGAAAGTGCGACGAGGCCACTTCTTTCCAAGCATCTTGACAGGACCATGCCTCTGTGGTTCCTGATGGTGGAATTCCAGCACGGGATTTTGGCGTTAATGTATCCCATAGCTATGGTGGGCGAGCCATGTATGAATACAGCGCCCAGATCTTCGCTGATGCGTCTACCTGGTGGAATGTAGAGCAAATAGAGGTTAAGTGGTCCTCTGTTGGTTGCCACTTGAAAACCCGTTCCTTCCAGGCCTTCAGTGGCCGTTAATAGGAGACTATGGTGCTGGAAATTCCGGTTATGTAGATGTTCGTGCCACCAAAACCGTCATCACGATCTCTCCTGTAGCAGATCATCCCTGGAATCGTGGCATTCTGGTTGCCAGACAGATGGGTCTCTTGGACCAGAAGAACGTGAACTTTGTTGACTGCAATGAAGTTTTTAAGTTCTTGAAGTTTACCACGAATGCTGTTAGCGTTTCAGGAACAGATCCTGATCCCGAGGAGTTTGGTCAATACTTCACTCCTGTCTGCCATATTGGGACATAAACGTGATTACTGTGTACACCAGTAAGGTTTCGGAGGCAATAGAAGCAGGCCTCTGAGCAAGGGAGTTCGCCATAACTGTAGCGAAGTCCGCTTGTAAGTGAAGTGGGATTTTCGCCATCAGGTTGAGGAACCGTTCGTCAGGGACCAAGGGATTACTGTGAGATGGTTGAGGTGTCTGTGGGTAGGCCGACAGACGTTTCTACGCTGGTTGCCGAGGTGGCCATGGTGTTGTGTGCCTTGTTGCAGCGGTTGGAGCACCTGTTTGTCTTCTGGAGGAAGAAGGTTTGATGGTATTTGTAGCTGCAGCCCTGGAGGTGCTTGAAGGAGCAGGCAGCGATGGCGGAGAGGTTGTTGGCACTGGGAGTTCAGTTGTGATTGCTCAGGACTGGTTGGTACTCCAGGTACACTGACCGGTGCTTGTGGTTGTGTAGTACTTGCTGGGAGAGCTGAAGCGTACTTCTTGTGCTGCAGTGGCTTGATTGGAGGCAAACCCGGGTAGCGTGTACCCTTTGAACGCTTCCGCGGGAAGGCCCAGGGGGTTACTACCCTTAGGCGCTGCAGCAAAGCGGGTGCGCTGTCCGTTTTTATTGAGATTCATCTCAGTTCTGGCCTCCTGCCAGACAGGGCATCTGGCATACCTGCAGGAGTGTTCACCCCAAACAGTTGAAACACGTTGGTTTTGAGCCCTGCATTCCAGGTAACTTGTAGTTCTGGCATTTGTGGCCTGGTTCGCCACAAAATGAGCACACGGGCTGCAGCTGACATCCTGCACCACTGTGCTGAAACTGCTGGCAGTTTGTGCACGGCAGCAGTCTTGAACGTGGGCGGTATGATTCAACGCGGATCAAGCGTTGAACATCCTCATTTCCTTGTAGATATTATTGGAGTGGGCCTCCTTCCTGAGAGCCACTCTGAAATGGAGTATAAGCTGCGCTTGGGGTAGGTCTTTTGCGTTACATATATAAGCTTCTCTTCAGGCAGTAAAGTTGTTAGTTACGGCACTGGTCCGTCACTGAGCACGTTTCTGATTTTTTCGATGATCATCCGGAGTGCTTGGCAGGAAAGCCACTATCTCACTCATGTTCCACACGATGTACTGGACATCAGGGTGGGAAGTGTTGAAAAACGTAAGCTCACGGGCCTTGTTAGCATCCCGGAGGAAGATAGGGGTTGTTTTGTACGATCGCAGAGGAGCAGTGATTTGGGTACGATTTACTGCCGCACCTTCAGAAGTGTCCATACTGCGGTCTTCTCTTGTGTGAACCTGAGTGGCAGTATCCTGTGAGGTGCTAGCTATGTTTTGGCTGGTGGTGGCCAGCGTTTGGAAACTGTTTGAAGATGGCACAAGTTCTTTTGCACAGGGTCCCAAGTTCCTCTTTCTCTTGTAGGAAACAGTTTACCACTCTTGCTCTCGTGGGCTCGCCTTTTCGTGTAATACGAAACAGGCGTGTATAGCATGCACACGCAGCTTATGTGCACACATGATCTTATATAATGTGGTATCCTCTTCCCTAGAAACATAATTATTTGGCAAGGCTTGCAGAATTTGGTGGTCAGCCTGCGCGATGTAGCACGTTCTTGCCTTCTTTCTTTCGCCAGTGTATCGTGACTTCTGACGAAAGAGATATGGTTGGATTCGCAATCAATGGTTGACCCATGTAGAGTTGATAGTTCCCGCCCTCAATATAGTAGAGAGTGGGTTTTGCTGTTGTGGTTGGCCCTTCGTTGGTACTGGGCGACAGAACGGGTATATGACTTCTCGGTGGTGCAGCCATGTCAACGCTGCGTTCAGATGGATCAGCCAACGCAGTCGTGAGTTTGTAAAAGGTCTGGCGAGCGCTGGTTAGTGCAAATAACAGAGGGCGGGACCCGAAAGCGTCTTACTGGCCCTAAGACTGATGGCTAAGGCCTTGTTATTATACCCGTCCGGTCAGTCAGTCACCTAAGTCTGTGCTTTAACTAGCACAAATGTTGCCTCGCCGCGAGCATTAATTGGTGATGATTTTAATCCACCAATCTGAGCGATAATATATAACAGCCAATCACTTGACTACATTCCGCGTTGCTTTTAGAAAATAAAATTCAAAACCATGCAACCTCAGCAAACATTGGCAACTTTTTCTAGCTGGTTGGTTGAACAATTGGAGACTTACAATTAAATGCCTATCCCGACGCTCTCACGCTATCGTGAGCTCTCACACAGTCGTGTCCACTTCCTAGGAATACTAGACGACGATACAGGTATCCCTTATAGCGCCGCAGGAAGTTTACAAGCTCATTAGGAAACTTCCTAATGGGAAAGCTGCCGGCCCGGACAAAGTGACTAATGAGGAACTTAAACATCTCCCGCAAAAAGCCCTGGTGCTACTAACGAAGATACATAACGCCTGTTTGCAGCACAGCTACTTACCCTCCACTTGGAAACAAGCCAGGGTCATTATGTTACCAAAGCAAAGGAAAAGCACCAGACAGCCCCAGACAGTGCTATTAGCAAATTGCTCGAAAAACTTATATTTTTTGGACTTCAAAAACAAGTCTTGGAAATACACGAACTTTCAAATTAACAATTTGACTTTAGAAAGGGACATTCCACAGAACTGCAGCTTCTAAGATTAACTGAGCAATTTAACAATGGGGCTTCTATAGTGGCGCTATTTTTCGAACGTAGAAGGCACGTTTAACCAGTGCTGGCACAATGGCCTCATTTATAAAGTGCATCACAGTTTCCCGGCCCCTCAAACTTACCTGTTTTGCTGCATAATTTCCTAGAAAATCGGAGATTTTACGTCCAAATTGGAAACTCCACCTCCAGGGAGCGAGAAATGCGGGCCGACGTCCCAAAAGGGCTAGCCATGTCGCCTTTTTATATATATTATTTACCAATGATTTCCCAGTGGACGCCAGATGGAAGGTCGCCATGTATGCTGAGGACACCGCAATATACAGCCACCACAAAAATCCTCGTTTCGGCCTTGCAGGAATTCAAAGATACACAAACAACTTCCTCTCATGGCTCCATGAATGGAAAATCAAAATTAACCGCACTAAATGCCAGCTAATGCATTTTTCAAAGCGGCATGACACTTTGGCAATGGACCAAATAGTCGGTGGTCAAATATTGCACTGTCGTTAGCATGTCACCATGGACCGCATGATGTGCTGGTCCACCCATATAAAAATAGCGCCAACAAAGGCAGACAGCGACTAATGTTATGCGCTCCCATCTTCCGCAGCAAACAGCTGAAATTCAAATCCAAGCTGATTCTATACAGGTCATTTATTCTTTTGGTGGTCTTGTATGCATGTGTGGCCTGCGTCAATGCCTCCAAAACCGCTCTTAAACAAATTCAAACACTCCAAAGCCTCTCCCTTAGAAACATCCTCTCTGTTCCACTCCGAACCACTAATCAAACCGTTCACCTCCAAACCCAGATCCCATCCATCCCAGAGGCAATAACAAAAAGAGGCAAGGCAATATGGACGTGCATTAGAAACCAGGATAATTACGTGATCGCCAACATTGGCATAGGCGAGCCGAAGCACCGCAAGCACCCAAGAATCAAAATGTTCTACACGCTGCACCGCTCGCCGACTAATGCGCGCCCATGCAATTCAGGCTCCAGGCCGCACATACACTAAGGCATAGGCCCGCGCCTCGGGAAGCACCCAGGAGCTGCAACCTGTCCGCGCAGGAAAACAGCGGAAAACTGTAAATAGTGTACAAAGCGAAGTGTAAATAATTCAGTGTGCCAGCTGGGACACATGTTTTTCGTGTGCCCAGTAAAAGTGTGTGTGTTCGTGTGTGTGACATACTGTTCTGGTATGCCCAGGAGTAAATGCGTGTGTATATGTGGTCGCTGTGGGTGGCTCAGGTGGTTAAATGCTGGCTTACTGATCCCAAGGTCGAGGGCTCAAATCCGGCCCAGACCGATGGTTTTTAAGTGTGCTTAAAAACGGCAGCTCCATGTCAGTAGATTTACTGGCATGTAAAAGAACTCCTGCGGGACAAAATTCCGGCATACCGGCGAAGCTGATGTGATCCCGGTAATTGACCGCGTCGTTAAACAATAATATATATATATATATTTTTGTGAATATATGTTGTATATAAATATGTTTGTAAATAAAAAAAATAAAAATAAAAAAAAACACTCAAAGACAGAAACAAAAGAAAAACCTAGAAGAAAAAACTGTTCTTGGTGACGTAAGGTTGGTCACCGTATAGTTTTTTAACAAAACAAGAAAAATGTAGATATTGTAAATTTCCCTAATTATAAGTCCATGCCAATTGTAGCCTAATGTACCGGCACCAGGCCAAACCTTGTGCGGTTGTGTAAAGTAACATAGAATGCTAATTATTTAAGTTTCCAAACGAGAAAGTGTTTAAACAGTTAAATTTCCCCAAATGCTATCCTTTAACTCAAAACTGCTATTCCCTGCTAGATACCACGATATTTAAGATCAATTTAACCGATACTTGATACATCGACACGTGTATTCCTAATAAACCGTGCTGAATGACTTAGGCCTTAATGTCTGACTCGACTCCGCGAAAGTCTCGGGTTCAATCCATTGTACCAGCAAAACTGGGTAAGAATTTTGCAAATCTGCTTCAACGACTGCGAATTGGAATTTCCAAAATTTGCAATTTTTTACCTTTCTTATCGTTTAGTCATTTAGGGGCCCATCGTAACGCACTGACTATTCACGGGGCGGGGGGGGGGTGAGGGGGGTATATAACCATCCAACCTGGGTGCACAAGGAGTTTGGCCGGACGGGAGAAAGAGCTCCACCACTTTGCTGCGGCGAGCATGCACTTGACCTCATCCTGGTATCAGAAACGCATCTCCACCAGAACCTCATATCCCGACTCCAGGGCTACCACTGTCTCCGATCGGACCGCGTCGGCCGCCGTGGGGGCGGCACAGCGATCTTCGTGAAGAGAAGTGTGGTCCACACACCCGTCCAGCTCCCTCCACTTCAAACCCTTGAGGCCACGGCTACTTGTATCCACCTCGGCGGTATAGAGGTCCTGATGGTGTCTGCATACCACCCACCCCAGAGGGAGTTCGTCGCCTCTCCATCCTCGCCCTACACCCACATGTCATTCTGGCCGGGGACCTAAATGCCAAGCATCCGCGTTGGCATTGCGGCCCCCGCGCGGACAGAAGAGGCAACGACATAGTCCACATGGTTGACGCGGACCCTCAGCTTAGAGTCGAGGGCCCCTGGCAACCCACCCATTACCCGCGAGGTCTAGGCCGGCCATCCGTCATAGACTTCGCGATCATCAAGCATTTCTCATACCACGCATCATTCACCTCCATAAACGCACTTCATTCTGACCACAACCCAGTGTTGGCCACCACCAACACCCGGGTCGCCGGCCAAGAAGTCCCGGTTCAACACCGGAACGTCGACTGGGACTGTGTCAAGAGTTGCCTGAATGGCTCCTTCCCAGCCAATCCCAACATTATCGACATCCCAACCCTTGAGGCGGCGATCACTTCCTTCACCTCTGTGGTGAAGCGAACGGTCCACAACCTCACTGTCCATACCCCAGCTCCTCTTCACCCCGACGTCTTTCCCCTAGAGCTACTACTGCTCATCCGCCGCTCTTGGGCGGCTCGCAGACTCTGTCAGAGGCACCGCACACTGCACAACCTAGCGCTTCTCAGGCGTTTACGCCACGAGGTGCGTCTCCGACTGCGCGTGCACAGAGTGCGCGCGTGGGAGGATACGATGTCTCGTCTGAACCTGGGTGACGGCGACGTGTGGCGGATTGCCAGACGACTCAGAAACTGAGGTGGGTCCCAAACCTCCCCAATCCATAGCACCCAAGGCCTGGCCTACGAACCCCAAGCCAAGGCAAACGCATTTGCTGAATACCTGGAGAGGACCATGCGGCCGAGAGATAACCCGCAGGACCTAGACTTCTCCGATCGTGTCCGTCGGGAGGTATGTCGATATCTCCGATGTCCCCCTGAGGAGGCCGATCGGCTTCCCATCGTGAAACCCAGTGAAGTCCAGGGCGTACTCCGACGCCTCAACCACAAAAAGGCCGCGGGGCCTGACGGAATAACACCTGTCATGCTCTGCCACCTTCCTTTCAAGGCCATGCTCTACCTGACTAAGGTTTTCAATATGTGTCTCGCCCTCAGCCACTTCCCACGTGAGTGGAAAGAGGCCCGGGTGATTTGCATACTGAAGCCAGGTATAGACCCGGTCCATCCTGCCAACTACCGATCCATTAGCATCCAACCCGTACTCTCGAAAGTATTCGATAGGCTAATACTCGCCCGCTTGTCCCCAACTTTAGGAGACATTCAAGCCATCCTAACCCATCAGTTTGGGTTCCGGCCTGGCCACTCAACACCCCAGCAGCTACTGCGCGTGGTGGAGGCTGCCGCCCTGGGATACCAGGACAAGGCCTACACCGCTGCGGTCTCTCTCGATGTTGAGAAGGCCTTCTCTACGACCTGGCATGCCGGTCTCCTCCGGAAACTCATCCAACTGGAGCTACCCACACGTCTCATACACCTACTACATTCATTCCTTAAACACAGATCCTTTGTGGTCTCAGTGGCGGGGAATAAATCCACACGCAGGCCAATCCGAGGCAGAGTCCCCGAAGGTTCTGTTCTATCCCCCACGCTCTTCAGCGTCTACGTGGCCGACCTACCTACAGAGCAGCACGTCAACATAGCCCAGTATGCTGACGACGTGTTGCTCTACTCAACAAACAGACATCCTAACAGAACCTTCCTCGCAATACAGCGACACCTCCGCCTCATCCAAGAATGGTGCAGGCGTTGGCGATTGTCCATTAACCCGGAGAAAAGCCGCACCATACTTTTTACTAAGCGCCGATTCCCCGCCAACCTCCCCACATTCACCTATCTGCGAAGAAGGATTGAATGGGTAAACTCCATCTCCTACCTGGGAGTGAAGCTAGATAAAGGCCTTACTTTTCGGGAACACATCAACGACCTGTCAGCGCGGGCCGCCGGGGCAACTGCCTCACTGTACCCCATGCTGCGGTCGGGGATGCCAATTCCCCTGAAGCTACGCCTTTTTCGGGCTCCCATAATCCCACTCCTCCTATACGCCTGCGAAATCTGGGGCATGGCCGCAGATTCCCATCTCCTGCGTCTGCAGCGTATACAGAATAGAGGACTTCGGATAATCTATTCTGTATGCCGCAGATTCCCTTCGAGACTACTGCACGAAGCCTCGTCTCTTCCGTACGTGGAGGACGAAATTAGGCGCCGGGCAAACAAATTTTACGACCAGATTGCTCAATATAGGAGTGCCCTGGTTAGGTCTCTTGGGGACTATGACCCTACAGAACGCACGCGTGTGGGACACCGGGTTCCCCGCATGGCTTGCGGGCATCCCCGGTAACGAAGGAGACATCCCTTCAACAGCGAAAGCTGAACACCACGACAGTCCTCCAAGATAAGCTTGGATTCAAAATTCAAAATTTCACGAACCTCCATTTTTGGACCTCTACACCAGCAGTGCCCAACGGAAGTTGCACACTGAATAAGCAGCCGCTGAGGAGCATAATCTTGCTACCTCCTTACAACCCATTACCTCAATTTTCACCCGCCACCCTGCAAAACCCCACATCCCGTCATAAAGTGGTTAAGCCCTTAAAAGGGCAGGTACACGCATCACACACCACGGGCTGTTCTCAGCCTGCCAGATAGCGTCGTCGTCGACGTCGCAAGGAGTTAAGAGGAAGGTCTCTGAGCACTGTGGATGTTTCGCTCCCCGGCCACGAACATTTTGTAATACTTACTTAGTATTTTACCTCCTAAATGGAGACATGAATGGTAGGAGCCGCATTTCTGTGGTGCCAGCTCTTAAGTTAGTATGCACAGTTTGTAATACTAACCATAACCAATGACGAGGATTTATTATCACAGCCAGCCACCCAAGTACGCAATTCAATAACCCTTTCAGGTGCATACGAAAACTAAAGAGTTAATGTTGAAATGTATACATCTCTGTGTTAATTGGAAGGTTTATGAACAAAATGTTATTATTTCAACATTTTTGTATTTGCACTCTTAAAAAATACTGGGAGTATCTGCCCCTATGTATTTTAAAGAACAGTTACATAATCTGTTGAGCACTATATGTGAATAATTACAAAGGTTTCGGCATCTCACAATCTCGTTAGAGCCATTTTTGAGAAAATGAACATTTTCGAATAATTTTCCTTTAAAGGTAGTTTAGGGTGGAGGAATTTTCTTCAAAATCTTCGCGTCGCATCGTAATTTTCACTTTTCCAAATTATATTTCATATTATAACTGGACTGTCTTGGTTGGTAAGTTCTGGTCCAGTTAAATTCTGCTAAATCTGGAATTCATTCAGATAGGTGAATTAGGATGTGGCTCTGACGTGACTTCTTCTGCTAGTGTTCTGTTGCAAGACTACGCATCAGGATCTTCTGTAGCACGTTCACTTCCACTTTGCATATCTGCTTATACAAAAAAGTTTATCTTCATTCAGCAACATATTATCTTCATTGGAATCACTATTACAAGCTTCCAAAATCTATTATCAGTTTCATCAGCGATGAAAAAGTATATTTTTTTCTGCACCACGTGAATAAAAAAAATTAAATTATACAGGTACGCAATTCTTTTCCGTTTATACAATTAAAAGGGAAAGAGTACAATTCCAAGTGAAGTTTAAATATAATTTCGCTCGTTTTATTTATATATAGTAAATACTTGGTACCATTACAAGCTATTCAAATGCAGGTAAAAAATTGGCATTGCGATACATTGCAACAACTGTCTTAGGGAATTGAAATAAGGCCTTTCACTGCTTAATTCCTGCTATTTTCTAAACAAAGTGCCCAATGTAAAAGAAAAGCTTACCTAAATATTGTTCCAAGCTTTCGACGTAAAACAGAAATCATGAAATACACAATAAATGAATAATGTATGCGCGTTTGAAGCAGTAAACACTAACAATAATGAAAAAATGGATGTTGGCATCTACTACACTAAAGATGCCAAGTTTCCCTGCTTTAAGTAGATCACCTGCAAAGCATCTACTGTGGTTGCTGTTGTAACATTAAGCGGATTTATAAATGGGGTAGGCTTTCAGCTACAACATTGAGCTTAATTAAAATATATTTCAGTAGAAAACTACTTTGTCAGGCGTGCACTTAAGTCCTAAAGTACTATGCCGATGTACGGTTTACTTGAAAACTAAGTCCGAATAAAGCAGCTCAATGCAGATCCGTGTCTGATGTTATGGCAGCAGGCTTGTGACGAGATAGAATATGTTGTCTAGAAAAGCTAAAACAGAGATATGAAGCTAGTACGTAGGATATTTATAATTAGTACAGGAATCCTTAAAAGCTGGTTTTATTGCAGATCTGAGAGATGAACGCACCAAGTACCTAGTAAGAACTAAACAAGAATCACTACACAATTCGTAGAAACTGCCTTAAGGAAGCAAGAGAAGCAGTCTCAGAAATGTAAATCTAATTAACAAGTTCAATGGCCTCAACAAATGGAAAGTGTAAAGAAATACTCCAGAGAACCACAGGTTAAATATAGATCAGGTAGCAATCAATACAAATTACTATTAGGGGTCAACAACAAGGGCACATGCTCCATATTGTAGCAATCTTCATATTTGTGGTGAATGCAGTAAATACGAGCATAAGACTAGCAATTATTGAGTAAATTTTCGGGTAATGGGCGTACAGGTCAGGTTTTTCGGGAAATCATACGAAACGAATCGCCGTAACATATTTCCTCCAAGCTTTGTTTTGTTGTTAGAATATTGGAGATCAGGAGACTACACTATTAAGTGCGCGGCTGTTTAGGTTCATTGGCAATAGCATTACACTATTAGATCTCCATTCCATATGCACTACTAAGTAGCTTGCTTACGTGTTGATGTGATTTGACTCTTCTGATAAGTGTAATAAACAGGAGTGGCTGTCCGCTCATTAGGCACAAGAGAACGTGACTTCCCTTTTACTCTCTATCTCGTATAGTTCGCAATCAATAAGTATAATACATATTTAGAGACTAAGTTTCGCTTATCTTTGGTAAACTATAAATATTTCAAAGGACAGGCCAAGGTTTCATGAATGCTCATTCACATTCTCAGGGTTGCTTTGTTATGTTGCCATCGTTTCGCGCCCTAGGTGACGTTTCTTTTTCCTGTCGTATCACCAACTGCTCAAAGCAAACCAAATTCGCTTTAAGTGATTCACGAAGTCTTGGTCTCTCTTTTGAAATATACAACATACCAGAGATAGGTGATGCATGGTTTCTAAATATTTATATTTGTCGATTTATATTGCTTCAGTGTCAATAACTACAGTTTTTTTCACTCATTTTAGTTTGTAATAAATTTCCTATATTTTGTGTTTATAACTTTTGGAAATAAAACTGTTCAATTTGTACTTTGAAACAGAAAATTAACTGATTAAAAATCAAATTCGCCACTTCCTAGAGCACTTAAATTTGCAGAGAAAACAGGTCGCCATTGAGCGGGGCACTGCATTTTGTGACCTAGCTGCTTTGAAATAGTTTCTGCTCCCTTTACTGTACTAAAACAGATAAAGCTGTACAAAAGATACAGAAAGAGATTGGCATGAATGCTCACACGCCACTTCATGCGTGTTGCGGATGGTATTGCCTGTCCTCTGTTAACCTGGTCATTTGGTAGAAGCACATGCCTCAAAAAATCAATTTTTTAACAGGTGGAACTGGAACTGAAAAATTCAATGCCACATCTGGACATTAACCACATACGGCTTGTGTGGTTAAAAACACCACAGTAGGTTTGTTTGGCATAAATAAATAACAATAAATTTCTTTTAATTTTGTGTATAGTATGAATCTACACAATTTGTAGAACATCTCCATATACTATTTATTGTGTTTGCGGCATTTAAGGGCATTGAAATGGGGATTTAAATCCAGATTTAAATATCTGATGTGCCACCTGGCCTTCTCTACTCTTGTATTAACTATTCTTACAAACTTCTATTCCTTTATCCTCTTACTGTTAGTTAACTTAAACATTTTCAGAAATTACCTCATTGTTTATTTTCTTGCACGTACAAAGGGAATGTGGGAGTACAGTAGGCTTTGAGCAATAGTCAAATCTTTTAAAGCTTTGGGATTCCATTCACTTTGCAAGAGTAAAATATAAAAAATGAATCACGATCTTCCATTTGACGAAAGTTTAAGTTTTCAAAAACTTGCACAAATAACAAGGAATATCTCCGAAGTGGTTCACTCTACAAAAAAATTCATTCAGACATAAATTCTATTTTAGCAAGACCTACATTTCTGTTTAGTAAGATTTGGTATATCTCTGACGTTTTATCAGTTATGTAAAAGTTATTAAGAATAAATAGAACTACATAAGCTATAAACAGAACATTCAAAATATACATTTCATTTGACATAAAAATATCTCAAACATACGGCACTTTAATCAAAATCGTTAGAGCCCTTTTCAAGAAACTCAAAATTTTCGAATAATTTTTCTTGTAAGATAAATGGTAGCTCTAGGTGGAGGAATTTTCTTCAAAATCTTCTTGTCGCATCCTTAAAAGGCATTAATCTTAAATACCAACTTTGGTTTTTAACCGACTTTTCGTTTTTGAGTTATACTGCCCACAGACAGACAGACACACACACACACACACACACACACACACACACACACACACACACACACACACACACACACACACACACACACACACACACGTGCACGCACGGACCTTCTTTTAAAAAGGCTTTTTTTTGGATTCAGGTGGCCTCAAAACATATTTCGGTGAAATCTCGACATGGAATACAATATTTCCTCTATATGCTATACGTAGTAGAGAAAGTAAAAATGGCTGCCAGCTTTCCTTTTACACTACATTTCTCTCTCTCCTTTAAACAAGGTGTATTAAGTTGCTAAATGCAACTTTTGTATTTTTAGGGTTTTAATCTGACTGTTCGCTTCCTTTTTACTTTCTCCATTATATATAGTCATCTCGTTGAAGATAGAGTTTGTAGGAATAGTTAGTACAAGAGTAGAGAAAGTCATGTGAGATCAACACATCAGATTTTCTCCAAACAGTTTGATAGTCGCCATTGTAAAATCTAGTTTGTTTATGTTCCGAGTAAAGTTGTGTTTTCTTCCAAGCCAGTGCAATTTGTTATGATTTTAGAAGTATTTTAGCGAAATAAACTATGGGCAGGATCAAGAAATTTGGGAAAAGGAAATATGATAGAAAGGCAGCACATTTGTGTGCGGCATGTCCACAAACAGAAACCACTGCTAATAAACATGTTCCGATTCAAGCACCAGCTGACCAATCTGTATCAGCAATACTTCGAAGACCAAACTTAATTATTCGTCTCAAGGTGATGATAACCTTTTTGTAATCTTATTTTTCTATTGGATTCATAATTATCTACATGAAAATTTCAGATTTAGTTAATAAGTCAGTGAACTATAAAAAGTGTGATCCAGTGGACAGATAACATTGAGAGGAGGTGTGGAAAGTTGAAGGGTTTTGTCGTAAAATTCATCGTATATGCAACAACGTTCAAACAAGGAATCTACAATGAGCTCCAGAACTGCAGAAAATAAGTATGAAGTTAACTGAAGGTTATGTTATGGTTTGAGACGTATAGTTAAGGAACAGTACAGGTTTTATGTGGAATTATAAATTTACCAGCACCACCTACAAAGTTTCTGATATATTATCAAGCTTTCGAGAAACCCCTTCAGGAAGGTAGCATAAAAATGCCACTCATGAGTCTGTAATGTTAAATGACAACATTGCAGCAGCCTTTGATGCCTTTCGGCAAAAGCGTGGTCATTCATCGTTGAACGGTGAACTTGACAATGGAAAAGTCATAGATGTTGAATGCCTGAGTAAATTCTGCTTAAAATGTAAAGCAGAAAAAGAACACAATAGCTACAGTAAACCTATAGAGCTTTAATTGTTGAACCTATTACTCTTTCGTTGCCAGTCATTGCATTTCTATTGCTGAGTATATTCCCTTCATGTTCTTTCTCCCCTCTTCGGTCCATTATTTTTTGTACATGCAAGCCAATGTACCTATATGAACAAGAGGTGCAGGTGGGAACGTTAGAGTGTGTTGGACTGAGCAAATCAACTTCGGCAACTTCTTTGGTAAATGGCTAATTTTCATAAATTGTAAGTAGATGAAAACCCACAACATGGCGTTTGTCCGAAAGGTGCCGATTTCTGGTATGGTTATCAGGAAGCTCTTATTGGTGGAATTCCATATACACATAAAAAGTCTTCTAGAAGCTGTGCTGACAAAAATTAAAACAATATATAGCGATCTTATCAATTCAGAGCTATTGAATAAGTGTTTACACGGTCGTACACAAAAACCAAACTGTATCGGGAATAATGTCAAAAATCTGTGTATGTTGGTAGTACAACTACTAAATTTGGTGTAATGCATACTGTGATATGTTTCAATGATGCTGCCATTAAAGGGGGAGGTGTATTCAGGAAAAGGACTGGGACGTGGTTTCAATTTTGACTGTGCCTTTGAAAAGATTATCTATCAAGAGTAAAAGTAACAGAAAAACAAATGCAGGAAGTGCCTAAGGAAGCAAAAATTAAGATAAGAGGTGAAAAAAGGAGAAGAAGTATGTTTTGAAGTTTGGGTATGTCATGTTCTACCATTCGAAAAGATTCACGGCATCAGTGTGTTTGTTAGAACGTGCGCCATGAAAGTCTCTCGAGCAAACAGGAGTCAAATATGGGTCAGCACAAAAAGCGACGGAACTACTAAAATTGCATCGTATATCAACAAGACGGGGCTACAGCTCATACTTCTTTGGATGCAATTCTGACGCCTTTGGTGAAAAAGTGATCAGTATAGGAGGTTGCCTTGCTCAATCCATAGACCTTACATCCTGCGATTTTTACTTGTGGGCAATTTGAAAGACAACTGTATACATAATATGATCTCCGAAAGCATTTTAAGAACTGTAAAACAATATACGGGAAGAAATAACCAACACATCCTAAGAATAACTGAAAAATATTTTCGACAATCTGTTAAGACGCTTCAATGCCTATCTTTGAACAGAAGAATAAAATTTTCAAAATCATTATTCAAGAGGTAAGAGATATTATAATCAAGACATAACATGAAATTATCTCATGCAACTTCAAGTAGTTTCTGAACAGAAAGAAATATCTTATGGTCCGCAGTGTCGCTTTGAGAACTTACATATTATCATTATCGGTGTCATTTTAATTTTCATTATTATTATTATTATTATTATTATTATTATTATTATTATTATTATTATTATTATTATTATTATTATTATTATTATTATTATTATTATTATTATTATTATTATTATTATTATTATTATTATTATTATTATTATTATTATTATTATTATTATTATTATTATTATTATTATTATTATTATTATTATTATTATTATTATTATTATTATTATTATTATTATTATTATTATTATTATTATTATTATTATTATTATTATTATTATTATTATTATTATTATTATTATTATTATTATTATTATTATTATTATTATTATTATTATTATTATTATTATTATTATTATTATTATTATTATTATTATTATTATTATTATTATTATTATTATTATTATTATCATTATCATTATCATTATCATTATCATCATTATCATTATTATCATTATCATTATCATTATCATTATTATTATTATTATTATTATTATTATTATTATTATTATTATTATTATTATTATTATTATTATTATTATTATTATTATTATTATTATTATTATTATTGTTATTATTATTTTCCGATTTCTCTTTGCGAGATCACATTTTCATCTGTGAGCATAATCAAGAATAAATATTGATCCAGTCTGACAGACTAGTTATCTAGATGACCCATTAAAAGCCGCTTGTTCCAGTTTCCCACTAGATTTTTCTGAACTTGCAGCGAACATATAGTGTCAAACTATCATCGCCTTCACTCCATGGATCATTCACTCCATGCCTGTTCCGGCTTCAAAAAATATCTGCCCATCGTTTTCTTGTTCTTCCGTGATGTCTTTTTCCAATAGGCCTATAGTTTAACACTTTCCTTGGAATCCTTACTCCATGCATTCTACTAACATGCTCTCTCCATTCATTCCTGTAAGTGGCAATTTTGTCTGTCAAAGGATTTATTTCTAGTTCTTCCGTTACTTTTTCATTTGGAATTTTATCTAAAAGTGTGCATCCTTTTACTGTTCTTAAATTCTCATTTCGACAGCCTATATCTTGTTTGTGTCAGCTTTTGTCAATATCCAGATTTCGGATCCATAAAGAAAAGTACGCTTACTTTATAAAACTTCATTCGTATTTCTTTCCGGTTTTTGTTTTGTTTTTGCAACAAAAAGGCAACAAACGTTGAGTTCTTTTAAATTTAATTTACACAAAAACCGTTGAATCTATTGAAATACGCCAACGGAAAAAGTTGTCATTTATTCAATTTTCTATGAATATATCCATAAATCAAGAGCCTTCAATCAATAATAATTCGGCCAAGTGATGATAAATTGTTGTGATAAAAATATTTTTTCCCAGAAGGCATGCTCTCTTGCAACATTCAATAACACATTATTGACACTATTAGAAATAGCGTCAATAGAGTTGACTGTCACTTATATTTTCTTCTTTATACCATACATTTACTTAACTCGGGTCTGATGGAACCTATCGTTTATTTTGCATCGTCAATAAGTTAGTTATTAAAGTAATCCATTACATACTGTTGAAATCCAGAGAACACTTTATTGGCGCACATACGCATGTAATCAATTACATATTGTTGGATTCAGAGAACATATTATTGTTACACATTCGCCTTGTAACTCTTTGCTCATTTGGTCTACTCCTGTGTTGTGAATAAGAGTGAAAGGTTGAAAGGTTGCAGTTTATGTTTACAAGCCTGTCACTCAGTACTAATTTGGAATAAAGGTAAGAGTAATTTGTAACACTAACAACAACATGATCAGCAAAATTATATTCCTATAGGCTATAGAAGAAAAGGGTACATAATATTTATGTTATTTCTCCACATTCTGTTTCTCAGATAAAATATCGCAATCTATGTACATCTAAAAAGGAGCAGAAAGGAAAATCACTTACGTTTCTCAAGTCTAAATTCTGAATCTGCTGTTACTCAATGATTAGCTGAAGATAACGACCCCCTTTCAGATTGCTTCGGATGAAAATGATGAAATTGATCCACAGACAATGGCATGCATGTCTTTAGATGAAAATAGTGGCAGTGGAGATGATGATGATGTTAATGATGATAACGATGATAATGATGCAAGTAATAATGTCTTTGGAAGGTAAGCCATGAAACTGCTAACAGATATTCTGGAGCAAATGGTATGCTATTGAGCAACCGCCTCCTCCTGGTGCCAAGTAAAATGCCTGCACACAAATTAATGAAATTTGTACCAGAACTAGCAAGGGACTTAGTACACCCCAAAGATAGCTGAGCTTTATTTATTCCTCAGGCATTGCGGATGAAGTTGAGAGGTGCAAGAAAGAAGGATTTGTGTACCAAGAAAAATAAACTGACATGAATTAACAAGAGATGATTTCAATGGAGTTGATTCAACCGATTATGAATTTAGGGTTATCATATCATGATGTCAAAAAAACTGGGGGAATTCAGTTAACTACATTTATTTCACATACTACTTTTCATTTCCTTTGACCTTTTTCAGGAAATCCCTTTACAGACAATCCTGTCATAACATTGAGCACAAGTTACATTTTTCATGTTGTACGTTATGATCAACATTAGCTTTACATTTTCGGCAGTGAGCTCATTTCGCCAGTCTGTCCACTGAAGAGTAGTCATCAATAACTATGTTAACACTTCTTAAAAATAACACAGTTTTTTTCATCGCTTGCCGCTCTGGTTCTTTATCCAGAGTATCCATTGAAACACTGTAATGGGTCATCCAATTATAACGAACAGTATAAAAAGTATACATATCACTTTCAAAGGCTTTAGCTAAATTTCCATCATCACATTTACAAATAATTTCCTTTACTTTTAATGGGACAAAATGGTTTTCTGCCCTAATCTATAGTTATCTTTTGGCATCCTGATCTGTATATGATATATCGGCCAAACTAGTCAGTCCAGGCTACAACAAGAATAGGCATGTAGGCTTCGTTCAATGGAAACAAAAACTTTACGGTGAAGCTTCTCTTGTTTTTAGTTCACGGTGTCTTCATCACAAAACACAAAGAAACAAGAGAAAGTGATGCGGCATACAGGTGCAGTAAACTTTAAGCAGAGTTCAGCAAAGACCCGCTAGAGGACATGCAAAGCAATTGCTAAAGGTGTGGCGTGTGAATTCATTTTCAAAATGAATTGAAGTGATAAACAAATAATATATTTTTACTGCTAACTAAAAAACGGGTGGTTTCGCAAAATATTCGAAAACTGAAAGGGGGGTCGGAGAAGGGTCTGAAAAACGGGTGGCCTCCGGTATAGATGTAATCTTTATACAGATGTTGGTACAACTGATAACTAGAAAACAGTTAAATGCAGTTGGTATTCCTTTAGTGTCATTCTCTGCCACCAGGATTGTATTAAAAATGTCCGTTTCCTTGGTTTTGCTTTGTTGATGTTTGAAGCATGACAGTGTAATATAAAATACATTGTTGTTACTGTAATCATACTATAAGCATTATTTGTGATTCTAAGAAGTAAGGAGTTGCTGTAGTATCCATCTCCAGTTAATTAGGTACCTATTATTAGCAAATATTGTGACGTTGATAATTTCGGTAAACATTTATTAAGGATAAACTTCTAAAAGTTACCTATACATTTGGAACAAAAATTTATCAAAGTTCGGACAGGTCATTTACTTTTCACACAGGCGGAAGCATGTTCTAAAAGCATACGTTGCAGAGTAAGGTTATGAACCGGCCATTGTTCTGGTCTTTAGCCCATCAGCTGTGCTGACGAATGCTTAGGCAAACGCTGAGTAAGCTGGCTTGAAGGATTTAAACTCCTAATTCTGACCACTTAGGGGGTCGATTTTGGCTTGCTACCTGAACCTGCAACACTCAGATTCGCGAAGACAACTTTGGAGAATGGAGCTCGTAATGTCAACAACTTCTATCCAGGTAACAACTACAGCTGGTTCACTTAATCTTTCTCTGTAATGTATAATTTAAAGCATTTTTGAGTCTAATGTACCTCTTTATTACTTTTGGAAAATATACTTCTTAAAAGATATACTTCTTAAACCCTAGAACTACATGTCTAACCTTCACTACTCCAGCCCACTTAACACCTAATGCCTCTGAGCTACCCCCTCCTGAGCGTCCCTTAATATCACTATGTATTAGGGGATGCCACGTAATCGTTCACGAGTGAACGTTACAATATTAATGTTGTCCCATTTTTGGGAAATTGGCATGTTGTAATAACTTTTGAAATTGCACTTTGTTGAGGTTATAAATTACGCAGTTGTATAGCATTTTGAAATGTTAAAACTCTAACTCGTGTACTATTGTTATTATCAATTTAATTATTGTTATTATTATCATCAGCTCATATCATAATATATAATATATTTATTTTTGATTTGCAGCCAGGATTATGGTCTACTGGAACAAAATGGGGCTGACTATTTCAGAGGCATTGAATTATCTTGAAGAAGTGGAACAAAGGAAGCAGGATGTTGATGCTGGAATTGTAATTACACGTCCTAATGCTGATGAAGTACCAGATGAGGAAGATATCCAAGAAAATGAACTTGACGACCACGAGGTGAGTAATGTGTGCGGAACCTTGGAAGTCATTCATAGTGCTCCAGATAATGAAGAGAGTATAGAGACAAAACCAGAATCTGTTATTCATTTCCTTTCTTGCTCAACAGACAACACACATTTTAGAAAGAGAAAAAATATCTCAGAAAAGGTTACTAAAAAGAAACCTGTAAATGAAGCAGTTTCAAACTGGGTGAAGTGTGCACCAATGCATCAAATAAATTCATAAAGTAAGAAAGAATATGTAAGGTACTTTTCTGAAACTTTAAATGGGAAACGTATTATTAAGGTTTTCGAGGAATTTATTTCTGATAATGTTCTGGCTTCCATTTTGACCCAAAGCATAATATATGCAAATCAAAATAACCACCCTTCCTTTTCTATTACCAAAAATGAGTTGAAAAGTGTTTATAGGAATATTGTTTCTCTCTGGTTACCACTGTTTGCCCCAAGAAGACATTTACTGAGAACAAGCCCCAGAGTAGGAGTACCATTGGTATATAAATCAATATCAAAATATCGCTTCAGAGAAATAAACAAATTCCTGCATTTGAATGATAGTTTTTAAATAGACAAATTTGATCATATGTATAAACTTTGGCTATTCTTTGATAAGCTGGGAAAGGCATTTATGAAATTCAAAGTTTTTCATCCAGTAGTTTCCTTGGACGAGATGATGATCTGCTATTATGAGAAACATTCAGAAAATATGTATATGAGAGGCAAACCCATCAAATTTGGGTATAAGGTAAGGTGTCTCTGGAGTTCTAATGGCTGTCTGTATACATTTTCGCCTTATTGTGGTAAAAGTGATGACAATGAAGGAGCATTAGCATTGAGGGTAATATCCTCTCTCACCAGTGTAATTCCTACCTCCCAGGCAGAAGACTACAAACTCTATTTTGACAATTTCTTTACAATAATGGATGCATTGATACTGCTAAGAGACAGGAAAATCAAAGCAACAGGTACAATAAATGCCGTCTTATAGCCATCAGAGAAATGAAAAAAAAAAAAAAAAAAAAAATTGCGAAAGAGGATTTTTTGACCATCGATTCGACAAAGAAACTGAGATACTTATAGTGAAATGGAAGGACAATCAGGTACTGACGTTGCGCACAAACTACAATACACTTGAGTCCCTGAAAAATGTTCGCAGATATTCTCAGAAGGAAAAGAAACAGGTACACATTTCAATACCAAACATTGTTCAGGAGTGCAATTCCCATATGCGAGGAGTTGATCTATTAGATAAGCAAATTTCCCTGTACCGTATTAGAATCCGTTCTAAGAAGTGGTGGTGGCCATTGTTTGCCCAAATGTTACACATTGCAATAGTCAACACTTGGAGGGCTTATCAGAGTGCAAACAAAGAAGAAACTGTGTCTCTGTTGGATATCCAAGGGAGGATTGTGTTGGGCTACTTCAGTAAGAACACTAAATCTACTCCAAGGCGTAGACGTCCTCAAAGAAGTACATCCCTGGGTGGCAGAGTAAGCACCGAAGTGCGATTTGATCCTGGACATCATCTAATTTAACCCATCGCTACACAAATATGTGCATTGTGTAAGAAGAAAACAACCAGAATTTGCAAACGATGTGACGTTAGTCTTCATGATAAGCATTTTGCCCCATTTCACACTCGCTAACTCAATAACGTGTAACAAACATGGATTCCCTGTGCCATATTTATGCTGTATGTTTATGCTACAATGTATTAGAATAAAAATGAAAAAGAAAAACGTGTAAAACTCATGAGAAATAAAGTGAAAAGCTCAATTTTTATGTGTGTTTTGCGATCATTTAATGCCAATGTCGCAAAAGTGGGACACTCTTTTACGAACAAGCCGTATATTAAAAAATCGTGTTATCCAACTATTATTGTAATTTGACTTTAGACATTAATAGAATGGTGCTGAATTACAGAAATTCAAAAGCAAATAGTTTTGGTAGGTATGCCATTAACACCAAGGTTAACAGATTTTCAAACAATATGATGGCAAAGGCTTCAAATTTAATTTCGCGATTCATTCGAAGGATATTCATATTAAGAGATATACTTTCTTGAACTTAATAAAACTATTTAAAAGGATCAATTATATTGTTTTATATTGTCTTACATTATACTGATAAACACCTAAACAGAATATTTGTGCATTAAAACATCCAAAGAATACTTATTTTCATTTAAAATGTATTAGCGGACATAATGGCTCCAATGGACCCAGGATATGTAAATGTGTAAAAAATAAAGATCATGCATAGAAGGGTTAAAAGCTGAGTAGGGTTGCAACGGCTTTTAGGGAGGAAAGCGTCACCAGTTCAGATTAAGTCCACACTCTTAGCTGGTGAGCCGACAGGCAAACATTGTAGTTCTTTGGCGTAGGATAAATTTAAAACCAATAGACGTAGGTTTATGCTCTAGTGAAGCGTATTTTTAGTTAGTTTTTTTTACTTTCTTTACTGGTAAGTAGGGGAAGTATTGTATTCCACCCAAAAATTCTATGTCGAGATTTCTCCGGAAATATATGTTTTGAGGCCCCCTGAATCCAAAAAAAGAATTTTTAGACAAAGGTCCGCTTGTGTGTCTGTGTGTCAGTCTGTAGACAGCATAACTCAAAAACGAAAAGTCGGTTAAAAACCATAGTTGGTATTTAAGTTTAATGTCGTTCAAGGATGCCGCACGAAGGTTTTGAAGAAAATAGCCCCACCCTAAATTACTCTTTACATGGAAAATGTTTCGAAAAATTTGATTTTCTTGAAAATGGCTCAAACGATTTTGATAAAATGACATATATTTGAGATATTTTCATGACAAATGAAATGTATATCTTGAATTTTCTGGCTATAGCCCCTGTAGTATTTATTCTGGACGACTTTTGCATAACTGATAAACCGTTAGAGATAGACCAAATCATACCATACAAAAAATGTAGATCTTGGTAAAATACACAATTTATGTCTCAATAAATTTTCTTGTAGGTAGAACCATTTCGGAGATATTTCTTGTTATGTGTGTGAGTTTCGGAAAACTTAGAACTTCAGCGAAATGCAATAACGTTGTTCCTTTTTTTGTATGTTAATCGTGCAAAGAGAACGGAATCTCAAAGGTCAAAAAGATTTGCCTGTCGCACAAAGCCTACTGTATTCTAATATCTCCCTTGCACCTACAAGGACATAAGCAATAAGATAATTTGTACGAATGTTTATCCTAGCTAACATGGAGATATAGGAATAAGAGTTTGTTAGAATGGTTAGTACAAGAAAGTCATGTGAGTGCAACACATCAGATTTTTTTTCAATACGGCCACAGGTTTGTTTGACTGGTGAATTGTTTTATAATTTATTGATTGGATACGTCTCAGTCCAGATATTGAAAGTATTGGAAACATTTATTAAAATACATTGTCATCATAATTAATGTCACACTTTCTAAACAAAACCCAAGCACACCGAGGGAGAGAAATATCAGTGCACTTCCGGCGGCAAAGGACTAAATCTAAGCACTTTGAAGCATTATTAGACGGCGAGAGGTATTTTTCCTTCAAACTGTCCTATTAACGTGTGACCTGCAAAACGCTAATTCGGCTTCAAAATTGCTGCATCGACGACTGGCGAATGTTGCTTCAAATGGTCTTCCCTGACTGAACATATTTGTTTCAAATAGGCTCACCAACGTGTGGCTTCAGAAAACGGCTTCAGGTCTCGTTTCCGACAAAAATATTGCTTAGTCGAGCGGCAATTGTTGTCACAACCGGGATTAGTTAGTGCTTTTAATTTAGGTGTGTTGAAACATTCTCGCTTGCCTACCACCTAGGCGGGACCCGCAGGTTGTGTTCGTGGTGGACGAAGCGGCGTCCGGACGGGTTTTCTCCGGGTTATCCGGTTCCCCCGCCGTTCATACCACCAATCGCTCCATTATCACCCTTCCAATCATCGATTTCGCCTGCATTTCATATCATCCTCTTCCCCACTATCAAACCTGGCGCTTGGAGAGCACCTGCTTCCAGGTCTTCGCTCTGTCTGGTCCAGAGGTTCCTCTGCTCCCCTACAGGCGTCTGACCCTAGATACTGGCTTGTAAGTCCTAGGGGGTGTAAGTCCTACATAAGGGGAGGGTAATCAGGGAAAGAAGAAGTGTTGAAACATTCAATTGACTTGCAGCCAATACAATGCATGGAACTTGTGTAACTTTCACCAGAATTAATAAGAGATGTATATACGTCAATGGCTTAGAGGAAATATCTAGAAGCTTGTTTTAAACTCAAAGGGTCAAGTTATTGCATGGACATTTAAGATTACAACGTACTGCAAAAATCGCTCAAGTTTTTAAGGATACATGCGCAGAGTTGGTGGATTTATCAAAACTAGCAGATGATGAGTTAACAAGGCAACTACGTATTCTCTACATACGCTATTCGCTCCAAAAGGCAAGGACATAACATTAAAGAATTGCAGATTAACAGAGTTTAGTCAGCAAGATGTTCAAACGGATATAGTACACACTTTGAACAGTGGTGTGAAAATTTCTTCACGCAAAACAGGGAACATTAAAATCACAGCTGATCAATAACACAGCCACAGGAACTGCCAATTTTTTTATTTTGTATTTTTATTTATTTGTACTAAGCACCAATACAAGGAATATGGGTTACATCAGTCCAGGCTTTTATCTTGCCATATTCCAAATTAAGCCTTACTTATAATATAGCACGTCTAATAATCATAGTAAATAATAGTAATAAGAAAAATAATTATAATAATAACAATAATAAAAGTGTACAATAATCATGCTCCACATTTCTTAAAATAGACATAGTTTTGTGTTTCCTGCCCTTCTCTTTTTACTCACCATGTCTATTCCTTTTTTACTTTTGCCAAATACTTGCCTACCTTTTTGCTATCCTTGCTAAATAGTTTAATTAAAGCTATATTTCTGTCCATTTTCAACCAACTGCCAATTAGATGGATTACATTAAGCTTTCTTTCTCTGAGCTTCAAAGAAACTGGACTAGTATGTATTTATGCTTACAAGCAATATTGTGTGTGTGTGTGTGTGTGTGTGTGTGTGTGTGTGTGCGAACGTGCGTTTGCACAGGTGTATTAGAAATTCAGCTCCTTTCTTCAACAAGCTGTTATCTATAAACTATCTTCTCCTTTCTAATGATAAGCGTAAATTATATCTATGTATTTGTAAACTATAATAAGCAATATATAATATTCAGTGACTTCCTGAGCTAACATTATGGGAACACATCTAACAATAAATTAACTAAGCTCACCGGACAACAAAATTAGTCACCATTGGTCAACTCAACATTAATAAGGCGTAACATCACCTCTGGACCAGATAACTGGCTAGGATCAGTTAGGAAGTAAGTCCACAAGGTTCTGCAACTAATAGCACATCCAGCACTCACGTATGAGTGCCTCGCGCAAATCCACCAAATTTTGGGAATGCTGATTTCGTCATTTTAGCGGCTGTTCCAACATATCCCACAAATTTTCGATTGGGTTCAAGTCGGGTGAGTTTGCAGAGCAATTGAAATGTGATAAGGTGCGTGTGTGTTCCTCAAACCAGTCCAACACTCTTCTAGTCCGATGAACCCTGCAGTTGTCATCTTGAAATGTAGGGGAGGAAACATTACAATCATCATGGGGATATTGACTAAATGGCAACACCTGCTCATCCAGAATGTTCAAATAAGGATACTGGTTCATCCCATTGGTCACTTCATGGAGCGCGCAATCCATAGCAAGAAAAACACCCCTAGAACATCACTGACCCACCTCCGGCTTGAACCTGACCCTGTACGCAATCCGGATGAAACGCTTCATGTGGCCAGCGGTGCACCAGACGACGTGCGTCATTCGAATAGAGGCAAAAACGTGATTCACCGGAGCACATGACATTGCGCCTGTCAGCTACTGTTCACGATTGGTGATTTGATGTCGCGCAGTTTTATGTTTGTCTGTGAGCAACGAGCTCCTTCGAGGTGTCAGACTCCAAATGTTCATGGAATACAGTTCCCGCCGCAATGTCTTCTCGCTAACAGATCGGGATGGACCTGCATTCACGAACTGGAGCAATTCCTTTTGGGTTTGGAAGCGATTTGCATTTACTAGCTCTGAAACTCGTCTCCGGCCTCTCTGTCATGTTCCACTTCTGACCACAATCCCGACGTCGTGTTTCATGGTCAGGTGTATCGCACCACTTCTTGTAGACCCGTTGGACACTCCGCTTTGATACACCAACAAATCCGGACACTTCACCTACCGTATGGCCAAGGGCACGGCCAAACTCAATTGCTGCTTCTTGTCACTCTGTCACGTCCTTACATTTCCCCATGTTGCACTATATTGAGTGCTGGACACACCACGTCCCACAACTTGATACGACCCGCTGATCATGGCGTGCAGTTAACCACATGACTCGACCTGTCGATTCCTAAAGATGATTTCTAGAGAGGGTGACTAATGTTTTGAACGGTGAGTTTTCTTCCATACTTCTTGTAGTATATGTGCACAGTAAACCTTCTCATTAACCAGATAGATGCATACCAGACACAGATTGTAAATATACACTTCTTCACCCATTTCAGCATTACCTAAGTGTTGTGAAATTAGAGATTTTCAGTTAGAATATTCCAATAACTGTTTTAAAACAAATGAATGGCGCAACATTTACCCAACTTTGTGTGACAAGTTAAGGGAAACTAGATTTGTTAAATAATTCCAAAGGATATTAGCTATATCATACAACCTTGGATTCAGTGATCTCCGTTAAGTACAATAATTATACTATGCCTAATTCACCTTTAAATATTGATTGTTTTGTAACCTTTTATTAAAGATATGATGATTCACTTCTAGGTAGTTCTTTAGTTTACATAATATATCATGAATAGATTTTTTTTAAGTTTGGCTAGTATAAAGATAGAATAAAAAAACTGAATGAAATTAAGGAATGTGTTGGTGTTGCTCCTAGGTCCCATGTTAAACTGAATGTGTCTCACTCTAGTTAATAGAAATTTGTATTTTGTTATTTTTCCCCCAAAATATTACTCATACTCCTCCTTTCGAAATCCAGAATAATCAGCTATAAAAGTTAACGACTTCCTTGGAGAAAATCTTCACAAGTCACTTATGAGAACTTCTCTGGCATAAAAAATGATTTTATAATGGGCAGCGATGCAGATGTAATTTATTTCTAAACAGTATTTTATTATTCGAGGATGGACAATGAGGTATATAGCAATGAATGTCGTTCATGTAGAATATATCTCCGGCTCTTCTTCCTTTAAGACTGCTTAAACCACGGGTTCCCGTAGGATAGTTAAGTTGGCATGAGGCATTGCAAGCTCAGCGTGAATCTCGCAGCTTTTCGGGCACTTAAAGAGTACGTTGCATTTTTAGTCTCTTCAAAAGTTGTAGGTTTCGAAGCATCGTTATAGTCTTTCGAGATAATTTTGAATATTCTAGTACAACGAATATGGTCATAAATGTCCATAATCATTCTGGATCAGGAGTAACAGGTGGGGTGGCGAGGCAACATGTGCGATTCGCATTCGTGAGGTCCCGGGTTCAATCCCGTCGACCGACCACTCTAACTTGGGTTTTTCCGTGGTTTCCCCTTGTCAGTAGGCGAATGCTGGGATGGATTCTCTACTCCACGGATTCCTTACCCTTCATTTCTCATTTACCTCCCTTGTGAACTTTCAGGTTTGTTGGTAACGCGATACGTTCCGGCGAATGCGGACAGATGGCACAGATAGTTGCGTTCTGAAACCCTTTCCCTGGCCCTCATGGAAGTTGCATCCTAGGCCGCAAGGGTCGCCTCGTTGCCCTCTCCCTGGGTGGAGGAACTACTTACTCACTGACTCCTCTCTTTGACAAGCCTATGCTCTCACTTCGCCTCATTCCGTCCCCTAGGGGGTGGTACTCCGCAAAAGACCCATGTCGGCCTTGCGGTAGGTCGAGGTGTCCCCCTTCTTTAGTATACACACATACATACAACCACATATTCATAAGAGCTAACGTTTTCTTACTTGTAATGTCTGCAATGCCCATTCGAAATCCGTTCCCATAGTTAAACATATTGCACTATTTCCAGAAGTGTTTCTCAAAGTATAAGATTGCTTAAGCTGTGTTGAATGGATGTCACCTTAGACTTCGAATGGCGATTTAGTTAATTTTATTTACTGACATTCTTTATGGTGTCATTGTATAATGTTCCACGCGACTTAAATTTTGAATCAATCACTTTACCTTTTATACCATAAAGTCAATATTATTCACGGCAGTGAGTATGAAATACATCAGAATGTTGCAGAATTTGATTAAACTGGGAACCTTACAATATTCTAAGACACAGAAATGTTATATAGTCCAAGTATGTTTTAATAATAAGGGAATTATCGACATGCTGGGATATTTTATTTTTACTTTATCTGCTACGTAAAGTAGAGGAAGTATATTCCACCCAAAAGTTAGATGTCGAGATTTCACCGGAAATATATGCCTTGAGGCCCCCTGAATCCAAAAAAGCAGTTTTAGAAAAAGGTATGCGCGCGCGTGTGTATCTCTCTCTCTCTCTCTCTGTGTGTTTGTGTGTGTGTGTGTGTGAGTGTGTGAGTGTGTGTGTGTGTGTGTGTGTGTGTGTGTGTGTGTGTGTGTGTGTGTGTGTGTGTGTGTGTGTGTGTGTGAGTTTGCGGACAGCATAACTCAAAAACAAAAAGTTGGTTAAGAATCAAAGTCGGTGTTTATGTTTAATATCTTTCAAGGAAGCGACATGAATATTTTGAAGAACATTTCTCCACCCTAAACGACTCTTTACATAGAAAATTGTTAGACAATTTTTTATTTTATTGAAAATAGCTCTAAGGATTTTGATTAAAATGCCGTATGTTTGAGATATTTTATGGCAAATGAAATGTACATCTTGAATTTTCTGGCCATAGGTCATGCAGTCCTATTTACTCTGGATGAGTTTTTAATAACTAGCAAACGGTAAGAGATGCAACTCTTACTATGCAAGAAATGTAGATCTTGCTAAAACATACAATTTGTCTCTAAATATATTTTTTTTGTAGAGTGAACCATTTCGGAGATATTCCTTGTTATTGGTGTATGTTTTGGAGAATTTCTCAAATGGAACATTGTTATTCACTTTGTATATGTTAACCATGCAAATAGAAGGGAATTTGAAAGCTTTAAATATTTGACTATCTCTCAAATTTTGTGCATACCCATATTTTCCTTTTACGAACAAGAAGATAAACAATGACATAATTTCTACAAATGTTTGTCTGAACTAACACGAAGAAGATATAGGAATAAGAGTTTGTAAGAATGGTTAGTACAAGAGTAGAGAAAGTCATGCGAGTGCAACATGTCGAATTTTTTAAAATTACAGTAACTGAAATGTTACACTTCTCGTTGGTCTCCTAGTTATTTAATAGAATAAACGAAAAAAAAACAAAAAAACCTCATTTCACATAAACTGTGAGCCTTAAAGCGATCTGGATTTGTGTGCAGTAAGATTTACTGCATCTCTTTACGGATTGACAATTATACGAATATCATTCAGAATGAAGATCTCAAAGGTTATTTTCCCAAACCTCTTGATGTCCATTGTGTTTGTCACGTAAATATCTTAAATATATAGTACTTCAAACAAGACAGTCATTTTTAAAAAAGCAAAAGCAGCTAATTTTGTTGAACGTGAAGGGTAGTTTGTGGTGAGAGCATTTTTTGGAAATCTTTGTATTGCATCCTTGGAGGACGCTCAACTTAAATTCATGCTTCGTATTTAACCGAGTTTTTTAGTTATGCTGCTCAGACACACGTGCAAGCATACGCAGAACTTTTTTCTAAAACGCTTTTCTTTGTTTTTCTTTGATTCAGTGAGCCTAAAGTCATGTCTTTCCGGTGGAATATCGAATTTGAATTTTTGGCTGGAATGGATTACTTTTTCTATCTCATAGGTACGAGATAAACTAAAAATAATTAGAAAATTCAAACTAATAGCAAATAATAGCTCTCAAATAGTGAGTGCGTAACAATAGAAACAATTTATATGTTTTAACGAGATCTACATTTTTGTTTTGTGTAGTAAATTGTCTGTCCCTTGCAGGTTATCAGTTATACACAACTGACTTGGAATAATTCATACTTTGTATGCTATTCCCAGAAAATGCAATGCACATATTTTATTTGTTATGCAATTACCTTAAACATATTACTCTCTATTTATCAAAGCCGCTACAGCTACAGAGTATCTAAATTAGCAAAACTTTTACACGTAAGGGATAGTTTAGAATGAGAGAATTGTCTTAACTATTCCACTCATGCCGGATTATCACCTCTTGATCGTGGTATTATCGCTTTGGTTGCATAACCTCCTTCGTTTTCACGCTTCTGAACATCTTAAGTATCCATGCTTCGTTAAAACAATTAACAGACCATTCAAAAATGGCAGACAAAAGATTTGGCGGGTGTTCTAGTGAGGAGAGATATTTTAACTAAGTCAAACAACTGTAATTTTAAATATAGTAAGCCGTACCTATAATGAATAGCCTACAGACGCAAATTTATACTCATAATCTGTCAAATTCCTCATTTACCTGGATTAAACGCTAAAATAATTGTTTTTGTTTTTCCGCTGTCTACTGGAATAGTTTTAGTGCCAACAGTGAAAATAGACCTTAATTAAAAATATTAGTATAATTGTATGTTGTTTACGTTTAAATCACTATTAATATTAAATGAATGAATTGTTAATTATTTCGCGGAATAGTCTAAACAAATACCACTGGAAGTGTTCATATTTGGGATAATTTTTCTCGCGTTTCGCACTCAGAAAATGGTATTACCACAGAAAATCTTTCTGTGGCATCCTGCCTAGATGGTGAAGTTATTCCAAGTTTTGTACCCAAAAAGTTTCTTTTTTGAATTATGTGTCTAGGTAACTGCATTGACATTTGGACAGACAGGACATACACACATACATACAGACCGAGAACAACACTCAAATGGACCTTTTTATACTTGCAGTGAAATCTCTTTTGGGCGGAATGCGACACTTCCTCCACTTACTGCAGGTAGGCAGTAGGAAAAGTAATAAGAAGAACTCGTTCTCTGATTGCTGCATATTTTATTTCTCTCGATGATCTCGATAAATTGCATTTCGACAGGTTAGATTTCAGCGTCGCTGATATGTGGACGCGAAAAGTTTATTGTTGTAGCGGGCACTTGCTCGTGCTGTCACGAGTAACGGCCACTTGAATAATTAACGCATCTAATGGGACAGATGCCATTCACTGATATAAGTTTTATACGGACAGGCCTCTTCGGAAGGGGAAATTTCCTGATACGACACGCTAGGGAAAGAGCACTGGAAAATCATGCGACGTCAACGAATGTCAAAGGCTAGTTTGATATCGCTGCACAGAAGTTACCGTATTGCGACATCCTGTGTAAAAATTCTATAAATAGAAACTTTCCAATTGAACTGACGCTTGCAAAAGGGGCTAGCCTTAAAAATTGGGGGGGGGGGGGAAGAGTTATATGCTGCCATCTATTGGAGAAGGTTCAAACAATCTTCTGTGAGTTGGGCTAACATTACAGTACCCCATGTGACAAGATACAACATTTTCAATTTTATACTGTTTTTCTTTTCATCAACTTCGTTACCGCAAAATCGGGCTAACAGATTTTTTCACATATTAACTAAAAAATAGAGGGGCTATTTCTTTTGTTTTTATGTCAAATAGTAAAATAATTAGAAGAAGAAATCAGTTAATGTAGTTAAAATGTGATATGTTTGTAAGTCTTGAATCATTGGTGAAAAATAAAACCAGAAGGATAATGTCTGAAACTAAAAGTGTTAATTAGGAAAACAGTATGCTTAATGCTTCAAAATATGAACCATCTAAATATTTAAAAAATATTTTATGGTATTAAGCAATATGATATAGATATAAGAAAGAGAAACAATCTTTATCTTAATGGTATTGAGTTACCAAGGAAGTGTAATGGTACAAGGAAATAAAGTTGGAGCTTCTCGATTATGTGCGTCCAAGATATGACAGCTGATGATGGCTAAGAAGGTTGCTGATCAACTCTGTTTAATGTGCTAGATTGGTAATGATATCTGGTTAGGGAAAGTTAAGTCGCACTAAAATAAATGCTCAGGAACATTACTGTTATCTTGTATTTTAGACCCATTCGTCATATACAAGCAAGTGAAAAAATGTGTTGCACTAGCATGACATTCTCTACTCTTGTACTAACCATTCTTACAAACTCTTATTCCTATATCTTCTTCATGTTAAGATTAACATTTGTAGAAATTATCTTATTGCTATTTCCTTGTAGGTGCAAGGAGAATATTAGAATACAGTAGGCTTTGTGCGATAGTCAAATCCTTTAAAGCTTTGAGATCCCGTTCTCTTTGCAGCTTAACATATAAAAAATGAACAACGATGTTACATTGCACGAAAATTCTAAGTTTTCCGAAACTGACACACAAAACTAGGAATATCTCCGAAATGGTTCACTCTACAAAAATAATTTATTGAGACATAAATTGTGTATTTTAGCAAGATCTACATTTATTGTATAGTAAGATTCTGTCTCTCTTACGGTTTACGAGTTATTCAAAACTCATCCAGACTAAATAGGGCTACATAGACTATATCCAGAAAATTCAAAATATACATTTCATTTGTCATGAAAATATCTCAAACATATGGCATTTTAATCAAAATTGTTAGGGCCATTTTCAAGAAAATCAAAATTTTCGAAAAATTTTCCATGTAAAGGGTAGTTTAGTGTGGGGCTATTGTCTTGAAAATCTTCGTGTCGCATTCTCGAAAGACATTAAACTTAAATACCAACTTTGGTTTTTAACCGACTTTCCGCTTTTTAGTTAGGCTGTCCACAGGCTGGCAGACAGACACACAGACTGACACACAGACACACCGACTGACGCACAGACTGACACACACACACATGAACCTTTTTCCAAAAATGCTTTTTTTTGTATTCAGGGGGCCTCAAAACATATATTTCCGGTGAAATCTCGACATCGAATTTTTTGTTGGAGTACAATACTTCCTCTACTTACCCGTAGAAAAAAGTGAAAACTAGGTCTTATAGTTCAATTTTTAAGTAGAAGGAACTATTTCTGTTTTCTTTATTATTTTTAGAATCCAATATATAATAGGTAACTTGATAACTTAAGTGTACTACATTGGCATAAAATACAATTTAAAAATGTAACACACTTGGTTATTTTTATTTTCTTGACATTTGCAATAGTCCGTTTTTCTTTGTTTTGACAAAATGATAGCCTGTTAGTCTCGCAGATACACTGATCATCGCTAGCTTATACATTCTAGAAATAACTGACCTGGATCGTGACAAAAATATATAATGTTTTACAGGAACAAAATCAAGACATATGAAACAGGGTATAGGTATCATAAGTACTTGCTGGAAGTGCCAGATCGTAGCTTCCCAAAAATTATTATTTCTGATTTTGTTTATTGGTAGAGTAGACTCACTTTACTGCATAATGTATTTGTACTATTACTAAGAAATACGCTCTGAGAATGGAATATTACGAAAGTTTTGCCTGCGCTTTTCATATACGGACAAAGGAAACTATTCCGCATTAGCTTAAAATCTCTATTCGGCCAAAGTTGCATCTGTTATCTTTATGAACAATTATATCAGAAATTAAGATACCAGACTGAGACTTTTCCAGAATGCAGGCAAATGCCTTCTGAGAACACTGGTATATTTTGAATCCCATAAATTTGTTTCATGAAGGAGGATAGAATGTTTTCTTAACTGTACCATCTTATGATTGGGGATGCCCATATGCTGTCCGCAATCCCATTTTCAGTCGATGTAAGGCTCCGGAGTTATTAGTCTATCGTCGAGGTATTTCCCTGGAATTTTGAGATCGTCGGTGTGTGGCCTGAGTGTACTTGCATGATGCTATACTTAAATATTGTGACGCAGCACAAAATAAAGGACTGTCGGGACTAAACTGCTTTATGCCACTTGCCGGTTCGACGAGGCAAAAGGCGTTCAAGGACAGGCTGCCTCGCGCAACTGTTTGTATGTACGTGACTAACAACATCGAAGCGGCAGAATCAAGACGCGATTTTCTAGCGCCTTCGAGAAAGATCTGGTTGCGTGATTGCCGGTGCATGTGTGTGGAACTCGAGAAAGCTGTCATCCTCGCTATATAAGGAAGCCGAAAAAACAGCAGTGAGTGAGTTCACAGTTAGAGCGGACGGACATGAGTCGGTCAGTGAGTCAGCGAGTGCGAGGCAGCTGTGCGTGAGTGTGTATATGTGTGTGTGTCGTGAAAGATACGTCACTGCGTCGTAAGACTTCCATGAGCGTCGAGTGGCTGTGACGTAGTAGGTTGTGTATGAGAGATAGAGAAACTGTAGAAAGACACTGAAAGGACTGAGCAAGGTTTGAGAAGGAAAATTGGTGAGTTGCGATAGCCCGAGAGACTGTAGACTGTGTTAGCGACGAGAACTGTATATTTGTGATAACATTTTAGAGGACAATAAGGTGATGGAAAAGTAACCAGACTGATTTTATCGATTTTGTCACATGGTGTCAGGAATGGGATTGTTCGATTTGCCGTTTTAACACAACGTAAGCGATATTTCCCTCCCATATTTAAGACTACCTGTAACTATGTGGTAACATGTTTATTACTAATTAATATTAGTATGAACTGTTATTTTTAGCATTATGCAATGCTACGTATGCTTTTCGTTAAGAGTGTTACTAAGTTGTTCTCTATTTAGTAATATTTGTAAATCCTGTCCATGATTAGGTACTAACTTGCTTTGCTTTGTTTTCGACAACAATACCATCTGAAAGCTCCAGATTAAGTTTTTTGTTGTATATTACCTAAGATCCTCCGAGATAATGTCATATTGGACGATGGGTGAATGAAATTAGCGAAATGGTGCTCAAATAAGCCCGAGTTCCACAAAGCTTAAAGTTACTCGGCATTCATCTTCTCAGGGTAAGAAGAAACCTCGGAAAAGATCTATCCGAATAACTTACGCTAACCAACATTCGAGTTCGGGACCTCTTGAATGTGAGGCACATGCACTACCACCTCATCGCAAAGAGGGATCAAGATAAAGTGTGCGAGTAATAAGTACCGTTTGGAGTTGGAAAAGCTGTGAGTCAGTAACATCTTTTTTTGCTCCTGTAATTATTTAATTAGATAAACACTGCATAATTTTAACATAGAACAAAAATCCTTAACATATATAAGTATGAAGATACAATCCAGTATACGAAGTTCACCACTTTGGAAAACACATTGTGAGACCACCAAGAAAGATAAATCCACTACATTAATATAAAATATATGTTGTGTTATACCTGATATTAATAGTTTTCTTTATCATATAGCTATTTGGAAAACACTGCCTAAGAATTTGATTAGAACACAAACACAAGGAAATAATGCACAGCATTTCTATATGAGGTTTGCAATCTATGAAATTCAGTATATGCATCTATAGAATTAGAGTAAAGGTGTTTCACAAGTTTTGAAGTAGTATGAGCACTCTTTCATTAGTTTACAGTAGTTTGTAGTATTTTATAACTGTCAATTAAAGAAACAAATATAATACTCAATCGATTGTCACTTTTTAAACTGTCTTCTGTTAGTTGAAGTTTCCATCATGGCCGCCTATGTACATACACATATTCTTTGCAATAAAATGTAACCGGATTTTGTTTTGCACTCCGCTAACTGCAACAACAAACAGTGGAGTAACAGCATCTATTTTCTACTCCATCCACCAAAAGCCAAAGCCCTCTTCGCAAAAAACAAAGAAAAAATTATTTTGATGTTTAACGACGCTGTTAATTAGCAGGATCACTTCAGCGTCACCGGTATGCCGGAATTTCGTCCCGCAGGAGTTCTTCTAAATGCCAGTAAATCTACTGACATGGAGTTGTCGATTTTAGGCACACTTAAAAACCACCAGTTTGGGCCGGATTTGAACCCGTGACTTTGGGATCAGTAGAACAGCGTCTACTCAATTGAGCCACGCAGACCGACCCCTCTTCGCAAGCATACATTTAGTGCATTCAAATTTAGGTGCAGGGGCTTTGTAAATACTCATTAATATTTTAATAAGTTATACAATGAAGGTAGGCTTATATCCACCAGAAAGAATTCGGAGTTGCAATAGCGAAAGTATTATTAAAATCCGTTGTATGGTTTTTGAGATTACCCTACATCCATAAACAAAATTTACCTCTTTGTAACACTAGTATATGTAGATGGGATGTAAGTACATTGAAAATCTAATGCCATAATTGGTTACACTGGCCGATGTGAGTTAGTTGCCATCTCGTTAATTGTAAAATGAAACTGTGAACTGTACTCTCATCTTCCTTTAGTGATTCATCGCTTTTTTATTTCTCCTACTCTATTTCGATTCGACGCAGATATCATTACTCCTGACCGGAGTGTGATAGTGCGTCCATAAACCCCAAACAACAACAAGCTGTGTGGTACAGAATAGTTATGGGTGGCCATACTTTATAACCCCATATTCATAATATTTCTGTATAATTTGAAGGCAGTTGTTTCATACAGTGGGCCTTGCTGGACTTTGCATAACCGAGCAAAATAAAGAACGCTGCACATGTAAGAAATTACTTACCAATACAACTTTGCTTTTCTTCGCCAAAGGTTCCTGATTATGGCTTCCTGAAATAAATAACCATTCTGGTGTGGTGCAGAAAGCATTGAGAAGCTGTGTGTCGAGAAGGAACGTAAATAAGCAACTACCTAGTAACCAGAAATGGCCGATAATCACTTCAGTCCAAATGGATGTTACAGTATTCTCACAGAACTGGAAAATTGTTTGGATGATCCTGTAGCTATTCTGTACAGCTCAGATTCAGAAGATGAACTGGGAATAGAAGATCTGCAATGTTCAGGACAGAGTTACTGCTGTCATTTGGAAGCGGTTGAGAAAGCTCATGATGGGGCCTGTCTGCTGCAGAACGAACTTCTTCAGCAAATCGAAGAAATGAAAGGCCTATGCTTTGTTTTGAGGCAACGTTTAGCAAAAACAACAAAAACATGCAGGTTAGTCAGTAGCTTAAAACGGTCACCTTTGAGAGTGTAAAGCTTGCAAATTAACTTAAATAATGCTAGCTATAGCAGCACATTTTCTTTTCCACAATACTCTTGTACAGATTTAAAGTGTTGACATAGATTTTTAAAGATTATTTAGTGACCGTAATCTCATTCATACTTAAATTTGAAAGAATGCTGGCACGCTTTTTCGAGTTTAGTGGACAAGCACAACAGTACTAACATCACGTAAAAGTCTACAATACGGTTTAGTACATTTTGAATAACATTTCAGTACTTCCAACGGCAGTAATACTCGCGCATTACCTTTTTATAAATATACATTCGATACAAATATTATGTTGCAATGTCAGCAACCACTCCATTTTCCTTAACTGCCACCCAAGGGGAACTAAAATCCGCTAGAATGGCTATGTTTAGTACTGCCTTCCTCAGCTTGCCTTCTGGTTATACCACAACGATACGTATCATTGATTGCTTATATAAGCTTAATTATGTGATTCACGTGAGGTTAGGTTAGGTTTAGTTTTATGTATAGAGGAAGCTTAGGTTAGCTTAGCAACTAGTAGGATAAAATTCCGACACATTGGTGGCGCTGACAGCAATTGACAGCGTAGTTAACAAGCATATCTTTAAAATACAACTAGTGGTTACATCAAAACATGCAGGAGAAGATAACATATATTCCCTTAAGGGTGATTATCATTAGCTCATTGTTTGTAAAAGTTTAGATATTTATTTACCACTCACTTCGTCCGAACACAAACACTGCTCTTTTCAATTACACCGGATTCTTAAATTATCCCGTCGTTTTTCATTCATAGGTTGGCAGCATTCTCATTGCACTTCGATTACCACCTACGATGACAACGTCGAACTATCCCCGTCCTCAGGACTTGAAAATTCAGCCCTTATGTTTGTATAATTTATGTCAAGTATCTCATAACCTTAAAGGAGGTCATCTATTTTCGTTGTTATCAGAAAGCAACATTGCCATTTCCTATGCAAGATGTCCATGCATTTTTCTCTTGAAGAGTTAAAAAACTTTCATTTTACAATTCCAAATACATTAGACTGCTATCGTTACTAAGCGTTAGTTCAGAAGACTACAAACTGGAATTTTGAATGATAATGGTAAAATGATAAATTACGTCCTTCTGGTTTATGCGATGCCTACTACTTTTCATTAGCCATTTAGAGACGGATATTTTTGTTGTTGTTGTTATTATTATTATTGTTGTTTTTGTTGTTTTAGCTTAAGAATATCTTAAAGTTCACGCCCGCAATTTTATACAAAACAAAGCCGAAGTAACAAGTCATAAAGAAAATACAATTAAGTCCATATTGCAATTATTTTATGTCAAGTATTTTCTGTTATGCCCAATAGATACGTTCTTCACGTTCATATAAGTAAAGTATGGGGTAATTATTTACTTTATCACCCCAGATCGGTTTGTTCCAAACCATTTTGAAAAAAGGTAAATAACTCTAATAATATTTTCAAGTGCCGTTTTGGGACAAAAGCTGATATTCGGAAGTAAATAAACAGGAAGTTAAGAATTACATGCCAACCCAGGTGCAATGGCATCTACCTCCTCATTTACCTTCTCCTATCCTTAACACTTTTGACCACACTCTAACTTTTACTTTCCCAACTACATATAGTCAGTACGGGAATATTGTATTCGACCCAAAATTTCGATGTCGAGATTTCACCGGAAATATGTTTTGAGACCCCCCGAATAAAAAAAAGCATTTTGTGTGTGTGTGTTTGTGTGTGTGTGTGTGTGTGTGTGTGTATGTGTGTGTGTGTGTGTGTGTGTGTGTGTGTGTGTGTGTGTGTGTGTGTGTACACCACATCCTGGATGTGTTGGGAGAATGCCGTGGCTGCCACCTCCAGTGCATCGATACAATAGACACGCGGACGCGGGTCCACAGACTGGTTAATTCACTTGTAAAAAACATAATTATTTACAATTCAAACCGTCTCAAATATGTATTTTTAATTGGTGACAGACAGTTTAACAAGAATATAGCAGAAAAAAAAGTTAAAACTACTACAAATAGGAAAAAAAGCCTATGTAGCTTATAAGACACACCAGGCATTAAAGGGTTAACACTTTTGATCCGGACGCGGGTGCACAGACTGGTTAAGTTCAAGGATGGCTGCATCCCAGTCAACCTCGTATGTCCAGTCTGGAGTGACCAGAATGTTGGAATCCTCCGAGACTAGGTCATGGTCAGGGTCCAGCTCATTGACATCATGCTGTTGGTGAGCATGATGTCGAGCACATCCGGCCTCCCTCGGGCGGATGAAATGCAGGTCCTCTCGGCCCATGTGCAAGTACGCTTGGGTTACGGCTGATTAGGCGGTAAAGCCCTCGCACCTTGGCATTACTGATGCGGCTATGCCAATGTGCATGCTTCGCGTTGAGATCGCCTGCGATACATACCGTTGGGTGAAGGCTCAGGAGGGTGTTAAAATATGCTTCGTAGAAGCGGTTATCAGGAGGGTCCTATGCCACCACCAACACCGTGTCCACCCCGCCAATGGCAAGCCTAATGGCGCAGGGCTCCACATGTTGTAGTGGTGGGAGAGGAAAGGAGGAGTGCGTTATGTGATTCTTGCTGAAGATGGCTGCACCGGCCCCCGGTCGGCCGACCCGATCAGACCGATGGGTGACGTAACTTGGCAGCGAGAAGTTTGTTGCAGTATCCAAGTGGGTTTCACAGACCATTAGAATGTCAATTCCATAGGATTGTAAAAGGTGAGTGAGGCTTGGGTAGTGGCCCCTTAAGCCGTTTGTGTTCCAGAACGCAGCTCTGAATGGTCTCCGGACGTGTCTAGAGGCCATTACTTGGCTGAGTTAGGGAACAGCTGGGCCTAAGTTTGAACCAGTAAAGGCATGCTTCTGCATGGGGCTCAGGTTAGGGCTTTCGTACTGCATCGTGAATTTCCTAAGTGCAGGCAAGATTCTGTTTATTATATTATTAAACCACAGGGTTAGGTCTTGAAATTCCTCCAGGTCCGCCTGCGAGAGCGTTCCCGTTAAAACCGGGGGGCCATGGGTACAGCGGGTGACATAGGTACCACCTGTGGACCGGCTGTAACAGCAATATCCCTTAGTGCCGGAGCTGCCTCAGTGGACTCTGCCGGCGCCTTGGGTGGCTGTTGAGTAACTGTCTTTACTCTCTCCGCGGCTTGGCGCTTGCTCTTGTTCTTCTTTCGCCGCTTAGGTTTTGGAGGAGCGTTAGCCACTGCAGTCTCCTCAGTACGTGTATGGCCTTGAGGTGGTGCCGCAACTTCAGTCGTGGCAGGGGCAGTTAGCTACTGCTGTTACTGCCTGGGCATGGACCAGTGTCTTTTCAGCCCTATTTAGGGCGTTAGCAAAAGAGACGCCGGCGCGAACCTCAGCCGCTTCCGAACGTCCTTTGCGACGGCTCTCTATAATTTTGAGGCACGTCGCGCATCCTCTATAGACACTGCAGTGCGCACTTTGCAGTTAACACACTCCCTGTCCGTGTCCGTCTTAGGGCAGTCCTCCACTTTGTGGGTTCCAGCACACCGCAGACATGTAAGAGGGCGCTCACATGCCATACTGGAGTGATGGAATTCCAGGCAATTACGACATTGCGCCGGACCCTCCTTGCCAAAAAAGCGTTCAACCTTTACGGCAGCGTAGATCAGTCGGCGCACAGTGTCGATTGGCTGGACTTGCTGGCCGCGCACTTTATCTACCACGACCAGAAAGAGTGGCATCGGCACCTTCTCAGAGCCGCTGTCAGAGACAATGGTCTTCTTCAGCTGAGCCACTGATGCCGTGATGTCGTATTCCTCGAAGAGTGCCAGCCTGACATCTTCGGGAGTGCAATCAGAGGCAAGGCCACGTGAGGACGTGTCGGCGAATAACTGTAGAACGCGATGTTCAACTCCCGCAGTACAGCCTTAGCTGCCTCAAAATCCTCAATTGAGGAGGTCTTTATTAACTTTTCTGGGCTTCCTAGCTGCCTCAAAGCGCCCTTTAAGACCCACGTAAAATGATAAGAAACGGAGAGGTGATCCCAAACAGTGCATATTACTAACTCCGTTTTGTGTACAGCACAGAGAGTCGTGAGTGAAACACATAAGATTTTTATATTTAACAACTTGCCTTGTCTTCTTAAATCCACTTTGGTCTCAACTGATGGAAACAGTCTACGCTCAGTCCTCTTACGATCTCAGCCATTTGGTTATGTTCATGGGTGTCACAAAGTAGTGGAAGGGGAGCAAGGGGGGCCGCAGTATTCAGACACTGTCTTCCACAGTGCATTATTACGACCGCGTAAATCGTGAAGCCATAGAAATTTTAAAACATAATGATAACTTCAATAAGAAGGAAGAAACAAAGCGCTTAAATAAAGGTTGGCATCCAGCTTTATACAAAGCACGCAAAAAACCTAACCGGAGCCAAATTCAAAATCTTACGCCAGCTTCAGCTACAATAAATCAAACCCTATGACAACAATCGACAACAATGGAAGTCCTCACTTTAAATCAGCCCACGTTGCAGCCAAGCCAATAAAGAAAGACCAGACCAACCGCCATACGTCCAGACATGCTAAGCACATAAAACCTGTGAAATCAAACGGCTCCGATTAGTTTGCCGATAGTAACATCATTCCACTGATGATGTTCGATGCAGTTTCGAACGAAACGTATGGAAGAAGAATTTCCACTGGACCACGGCCCACAAGCCCCCGAATATTCATTCTATTATTATTATTATTATTATTATTATTATTATTATTATTATTATTATTATTATTATTATTATTATTATTATTATTATTATTATTATTATTATTATTATTATTATTATTATTATTATTATCATCATCATCATCATCATCATCATCATCATCATCATCGTTATCGTTGTTGTCGCTGTCGTCGTCATCGTCATCATTATCATTATCATTATCATTATCATTATCATTATCATTATCATTATCATTATCATTATCATTATCATTCTTCTTCTTCTTCTTCTTCTTATTATTATTATTATTATTATTATTATTATTATTATTATTATTATTATTATTATTATTATTATTATTATTATTATTATTATTATTATTATTATTATTATTATTATTATTATTATTATTATTATTATTATTATTATTATTATTATTATTATTATTATTATTATTATTATCATCGTTATCGTTGTCGTTGTCTTCGTCATCGTTATCATTACCATTATTATTTTATCATCATCATCATTATTATTATTATTATTATTATTATTATTATTATTATTATTATTATTATTATTATTATTATTATTATTATTATTATTATTATTATGATCATCATCATTAGCATGATTATCATCATTAGTATTCCCATTATTATTTCTGTTAGTTCTATTGTGGTTGCTAGTACTGTTATTTTTTGCAGTTATTACTATTATCAGAATCACTATTATTAGTATCATAATTCGTTTTATTTTGTTTAATTTTAATATCATTTTCATTATTACATTAATATTTCGTTTTATGATGGTTTATTATTATGATGTTATTTTCTCGTTATTGTTATTATCAAGCGTTACTGTTACGGTGACTTCATTCATAGAATAGATGTTCAAAAAGATACCTTGTTGATTGATAGAATGTTCCAACCGTCCTCTTCTATCCATATGGAAGTTTCTGAGAACTGAGGGTGTGACAGATGCATATGCTTTAATGATCCTTTGAGGAGATTTGTTTAAAACGCAATATTCTTGAGTGTGTCCAAAGCGGATTATAAGCATATAACAAACGCACGTTCACGTGATTTGGTGTGACTAGCGGTAAACTCAGAATCTTAACGACTATAGGCTTGGTTAATTTCCCTTTTTTAACATTTCACTGCGCGCGCAATGTATGCTTAATGCAGATACACCTGCAAACTCTGCTGTATGGTTAATAATGCTTTTGATAGCTAAAGTGGGATACTTCTCGCATAGTTTGTGGAACTATAACATTAAGAATTATAACGTTTTCACCACTCTTTAGAGGCTTCCCTCTGCAATGTTTTATAAACTGCACTTGTTCGGCCATGATGGCTCACTAACACTCCCTTCCCGCTTCAAAAGTTGACCAACAGAAGGCAGTCGGCGCACGTTCTTCGCTCATTTTCTGATTACGTGCAATTAATTACTTTAGATACATTTTGTTGCAGTTCTACATGGTATAATAATGCATTAAACATACTATTGTTACATAATACAGAGAGTATCCAGTAGTTTGTGTTACTATTGAGCGAACTACGTTTTTCTACCATTATGGTGCAGTTTGGTTATATTTGGTAATATTCTATCCATTGGGTTGCATTAGTGCCACCAACTATTTGTAACATATACCTAACCATGGTAAAGCTACAGCAATAGCTGGTGTTATTGCGTCTGTTATGTTGCCACAGAAGCCCCTGTTTATGAACGTGTTGCAGAAAGGCCAAACGATAGATTTTAAAACAAGATTCTGTTTAGACGCCGCATTAATTAATTAATCAATCAGTGAACGTAATGCTCGTTTTTGCGTCATTTTGTGTTGAATTCTTTTAGAACAGTATATGCAATTATAGTTACTGTTATTTTTATATTCGCTACAGAGTAGTGCATCTTGTATATATTATGATATTTAGCTCTCGGAAGTAATTTTATCCAAAAGTGTTATTGCAACAAGATTTGCCGAATGTTAGTAGGTTCATCATGCGTTGTGTGGTAACCATGTTCAAGCATTATTATCGTTTGAAAGCTAGTTACTTTAACTCTGTGATATTTGAGGTTAGAAATGCCTTTATTATGCCTTTATTCTACCTACTTTGGCAGAACTGCTTTTTGTGATACTTCTGTCAGCTGTTTAGTGTAATGTCGGCCATGTTGAACTCCTGGAGACTGCCGATAGCTGCGTCCACTATACACGTGCTTCTGTTTACATCACGCCCAATTCTTTCGGTGAAACCAGTATAGCCTGGCATTCCACCCGCTTCTCTCACAAGCAGAACAAAGTTCATGCACGCCACTGACTGGATTTACCCCCGTCATTTCTGCAACTCTTTTAACGCATAAAGGGTTAAGAGGTAGAACTGGAACTTAAAAATTCAATGCCACAACTGGGATTTGAACCACAGACCTTCCTTCTGTGGTTCAAATCCCAGTTGTGGCATTGAATTTTTAAGTTCCAGTTCTAAGTTCAATGCCACAACTGGGATTTGAACCACAGAAGGAAGGTCTGTGGTTCAAATCCCAGTTGTGGCATTGAATTTTTAAGTTCCAGTTCTACCTCTTAAACTTTGCCCACACACGGCTTGTGTGTTTAAAAACACCAACAGTAAGTTTGTTGGCATAAATAAACAATAATTACCATGTGAAGGTTATTTAATCCTGGGATATAAAGTACTTACAATAGTAAGTCACCATTGAGGTAATTGTCTCTGATGTGAGACTGCCTTTGTGGTTTACCATGAGAAATACGAACTGGCTTGAGAATTTAATGCCATTCTGGCAGTTTGTCACAATAGCTCAGTGGTTAGAGCGTCCGCCCGGCAAGCGGAAGGTCTGTGGTTCAAATCCCAGTTGTGGCATTGAATTTTTAAGTTCCAGTTCTACCTCTTAAGCTTTGCCCACACACAGCTTGTGTGTTTGAAAACACCAACAGTAAGTTTGTTGGCATAAATAAATAATAATCACCAACAGTAAGTTTGTTGGCATAAATAAATAATAATTAGCATAAAGGGTTATCTACTTACCCTAATGCCGGCTGCAGTGAGCCATCTGGTATATAATAAAGCTTAACTGATTTTTTCCTACTGATCTCATTTTGGATGACTATTATTACTTGCTTGTTATTTGTATAACTGGTCAGTCTGAAACCAGTGTTCGCTTTCTAAAATGTATGCGTGCTTGTGTGTGTGTGTGTTTGTGCGTGTGCATGTTTGTTTGTGTGCGTGTATGACTAATTGTAATGCACCTTGATCTAGAAATGGGCTTGGAAGATGGGTGAAAATTATCTTATTGCCCATTCTCTTGTTGGAGGAATAGGAGAACACGGTAGGCTTTAAGGGATAGTCATATATGTTAAGAGCTTATCGTTATGTGATACTTTCGAAATTCTGAAAATGAATACCGTATGCCTATTTGGGAAAACCATAAATACTGGAAAATTGAATCAAATATCAAGGACAATTTCGGAAATGGTTCATTGTACGAAAAATGTGAAGGATATAAGTTGTGTTTTAACGAGATCTGTATTTGCTGTTCACACGATTTTGTGTACATCTTAGGGTTTAACAGTTATCAAAGTCGTCCTGAATGAAGAAGTATTTTGAGAACATTCTCAGAAAATTAAAAATATATATTTGATTTGTCATGAAAATGTCTTAAATATGTGGTATTTTAAACAAAGTCTTAAGAGTCATTTTTGATAAAATTAGATTTCAAAAAATATTTAATGTAAAGGGTAGTCTAAATTAGGGGGATTATTTTAAAAAGAACTTCATGTCGTACCCTGAAAAGATGCTGAACTTAAATACCAAGTTTGGTATTTAACTGACTTTTCCTTTTTGAGTTATGCTGTTCATAGACACACACACACACGCACGCACACACATACACACAGAGAGACAGAGACAGAGAGAGAGAGGAGATATTTTTCTAAATACGCCTTTTTGGATTAATAGTGACTGAAGACATATATTTCTGGTGACAACTCGATATCGAATTTTTAAGCGGATTACAAGACCTCCCCTAATTAGTACAGTGGAACGTGGATAATTCGAAGCTGAAGGGATAAGAAAAAAATTCAAAATATCCAAAAATGCGAATTGCAAATTTTACATCTAAAATTGACATCTTAGCAATGCATCTATAGGGTTTTTCTGGTTGTCTCATTCCTTTTCGACTCCTTCCAAGTTCACTTGATGCACTGCTTAAAATTTTCTCATTTCTCAGACTAGTTGACAAGGTGTTCGATGATATCCCGTATTCTTTCGCGAGATTTTTTTTTTTCCAAAGCCTTTTCAACTTCCCGAATGACGGTCACCTTTTCCGCAAAAGTTAACATGTTTTACTGAACACGCGGTTTACTAAGATACATAGCAACATTGATTTGAAACACACTGGATAGTAGGAAGCGCAATCGTCAAATAGAGGAACACGTGTTCTAAACAAGGGGATGTGGGAACAAGTATAAAAGCTCAAGACCAGCAGGTAGGAAAGTTATTCCATGCCCAAATAGCCTTCCAACTGCATTACAACACAAGAATCCCGCAGCGATGGCCTCTTTCTCAGAAACACATGGACGAAGTTATATTCAATTTCCTGGTTTAGATGAATTTTCGCCTGACTTTTCTGAAAAATTAGGGAAAATGAAATTCGAATTACACTTGGGCTTTTACATTTAACTAAACCCCGGAGCAACAGCCCATGAAGGGCCAAGGCCTACCGCCCAGCCGCTGCGTCCCCCACCTCTGCCCACTACATGCGTCATTGGTGAGGTGCAGTACTGGAGGGTGGGACGTGGTCAGCGCCCCGAGCCCTCCCGGCCAGTTATGCGGTCTTCTAGACCTGGGGCCGCTACTTCTCCATCAAGTAGCTCCACAATTGGGACCTAACGAGCCTGAGTGCACCCCGTGCCAGACCTCCCAGAGGGGATAAAATCCCCATGCTGGTACCGGGGATCGAACCCGGGTCCTCCGCGCCAGAGGCAAGCGCGCTACCGACTGCGCTACGGAGGCGGTCGGGCTTTTACATTGCTTTAATGCAAAATTCAAGGGACCAATTAATGACGATTTCGAATTATAAACGTTCGATTTACCCAAGGTCCACTGTTTATATTGAGGAAAATGAGAGTATAAAAGAAAGCAGTTTTAGTAAAAGCTATATGTGGGTGCGTGAATAGAATAACATGCTATTTCAGTAGCTTACTAACATTTAGAGGAACTGTGGGACGACGTTCTAGCACAACGGCGTCGTTGATATATCCCGGGAATTTGTAACATCGTTAAAAAGGAGGAAAAATGTACAGCGTCTTCTTAGCCGCGAAATAAAAATGTCTAAGAAACTCCTCCCACCTCAAACTACTCGTTAGGCCAAAACATTTCCGAAAATCTTATTTTTTAAGAGATGGCTCTAACGATCTTGATTAAAATACTAGATCTTTAAGATATTTTCATTACAAATGAAATTTGTGCATTAATTTTCTGGAAATAGCTTCTGAAGTCCGCTTCATTACTCTTACTACATAAAAATATGATGTGTTGCACTCACATGACTTTCTCCACTCTTGTACTAATTGTGCTAATTACAAATTCTTATTTATATCTTATTCATGTTAGTTGAGATAAACATTTGCAAAAATTACCTTACTGCTAATTTCTTTGTAGGTGCAGGGGGAGTATGGGAATACAGTATGTTTTTAACTATATCAAACCTTTTAAAGCTGGTCGCTACATGAAGGCTTTGAATTTCCGTTCTCTATGCACGGCAAAAAGATAAAAAAGTAATAACGGCCTTCCATTAGAGAAAAATATAAGTATTACAAAACAAAAGGAACAAACATGATGAGTATCTCCGAAATAGTTCACTCCACAAAAATGCATTTGGACATAATTTGTGTTTTAACGGGATCTACATTTTTGTATTGTAAGATTTGGTATGTCTTATCATTTACCATTTATGTAAAAGTCGTCAAAAGTAAACAGGACTACATGGGCTGCAGCCAGAAAATTGAATGCAGAATGACGTTCTTATTTTTCCTTGCTTGATAAATAGTCAGGGTACAAGTCTCTGCTGCCAGTTTGCCATAAGATGGTACTGCAGTATATTTTCCACTGACTTTCTTTAGCTCATCAGATTCACTTTCAGTTCTCTCTTAACATCGATTCTACGTACTTTTTAATGAAATGAAGCATGCAGTCATCAAAAAGCCAAAGAAAGGCATTCATTAGAGAGTCAGGCATTTGATGGTAGGCATATGTAGCAGTTCCCTCATTCTTCGTTAAAGTGTTTACAACAGTCCTTCTTGTAGCTGAGGTTGACAAGGAATTGATAATGTACCATTCAGTTCCATACCTGGTCACCAGTTTTTGAACGAACTTTACTATGCCTTTATTTGAATCTCAGTCTAGCATATGCTTGAAGCAATAGCTCTGGAACTTCAGTTTTCCATGTTCCATAGCCAATGAGCTGTCACTAACATTACAATACTCCTCGCATAACCTTGCGCCGCACAAAGCAATATCTGATTCAGCAGTAGAAACCTCAAGAGATCCATACTTCGAGTGCCATAAATGTGTAAGTGATGACAGCTACTAAAAATATTAGTGTCCTTTTCCCCACCAATGTGGTAAACGAGCATTGTAATATATGCTTATTTTTTATTTCAGAAGATTCAATTTTCAATTTGTTTAAATGAATGTTTAGTGATTGTATGAAAAAAAGGCGCTCTTGGTTCTCAATTTGTATGACCTTCATTTCAAAAAATGTATTTAACCTGTCCAGTTGCCCTGCCTTTACAGCCAAAATAAATCTTGAATTTATGGCTCCTAGGCATTCTTAAAGTCATGAAAAGCAAATGTAATTTTTTTGCGAAAATTATATTAGTTTTCAGTGAAGCATCCGCTTAAGCCCCCCCCCCTCCCCACCGTAGTGTTAAAAATGTTACGTAGCCTATAAGAAACCTTTGGTGATGGAACAATATGATCTGAACCCTTGAGTAGCTTTTTAGATAACAGTATATTTACATTTTAAACCGTTCAACGTTCTCCTTGGTTCCGTATTATTTAACATAAAGACTAGGTAGTTTTCATAGAATATCTCCTAACATATATAACGAAATAAAGGTGAACCTGCTGCAGACTTCCCATTTCCAAGTCACTAAGCTAATCGCTTTGGAAAATACTCACGTATGCGACCACCAGGAAAAATAATATTCTGAGTTGTTAATTATAACGTGTAGCTATGTTGATAGAAGTGAGTTATGAAATATAATAGACAAAAAGGGATACAACTTGCGTTTAATTAACATTATACGAAGTTTATATAAAGATAGAGGAATTGTAATAAACACAAATTTAATAAAAACAGAAGAAATTATGACGAATCACGGCGTTAGACAAGGTTGTAGCCTATCTCCAAACTTTTTAATATACATTTAGATTTGATTAAGAAATGGAAAAAAGGAATAAAATGGGGAAAAAATTATAAATGTTTTACTTTTTCCAGATGATGCTTTGATTATACGGAATATTGAGGAAAATCTATAAAGAGCGGTATTTAAATTACACACAAGTAAAGAATATAATTTAAAAATATCACAAGAGAAAACCAAAATAATGGTACACTATGGGAAATATCCTGTCCGTTCAAAGAGAAGTATAGAGGGAAAACCTCTGGCTCAGGTTTCCCATTTTAAATATTTGGGCTATGAAGTAGTGTAGACAGCGATAATGATGCTCGTATAATAGAAAATTTAAGGATATTTTAGGTTTTATTATTTTATTTATGTTTTTATCAATCTTATCTTTAAAGGAACCTTTAATACATTCCAACAAATTTGTCGAACAATAAACAAAATGAAAGATAAGTCAAGAAAGGAAACAAAATTGAAATTTTATAAGAAAATGGCCATATCAGTTTTATTATATGGAAGTGAATCTTGGATCCTAAAGCAGAGGGATAGACGTAAGATACAAAGTGCCGAAATCGCAGTTTCTGTGGTGTATCAAAGATTGTTCAAGAAGATGCCTCCTAAGAAATATAGACATACTATAGACATACGTAAAGAATTAAAAATATTTGATCCAAATGAGAAGATTGGAGAAAATAATAATTGGAAGGAACACATGGAAAGAATGAACAAGAATGGAATACCCAAGGTAGTGTGTGGTTACAAACGTCAAGGAAGAAGAGATGTTGATCGTCCGGAGAACAAATGTGAATGGTGGAATGAGGACGGCTTAGGCTATGAGCCTAATCCCTGCATTGCAGAAAAGGAAGCTTGAATGATTTTCTAATAATAGCTAGACGGAATTTTCTTTCTTTGTATGTACAATTATTTAGCACAGCCTGCTAACGAACTTGATTATAACTTATAAAGGAAATAAACAAACTCCCTTAGGAGAGAATTACTAAAATATATGGGAATGGTATTGCATGCTTTCGTACCTTTGTAAGCAGATTTAAATTTCCATTCTTTTCTGCTCTTAGTTGCTAAATAGTGAATACTATATCACTTTGGACTGAAACACTTGCGATATTTATCCTATTTTGCATGCTTCTTCTGTGAAGTAATAATTCTATTTCATGGTATTCTCAACTAAAAATCAAAGGCTTCATCGCAAGCATAATACCAAGGTTTTCTTATTCAAATACAATGGCTTTGAGATTAACCAAGACACACACGCGCGCGCGAATGCAATATCTGACTTTCTTTTCTTAAAATATTAATATGGATACATAAGCGGTCTGCGCCGAATCGGGCCAGGCCTGCAGGCCTGGTTCGGGCCTAATTTGTAAAATGTTTATCGGATGCGATCCGAGCCCGGGCTTGAAAATTAAGAGGTTACATTTTTTGGTCATCGATGCCGAAGTTCCAAGAATAGCATAATTATCGTGGCATTTCTTTACTAGGAATTCTATGTGATTATTCTGCTAACACGTTTCAAATAATAATAATAATAATAATAATAATAATAATAATAATAATAATAATAATAATAATAATAATAATAATAATAATAATAATAATAATAATAATAATAATAATAATAATAATAATAATAATAATAATAATAATAATAATAATAATAATAATAATAATAATAAATAACAATAACAATAATAATAACAACAATAACAATAGTAATAGTGATAGTAATAGTAGTAATAGTAATAGTAGTAAAAATAATAATAACAACAACAACAATAATAATAATAACAATAATAATAAGAATAACAATAACAATAATAATATTAATAATAACAATAATAACAACAATAATAACAATAATAACAATAGTAATAGTAATAGTGATAGTAATAATAATAATAATAATAATAATAATAATAATAATAATAATAATAATAATAATAATAATAATAATAATAATAATAATAATAATAATAATAATAATAACAATAATAACAATAATAACAATAATAACAATAGTAATAGTAATAGTAGTAGTAGTAGTAGTAGTAGTAGTAGTAGTAGTAGTAGTAGTAGTAGTAGTAGTAGTAGTAGTAGTAGTAGTAGTAGTAGTAGTAGTAGTAGTAGTAGTAGTAGTAGTATTAGTAGTAGTAGCAGTAGTGGTAGTGGTAGTGATAATAGTAATAGTAACAGTAACAACAATAACAATAACAATAATTATAATAATAATAATAATAATAATAATAATAATAATAATAATAATAATAATAATAATAATAATAATAATAATAATAATAATAATAATAATAATAATAATAATAATAATAATAATAATAATAATAATAATAATAATAATAATAATAATAATAATAATAATAATAATAATAATAATAATAATAATAATAATAATAATAATAATAATAATAATAATAATAATAATAATAATAATAATAATAATAATAATAATAATAATAATAATAATAATAATAATAATAATAATAATAATAATAATAATAATAATAATAATAATAATAATAATAATAATAATAATAATAATAATAATAATAATAATAATAATAATAATAATAATAATAATAATAATAATAATAATAATAATAATAATAATAATAATAATAATAATAATAATAATAATAATAATAATAATAATAATAATAATAATAATAATAATAATAATAATAATAATAATAATAATAATAATAATAATAATAATAATAATAATAATAATAATAATAATAATAATAATAATAATAATAATAATAATAATAATAATAATAATAATAATAATAATAATAATAATAATAATAGCTGTAAAATAGTTTTCTTAAAACAAAATTACACAATCGGAATGTCGGTTCCTACAGACCTCTAATTAGAATACACATATTTTATGACGGCATAACCGGTTGGGAGGGAGCAACCTCGTCGCACCTCCAGTACTGCACCTGACGTTTGTGGTGGGCAGAGATGGGGGACGCAGTGGCCGGGCAGTAGACCTTGGCCCGGAAAGGGCTGTTGCGCTGCGGACTTAGTGAACATTCATTTTATAGCTTCAGTTGCTTTTTTTTCAGTTAAGAAGTAAGGCGCAGACAAGCTGCTACTTCGTGCGTCCGAATTAAATGAACAAATTAATTGTTAGTTTACTGTAATTGCAAAACTAATGTAAACTGGGCAATATATCTTATTAAGGGATTTTTTAAATTTTCAGAGAGTTGATCGAGAGCTTTGGACCAGAAATACAAACTGAAGAGACAGAAGACAGCAATGGAAACATCCGTATTAGCGCCGATTTCTCCTTTCCTGCGTGAGATATACAAAACTTCACCTCTACTAATAAGCTAGTTCCTTAAACTCCAAACAACCTATCTTTTGTCATTTTAAAAATTTAAGTGCCAATAATTTGTATCATTACGGGTTTAAATAAATTGATTTGTGCTAAACATGGAATTCTTTTGAGCCTCTACTACACCTCTGCTAACAGCTGATGACTGAAAAATACATTTTCGCGTCAAAGACACGAAAAAGAATAACTAGGTATTTAATACGTAACACTTCCTTCAAAGCAATAGTTTCGTAATAAAAACACATATGCTGCAGTCACATGACTTTCTTTATTCATTCTACTACAAACTATACTTAAAAAGTGTATCATTTTACCTACGCATTGTTAATAAAAACAATTTTCATTATGTACACAATTACATGTTTCGTATCTAGCATTATCACCACGCTGTCTTTGTGACGGTAGCTCAGTCGCTCCGATTGCCGTCTCTGCTCTGTGCTTACCTACCTGGAATCGAAGCTGGCACTCTCCGTTGGACGGTACTTCTGTTACTGGGCTCCAAAGATATCGAAACAGACCTAAGCCCCAGGGTTTATTTGAGTTTGTAGGTTGGGCGGTATCTCACGCATGGGGCAAGATCACAAAGCGCAAGGTAAATAAACCACACATTTACTTCCACCACAAAACATGGGCCTACCTCCACTGGCTATCACGGAATCGCCATGTCATGACTAGGGCTCGAACCCAAAAGCTCTTGAAATATGCATGCATTCATGCTGTAAAATTTACCAAAATATGACCTAATATCCTGAAAATATGACCTGGTACTCAATACAAAAAAAAAAAGATAAATAAATAAATGAGTGAGTGAATGAGTAAATGAATGAATGAAGAAAGAAAGTAAGAAAGAAAGAAGGAAAGAAAGAAAGGAAGAAAGAAATAAGCAAAGAAACAAAGAAACAAGCAAACAAACAAACACAAAAAACAAAACAAACAACATAAATAAGTAAGGAAGGAGGGAAGGAGGGAAGGAAGGAAGGAAGGAAGGAAGGAAGGAAGGAAGGAAGGAAGGAAGGAAGGAAGGAAGGAAGGAAGGAAGGAAGGAAGGAAGGAAGGAAGGGAGTAAGGGATTAAGTGAGGAAGTGAGTGAGTACTGAGTACGTGAGTGAGTGAGTGGGTGAGTGTCTGAGTGTGTGAGTGAGTACGTGAGTGAGTGAGTACGTGAGTACGTGAGTGCGTGAGTGAGTGAGTGGGTGAGTGAGTACGTGAGTGCGTGACTGAGTGAGTGGGTGAGTGTGTGAGTGGGTGAGTGTGTGAGTGTGTGAGTGTGTGAGTGAGTGAGTAAGTAAGTAAATAAAAAAATAAGAAATAAAATAAAAATCTGATGTGTTGCACTCACATGACTTTTCTACTCTCGTAATATTCTCTTTTTCGTCTATCTTCATGTTAGTCGAGATAAACATTTGCAGAAATGATCTTAATGCTAATTTTATTGCAAGAGGAATACGGGGATACTGTGGACTTTGAACGATAATTAAATATTTTAAAACTTTGAAATTCCCTTCACTTTGAACGGCTAGGGGATAAAAAAGTGAATAAACAATGAATATCTCCAAAATGGTTCAGTCCACAAAATAATGCATTTGAACATAACTTGTGTGTTTTAGCGAGATCTACATTTTTTTATACAGTAGGATTTGGTCTATCTCTTACGGTTTACCAGTTATGCGAAGGGCATCTGTCCGCTTACGTTGAAACTGAACGCTTCCTTTTGTCTCCACGCTGCTAAGTCATTAACATTTTTGCACAAGTATATATATGAACTAATACATAATTGATAATTAATTGCTTACAATAAGGGCTGTATTTACCGAGCGGGATAGCTTAGTCGGTAACGTCTGGGGCCTATGTGCGGGAGCTCGCGGGTTCGATTTCCGCGGCAGACCTTCCAGACCGTGGCTTTTTCATTTTTTTCCGAGTCACTCATTCATTTCATTCTCTCTCTCTCTCTCTCTCTCTCTCTCTCTTTCCGATCTTTGCAGATTGTAAGAGTCAGTGGGGTCACCAGTAGGATGCGCTGCAATGGAGCTTGCGCACTGGAAATACGGTGTTCGGCTGAGGGGAGGTGCTGTGTTGGCTTTCCGGCCGCCAGGAGGCTGATTATCAGTCGGACCTGGCTGGTGGCGCACTCTCTGTGGCGACCTGGAACTCCATCGCTTTAAGGGTACCGTCATATTATCCTTCCTCCCGGGATCTGACGCATAGTAAGCCATCGCCTGACGTGCTGGAATCCTTACAATGACAAACAAAACAAGACAAGGGCCGGATTTCATGTTATATTAATGCCCTAGCTATGCATACTACACCTAGACAATTGAGACAGTCTAATCGGACTGCCTCATATGTGCTTTAACGAGATCCTAATCGAGTGAGTGAGTGAGTGGTTAGGGTTTAAGGGCTCGTCGACAGCTAGGTCATTAGAGCCCCTCCTAATCGAGATTTACGTTTTTTATGTAATAGGGTTTTATTTATCTCTTGCGGTGTATAAGTTATACAAAAACCTCCAGAATGAACACCACATATAGTTTAATTTAAAAGGTGAGTTAATTAATAACACTGAACAACACAACATATTTTTCCGGGACGCGTTTCGAAGGTTAACTTTCCTCCATTATCAACCGGACAATAACTTAATGATAATGATAATGGAGGAAAGTTAACCTTCGAAACGCGTCCCGGAAAATATGTTGTAAGTGTTGTTCAGTGTTATTAATTAACTCACCTTTTAAATTAAATTAATTACAACACTGTTTTCAAACTTCTATGAAAGGAAGATTACCACTTATAGTGCTTTTTAAATGAGAAGAGTTCTGATCTGCTGCCAATAAGATATGTTTACATGCACAGCGTTGCAAGCTCATTACCCCCACTCTTCATATTTCTTAGCGCGCGTCAAGCCCCGCTTAAGGGGAAAGTAATATGACAACACAGCAGGACTCCGATTGGTTACCGGCCTGGAGACGCTAAAGGACAAACTCCTTCCCATTTGAAAAGCACAGTAAGACAGTATTCATGTATCATGAAAATGCCGTAAATATGTGGTATTTTAATGACAACTGCTAGATTCATTTTTGGGAAAGTAAAAGGGTTTAAAAATGGGTTTGGGGATTTTGTTGAAGTTCTTTGTGTCGCATTCCTTGGAAGAGGCGGACCTTAAATGTTTATCCTACTAATCAATTTTAGTTATGGTGATCACAGACATACCAAGACATACACATTCACAAATACACACTCATTCACACACTTTCAATAAAAATCTGGATATTGAATTTTCGGGTGGAATGCATTACCTTCTATACTTATTGTGCACGCACTAAAGAAGATAGCAAATAATAACTTCCCATCTGAGAAAAGTATTTTAAAATGCAAACCAATAATAAAAATGGTTTACGGCTCAAAAAAGTTTACCTACATATAAAATGCATGCATATATGATACGGAATTTATGGTATCAAGTTATACCATAATTTAATATGTGATTTAAAATGAACTAATAAATGAATTATTTGTAATGATATTTGATTATCCATAAAGAATTGCTAGAGAAAAAATCTGATGTGTTGCACTCACATGACTTTCCCTACTTTTGTACTACCATTCTTACAAACTCTTATTCCTACATCTTCGTGTTAGGATAAACATTTGTACAAATTATCTTATTGCTTATTTCGTTGTAGGTGCAACGGGAATATTGGCTTTGTGCGATAGTTAAATATTTGAAAGTTTTGAGATTCCGTTCTCTTTGCACACGTAACATAAAAAAATGAATAACGATGACCCATTTCATGAAAGTTCTAAGTTTTCCGAAACTCACACACATAACAAGGAATTTCTCCGAAATGGTTCACCCTACAAGAAAATTTAATGAGACATAAATTGTGTATTTTAGCAAGATCTACATTTTTTGTATAGTATGATTTGGTCTATCTCTAAAGGTTTACCAGTTATGCAAAAGTCGTCCAGAGTAAATACGACTACAGGGGCTATAGCCAGAAAATTCAAGATATAAATTTCATTTGTCATCAAAATATCTCAAACATATGACATGTTAATCAAAATCGCTAGAGCCATTTTCAAGAAAATCAAAATGTTCGAAAAATGTTCCATGTAAAGGGTAGTTTAGGGTGGGGCTATTTTCTTCAAAATCTTCGTGTCATATCCTTGAACGACATTAAACTTAAATACCAACTTTGGTTTGTAACCGACTTTTCGTTTTTGAGTTATACTGTCCACAGACTGACAGACTGACACACAGACACACACACACACACGGACCTTTTTCTAAAAATGTTTTGTTTTGGATTCAGGGGGCCTAAAAACATGTATTTACGGTGAAATCTCGACATCGAATTTTTGGGTGGAATACAATACTTCCCCTACTTACCAGTAGAGAAAGTAAAAAGGGAGTAGAATTACTTTAAATATTAATACGGCAGGAATGCTATATAACGCTAGAATATATAAGGTCAGAGAGGAGAGTTAATTAGTAAATACCACACGCTTAAGTAGATAATTAACGAAGGCCTGGATTCCGTGAGTCAGTTCATAGAATTCAGTGAGTAATTAGATGCGAGTAATCAACGGAGTAGAACCAAGATGTCAGATGCATTAGCGCGCGTAGACCGGACAGCCTTGCGGATTTCTGAGAATTTTAAGACCGTCAGGCTGAAAATCAAGAGATTTGGACACTGTGGAAATTATGTTGCAACATGGCATTACAGCTATTAGTGAGATTTGAAAGCAGTTAAGAAGAAAGGAGAAGATTATTACTAGCAGCGTTTGGTTTTGCTTGGATAGATCTCACTTCTTCTGGGGTCGTCAGAACGTTAGTCGCTTGGAGCAGAATAGCCTTGTTTCTGTCCCAAGGAGTAGAGCAGAGTTGGATTATTTATTGAAAGCAATCGCCACGATTTAAAATACTGTCTGGAAGTTGAAGCAATATCCAGTCACAAGTTGGTGAAGCAACTTTGCCAATCGTCGATGCAATAATTTTGAATTAGCGTAATGTAGGTCACACGTTGATAAGACAGTTTGAGGTAACAGTACCTCACGCCACTTAATAACGCCTAAAAGTCCTTTGATTCAGTCCCTTGCCACAGAGTTCTTTCCGTGGGTGTGCGTGAGATTTGTTTAGAAAGCAGGACCTAATTATAATCACGTCTTTTAATAAATATTTTCATTGAGTTGTTGCCAACCTATGTAGATTATAAAACAATTCCCAGTTAAAGAAACTTGTGCTCGTATTTACATACCTGAAATATTGTTCACTATGATATAAATATGCATCCATTGGTTTTAAATGTATTTGCCTGTCGACTAACCAGCTAATAGTGCGGGCGTACTCTGAATTAAAGTGAAGCTTACTGTCTAAAACCGTAGCTATACTCAGCATTTTGAATTCGCGAAGGTACATCCTTTTTACTTTCGGTTTTTTCTAAACATTTTTCATCGAAATTATTATTCTAATTATTACTTTTTATAAATAATTAGTTTTATGTGTATATAGTTTCGGTATCAAAGTATATTCATCTAGACCTTGACATATGATACCAGCTTGTGAGTTACATGGTTCTTCATCGGTTGGCATCGTCTCACTTTTAGTTATTTGCAACCAGCACTAAAAGACTTTATAGCGAGAATCGGTGTCATCCTTTCTGAAAGCTACATTCGTGGATATACTAGGATAGGAATATCAGCGCTCGAGATGTAGTCAGAAAGCTACAGCCGAGAACTTCCAGACATTGTCAAGGTACAACGTCACTCGCGTCCAAAACAATTCACCATTGGATCACCAACTTAGATAAGTTGCATACAACAGTCGCATCATCAACTTGGAGCATTTCTAAGCTTCAAATGGTGCATCAACGTAGTTACAACTAGCTTACTAATGGTGTAGAAAACTGTTGCATCAAAATGGAACTTATTTCTCTGCACCACAATTGACGTAAACAGGCCTACTTTTCTGTGAAGTAACTTTGTGTACCTCTTACCGTCATGCTAAATACACCCAGAACTGTGTTAAACGTACGGCAAATGCAAATGCAAATTGTTTGAGCCATATTTTGAGAAACCAAAATTTTCGAAATAGTTTCCATGCTGTGGTGACGGGATTTTCTTGAAAATCCTCATGTGAAATTCTTGAGAGATTTACAAATTAAAATGTCAGGTTGTTCCTAAGCTGAATTTTCGTTTTATACTTACGCTGCTGATAGACACAAAACAGACATTACACTCAGGTTTTTCTAAACATACATATTTTGGACACAGGGAGTCTGAAAACATATAGCGTATATAGCGAAAATAGACCCCCCTACCCACCTTTATAACGGAATTATAGCCGAAAAATGTTGAAGGTCTTGCACACGGGTATTTCGGAAAACGCAGACAAACGTAATACTGAACTACGAATTTAATACCTATCCTTTATTAAACACTCACATGGCCTTTCTTAAGGCTACGAAAACATTGAGTTCCTTTTTCGCGGCTTTAAGCTTGTCTCCCTGATTTCTCCAGTAACGAATCATGTTTGGTTGTACCAAACGCTCTCGACGGCGGCTCGTGAGCCATTTCTAAACGAATTCCAAAATATCAAGCTTTAAATTTACAGCGGAACTTTTTCGTGAATTCATGTTACGTTGTAGACAGGTGCAAGAGAAATTCACTTTCAATACATTTGCTGCGATTGTAATCAAAGTTATGTTTTACTAGTTAGAAGTAAACAGGTAGGAGGGTGAAGCTACTGAGTGAATATCAATGTCTAATTGCCCGCTCGTTTCTTCGCATACAAGGGAAAGTAAAAAATTTCTCCTTGGCCAACCACGAGTATGTACATAACAAATTATGATGGACTGTTTTTATAGAAATTACAGCCTATATCAAATTAACGTATCTAACATTCGCATACCTACATTGCTGTGTAAAATCGTCCGCAAAAATTGGCAGGTTTTACAATCGAGTGGGGTTTTATTTCCAAGTAAATGCGGTATTTCCGGTGAAGACTGGACATAGATCGTTTAGGTGGAATACAATACTTCGCGTGCTTACTATACTTAGTATAGAAACTATAAGAGATGAAGAGTTTTCCAATCCTGGGCATAATCAGGCTAGGAGCCCAATTTGAAACTGATATACATAACGTCTATAAAGATCAAGGTAATCTGGTTAGAAGAACAATCTATTATTAGGTAATGTAGTAGGGTTACTTGTCAATAATTAGTGCTATACAAAATCATGTGACTGTTACATATCAGATTTTCCCCCTGTGTGTACATCTGGATATATTCAAAATAAAACCTTCCTTTTAAGGTTACTATATCGAATATCGAGTCCATGGGCGACAGTTCGCTGTGGTTTATCGAGCATAAAACTAGTTGATTTCAGGTAACGGGTGAAATCAAGTTTTACGCCAGTCTACACATTCGGCAATGCGGGCACTCCCCTCAACAGAAATCTAATTCAAATTCCTGTGGTGAGGTAGTCAGCGTATTTCAACGCTTGTTAGATCGTTTACGTCCTCTCCGTCAAAATATGAAAATTGTTTCCATGTAAAGCTTTGTTTGTTTTGATCCTAAATACAAAATTGTATTTATTTTATTTATCTCAAACACACTGACACACACGCGCGCACATTTCTGTTTTAAAATGGTTTGTATTATTTCATGGATCTCAGAAAACATATTTTGTTCATTTATGTAGCCTTCTTTAGCTTCTATGGTCATATTAGGACGTTTAGTTCAGAAAAATCTGTTAGGGTTGTATAGTTTGTTGAACCATAGCGTAACAAAGTCAACTTTCATTCGTTTTTACCATAAAAACGCACGCATATTCAGAAAATTGTTCAAGTTGAAGAAAAATTACCTACTCTAACTGGGAATCAAACCCTGACCAAAACACGGTTTTTTTCCCTATAAAACCTTGATATTGAATATTAAGTGAAATATTTGTGAGATCGTGGCACAAGAAAGAACGGACGGGCCTAGTCTGCTCCACGTCACATGACGGGTCGTTGGGCAAACAAAGGTGAAGCTTTCTCACACCACTCACGCGAGCGAACATATGACTAAGCAAAAGTGGCTACAGAAAAGGGATTTTCTCCGGTGCTTTCGAGAAAGATCTGGTCACGTCGTAAAAGGTCCACGAGACATCATCCCCCCTATATAAGCAGGTCAGAAAACAGCAGTGAGGAACTTATCGCTTCCAAATATGATTCGGTCAGTGAGTGCTAGACGGCTATGGGTGTCGTCATAAAAGATCGTTGGTCGTAGCGAAGACGATTCCAACGGACGTCGTAGTTAGTATATGGAAGATAAAGTGAAGGACACTGGAATGGCTGAGGTTGTTGAGAACTGATGCGACATGTGTTAGAGACTTCAATACTGAGAGACGTTTAGTCTTTCTTTTGATGTTGTAATGTGTATGTTAATAAACAGTGATAGACAACAAGAAATCCCCTCGTTCATTTCCACTAATTGGCACGCAATTCACAACATAAGACTTGGTGCTGAAACTCGGGAAGTGCTCCACTCACTAACGCAAAACTAGGAAGATTTCAAACTATTTTGAGCGACTCAAAAAGAACCGAACAGTGCAACAAAACTACACGGCCAATGCAGGAAAGTAAGATAAATCTAGTACACAATATTACCGTATCCAGGTTCTTAAAAGTGTTGAAATTACAGTTAACTGCACGACATATGCAGAATAAATTCACAACCACACTTTATTCCATAGAGCAGATTACCACGATATAAGATAATTAAATACTAAAGGGGGGAAAAATACCGCCATTTTGAATTCATGATGACTGTGCTGCTATCTATGAGGAGTAGCAGTAAACCATGTCGATCTGTTCTTTTTTCTTTCTTTTTTCGACATTTTCACATTAATAGTAGATTATTGCCACACTAGCAACCACACTGATAAATTATCAAAACTCAAGCGCAAAAGAACAACTCAGTGCTCAAACGCAAACTATTTATCAATCAATTGATACTTCGTCAAAATAGATGAAGTGGAGCACTTCTGTGATTGTCTACGGATAACGCTGGACGAATTGGTGCTAATGGATGGGATGTAATTACCAATATGATGGCAACGTATATGAAGCCGACGTCCAACCATGCGATGAATATACACCTCTGTAAGTGGACCACAAGGAAGGCCATGAATTTAATGGAACAGCGGTGACCTTCTGAGACTTAAAGTAACGCAGCTACAACCCCAACTCGACCCATTCATCATATGAACATCCCCGAAATATAGCTGCCGACAGTAACATTACCACCATTTTCAGTGAATATCAAGGAATGGTCCAGGTTTTGGGAACAATTCGAGTCCTCCATCGACAAGAACACCGCAGTATCGACTATCAACAAATATGTGTTTCTTTGAGGCTACTTAGATGGTAAAGTGCTTAGTCGATGGAATAGCCATCACAGCAGAGACATATCAACATACAAAGCAGATTCTGCAACCACTATGCGGGGATAAAAATCGGATCGTTCTTTTTGGACAATCTGGAACCAGCTAAGTTGTAGAGTTCCGAATTTCTGAACACCACATATATTGAAAGTTATAGGCAACTAGAAGACCTCTAAGCGTTCGGGAAAGAACTGCTTAGAGTTTTTCCAGAAGATTTCAATCGCCCTCGACTTATTTATACCAAAATTAGCTGACCCGCAAGATGACTCTGAGCACGACACATAGTTGCGAACTACTACTGCAAGGTCGTGACCGCAAAACAAAGTGTCATCTTCGCTGGTTCTCCTACCCACAATTTTCGGACATACACTCAGCGGCAACCGATCCGACACTACAGTGAATCAAGTATCAATCCACTTCATCTTCTGAGCTTTCGACGTGATCTCCAACGCCTCTCTTCGGCACTTTTGGGATCTAAGGAGCATCAAGCGCGAACACTGACAGTTGAGGGTAATTTGATGCAAGAATTTCGGACTCGTATCGTGTGAAGGACGGAAGAAGGATTGTGTCACCTCTAAAGAAGAAGGATATTGAGTTTTCAAGTAACTTCAACACGGTCGCACAGCGCTTCCTCTCCCAGGAGAAACAACTGGAAAGGACTGTTGACCTCTGGGGTATTTACAAGGCCTTATGCTAGACTACATCCGTAAAGACCAGTACAAGTTGTCCCCACGGATGAAGCTTGTAATGTGTACCACCTGCCGCACCATGTGGTGGAGAAACACGATGGTAACGATGTAAAGCAACGAATTGTCTTCGACGCATCTTTTCACGAACAGCATTCACTGTCACTACATTATGCTTTTGAAACGGGACCGAACTTACTAGCTGAGATCCTTGCAACACTGCTTCGATTTCGTAAATATCCTAAGGCACTTGGATGCGATGGTAATCAAGTATTCCTTCAGCTGTTACTTAATGAAAATAATAGGTATCTCACAAGATTTCTCTGGTACCGTGTAGAAAGAATTGAAGATAGAAACTACAATGCCACCCGAAATGTGACTACCTATTGCTTAAAGCGCCTACCTTTCGGCCTCACATGTAGCCCATTTCTCATCACCTACTGTGACAGAAATTACAACAGTGAAGCAAAATGACTACTCGCTGGCTTCTGCATTGGTTGATAAATGTGTCTTCATGGACGACTTTGCAGCAAGCGTTGCTGATGACCGTCATGCGATAGTACTATACAGAGAACTCGACGACCTCATGCTACAGATACAACTTTCACTCTCCAAAAGGGCAAGCAATTCAGAAGCTTTAAACTTACGGGAAAACCGAGGGGTTGGAATCAGTATCAATAACGGGTTTAATAGGGATAGATTGGAATACTACAAACGGCACTGTCTTGGCCTACCAAAACAAAATACCAACAAATTTAATGAACCTCACCAAAGTGTTTAATGATTCTAGTAAACATCACTTCTGCGCTAATCACATTATCACCTGGAGGTTCATTGCACCACGGGTGGCTTGTTGGGGAGGTTTCTGGGAGAGAATGGTTGACTCCACAAGGCGCTGCCTGAGAAAGGTACTTTGACCTTCGCAGCTAAATGAATAAAGCCTTAGCACTACGTCAGAAAGTGTTGAAGCCACCCTCAACAGCAGATATATCACCGAAGACCTAGAAACAGGAGAAATCCTAACACCATCCCATTTCCTAGTCGAAAGAAACCAGCAGTCATCCCAGAGGGACCAGAACCAGTTCCAGCAAATGACCCATCTTATACAACTGTCATCTCCCTTGAGATCGGCCAAGTTGGGGAGGATGTGGGGGACTGATGCGACATCTGTGGAGACTTTCTATACTGACACATGTTTAGTCTCTCTTGGTTATTGTTGTAATGTGTATGTTAATAAATAGTGGTAAACAACAATAAATCCTGTCGTTTATTTCCACTAAAACTCATGTAATTCCCGACACAGGTGAGTTATGGCAGGAAAGATTGTGGACTGTATTAACGACAAGAAAAAACTGTGTACTTGTGATAAAATTTTAGAAGACCATAAAGTGAAGGATTTTGTCGTTAGTATATAATATTTCTTTTGCGTAATATGAGGAAGTGGTAGGTAGCTAAAATAAAACTCGGGACAATGTTTTAAAATAGTCTATAAATCTTAGTAAACGTTCGATTAAAACTGTGACCTGAAACAGTTTGATAGAACAAAAGGTGGTAAAACTCACACTCCTACAAACCGCTTTCTTTTACGTGAAAGTGGGCTGTACCTTAAGTACCTGGATGCTCCCTCATGTTGAGTGTTAAAACATACCTCCCCAAAATTTGATTAAAATGCCGGAGAACTACTGCCGCAGCTGCTGTCATTCCCTTTATAGAGATTGCCACATCTTGCAGGGAGAAGTTGTTGCAATTACGGCTTAATATGAAGGAGAAAGAGTTTTTACTCTTGTCATTGTTCCAGCCATTTCCATACGTGTCTTTAATTTACCCTGCACATTCCAGGAATTTTTAAAGTGAAGTACGCAAGGGCGATAGTTTTGCGCAATCGCTCGGACTTTTTTTGTTACTGGAGTCCTGGACTTACTTGATTTTATTAAAATAAATCATTTATCACTTGAGACTACGTAACATTACCTCAACTCTATACTCTGGCAGTAAAATCTGGATTTTAAATTTAAAACATAGGCAAAAGCAACACATAATTATGAGGCTTTTAAGACCATTATTAGGCTTAGCAAGACTCGGTCATCAAAAGAGAGAAACTGAAGGTAAATATTACCTCGGAAGACATACAAAATCATCAAAAACGTGGTTCGATCATCTACAGCGTATGACTTCACTGACTCCCACGTTTAGTCTACCACTATCGACCACGTGGCAGAAGGGACCCTGGAAGACCAAGACAGAGATGGCACGACCAGGAACAATTACAGGGTTCTTGAGGAATAGGCCTTATCGACCTAATCCTACATTTGTTCATGATGATGATGACGACGATGATGAAGAAATCACTTACCAGAGTGGCGGATTACGTGATATTCTTAATAATCATTAACGAGGATAAATTTTAAATAACATTGAAGTACGAGGAAGCTTGTGCACCACAGTCCTAAATGTGAGTTCTTGATGTTCAATGATACTGTATTTCCACTAGGAATATATTGTTACAAAACGGCAATTCGATGAATCCACTACCTGACACCAGTGTGACAAAACCACAAAGTCCGCCCGGTTACTTTTCTATCACTTTATTGTCTTCTAAAATTTTAGCACAAATACACATATTTCTTCTCGTCGTTGACAGTCTACAGTCTTTCGGGCTATCACATTCACAAATTTTACCTCTCACAAACTTCCTCAATCCCTTTAATCTTTCTTCATTTCCTGTGTCTCAAACCCTAATTACGACGTTTGAAACCTCTTACCACGTACCAACACGACGACCCACACAAGCACAGCTGTGCTTATATACTGGAAATGACGTCACAAGTACCTTTCTCAAGTTCCACACACATACGCACCGGAAATGACTCAGCTAGAAGTCTCGCGAACGTTCTCGACGACCTATTTTCTGCCGCCTCGATTGTTGACAGTCATGTACTCACAGCAGTCGCGCGAGGCAGACCAGGTCTGAGCGCCTTTGCCTGCTTGCTGGCTAGGCATGTATGCGAAGTAGCTTGGCCCCGTCCGCCCTTTGTTGCGCGCGGAGTCCGACGTCACAATATAATGGAATACGTAAAAGTTAGAGCTTAAAATCGCTATGTAGAATATGTAATATGTACAGATTTTGATAGCTTAATGTTGTGTATCATGTTGGGAACAACGACATAAGCAATAAAGAAATATTGGAATAAAAAAAAAAAAAAAAAAAAAAAAACAATTGTTATCTCACTTAAGCCCTTAGCGTAGCGCAAACATTGAAATTTGAAATAATGGCAAGGTGCGGAGGGAGAGGACTTAACAGCATGTACTATCTTTCACAAAAGTAAATACCCACCTTCAGTGAGACCTGCGAGAAGGGTCATCTAATTCCCAGGTATTCCTAAATAGATGGTATGATGAAATCAGTCATATATGTACACTTTCCTTGCTGTTCAGAGCGGATGACAGCCATTTACGCACCTCGCAACTTTGAAAAGCGATATTTCAGCAATCACTCTAAATTAAAACGTAAATATCGCAAACTCAACGTCTGCAGTAAATATGTTACTATAGGCTTGTGATTAAATAGTGGAACAGAAGTAAAACCGACGTCAGTGCTGAGCTCTTTGCTTACCAAAGTAAACTTAATAATCCACAATACAACACAAGATGGAGCGTTTGACTATGAACTTAGTACCATTGAACTATAACACCTATTAGGTATATCATATTTTAAAGTATTACACCACTAAATCAGTCCTCCATCACGTATGGACGTGAATTTAACAGTAGTATTTTCAAATGTCTATCAACGAGAACGTATATTATTATATAACTTTAATCGTTTCATCTTTGTTTGTCGTTAATAAAAACAACTTAAGGTTGTTACCATCCACACTGAACACTGTGATACCCATATTTGTTCTAGACAATGTTCTTCTGTTTCTAAATAAGTGTAAACGAACATCCATAATCAAAAGCAAAGTATTTAAACTTTTGTAAATAGTGCTACGAACTTTTCACCTTACAAGGAAATTTGTTGCGAACTTACTGAGAGAATGTAGCTTAATATAATAGGAATAGAGCGAAAGCTATCCGATCCAGAAATGGCCGAGGTCGTTGCGTGCTTGTGCGCATGGATTGAAAGTACCGAGTGTCACTGGCTCAAACCTCACCTCCTGGACACTTACTTTCTGAAATGGAAAATTAACCAGCGACTTTAGTTCTCCAGAGCTTTTTATCAGGAATACAGAATCAGGTTAAAGGCACACGTCTAAAATGAGCGAGTGGGTACGTGGCAACATTGTGTAGTCCTTGGAAATAAGCGAAATGACAACGCTGTCAGATCCAAAGGCTGCTTCAGGTTCAGGTGATCTACAACTGAATTTTATCATAATACATCATTAACTATTTAATCACTGGCATCAAGTTCTTGTAACTATTTATTTTCGTGATCAGTGGTTCCCCATTTTCTTTCGTGTGTTATGTGATACACTACATTCGTCTTCCTTTGATGTTTTGAGTGTTATTCTCACATAGTTGATACTTGTGTCGTATTGCTGCATATAGTATAAATTAATGTAATCATGCCAAGGAATTTAATTTTCTAAAATTAGTTTATTTTTATTGTGGCTGAAACATTTTATTTTTCGTGTATTTTTTAACATGTACAAGATATAGTGCTTTCTTATATCCATTGTAAGCTAACGAAGCTTGACAGTACACGACGGAAGTAAATTCTTTAATATGTTAGTATCTGTCGACATATATAGAAAAATGCCTTTGAATGTGGATTATTTAAAGGAAAATATTAGACATTAATTTGTAGAAGAATGATTGACAGTTGAAGCAGGCGTATTCCCTGTGTTGTCTGTGTTATCTTCTGAAGCTTTCAGTTCTAAAATTTCAATAGTATTTAAGCAATATATTGTATAATAATATATTTGGCTCAGGTTATATAAATAACGATGTTCCCGTTAAAACAGAAAGGAAGGGGAGAAAAAAATTTGTGGTGGGTGGGATTCGATCCACGTCCACGTGGCTACTCCGGGTACGCGTTGAAGTGTTTTAACGTTCTCGGCTAATACTGAACGAAGAATTGCGTGTGGATTATTAGGTTTACTTCGGTAAGCAAAGAGCTAAAAATTTACATCGTTTTGAACTTCTGGTCCACAGTTTAATCAGAACCCTATAGTAACATATATTCTGCAAACTTAGTAACGTTGAATTTGCAATACTTAGGTTTTAATTTAGAGTGATTGCTGAAATATCGCTTTTCAAAGTTGCGAGGTGAAGCATTGGCTGCCATCCCCTCTGAAGAACAAGGGAAGCACACATATATGACTGATTTCATTCTCATACCATCCATTTAGGAACGCCTGGGAATTAGATGACCCTTCACGCAGGTCTCACTGAAGGTGGGTATTTACTTTTGTGAAAGATAGTACCTATGCCTCTGATGGGGCGTCCACCGGGATGGCAGACCTAGAAGGCATGACAACAGAGGGCATGTTCTCAACAATTAACAGATTGAGAGTTCCCGGTGGCAGTTCGTACAACTGGCTCCCCTGCCTCCTGCAGGGTTACACGTCCTGATAGAGGGTCCGGGACTTGGCCACCGATCCGCAGGATGAAGGTTCACGAAGAGCATATTCACTGCTATGCAACGCCGAGATACCTAACCACACTTACAACCCTGAAATAGCCAAGCAAGATATAATTGAAGTTGAGCCTTTGTTTCTGAACGCTCTTTAATTGTTTAAGTTCTCAGCGTTCAATTCCTCACCACTGCTTATGAAAACCATGATTTGACTATCGGTGAAGACTACTGTGGTACTACAAGGAAATATGCAATGACACAATGTGCAATATTTATCTCGATTAGCATGAAGTAAACAGAAGAATAAGAGCTTGTAAGAGTAATTTGTACAAGATTGAACACAGAAAGTCACGCTAGTGCAACGGATAAGTTTTTTCTTTTCCAATCCTGCATTTATTGACACATTTAGGTACGTAAAATTATGTTATTTTTAATATAAGATACTGATGTCTGCATACTTGAGGAGACAGACTGCATCTGCAGTTTGTGATTTCTTGATGGTTGTTAGCAAGATCAAAGGGTAAAAAGTTAAAGGGTACAGACACAGAGGGAACACCTCGCTCACTTCGACCTAAACAGATCTATTGTGGCTACCAGCCCCAGAAGGCAGGGATGTAATGAGGGAACCGAAGGTGCCATACAAAATCGCAGCTAGACAGGCCACAGAGACGCATGGAAGTCCCTAACAAGTACTGAGATCTGTTCATCCCGGCACTAGGCCCTGCCAGTCATTACACCGCGGTGCCGGTATCGCACTGAGCGTCGCCGCCCCCCCCCCCCCGACGGAGGACAAGGCATGCGAAACGCCACCTAACGCCGAGAACAGCAGTTACCATGCGCAATCTCCGCACCAACCGCGTTGAATCCTTGCTTAATTTTAGCTCTTTACAGTTTTATCTCATCAAATTATTAACATCTAAATACTACATACTAAACTTCTGCAAATTAACACTGCATTAATAACAGACTTTAAATATTCCTTTTTTCGGTATCTGGTCAGAAAGTTGCTTTAAAATTGATCTTTGCAGGTTGATTTTTTACCAGTTTTACCCAGGAGTCTACGGTAGGGCTCTACCACAGAAGCCCAGGGCACTGCAGATCCTCAATACAATTTTTTCCATCCACCAGATTTGATTTCAAGCGATTACTTTTGTTCCCCAAAATAAACAAAATTGATTGTGTAGACGAAGATTCACATTAAATTGGATGCTTATTTTGCGAAGTTTTATTTTAGTGTGGGTGAGTGACGTATGTTCCATGAATGCTATGAATGCACCACAAGCATTATAAAATAAGGGGAGACGGTGGCAGAAATTATGAAAAAATCAGAAAATATTTTTGTTTGCCTCTTTGAAAGCACATATAATTAGGATTATTTTCCCAAAGATTTACTTTGAAATTCGAACTACAAATTCTATAAAAATTATAATCCTAAACAATGTAACGAGCCACGCCCACTTTTTAAGACTTTTAGTGGAGCAATGAGTTTTCTTGTTCAATTTTGCCTGAACCTTGAAACTTTAGGTTTAAAGGGCTGAGATTTTTTGTGCAGTTGCACAAACCATTTTGTTGTCACAGCGGTGTTGTATATAAGGTTGTGGAGCTCCATAAACAAGTTTGTGCTGTTTAGTGCAACTTTAGTAAAAGTTTGAGTTATTGTGTGATTCTTTGTGCAAAGTGGGTTGTACTGGACTTTCTTACAATGCTAAGACCTAGTGAAGTATTTAAAAGGTATGGTAAGTCCCATATTAACAATATAATTAGGCAAAAAGACCTTGAGGTTAGGGTTAGGCCTGGGGTTGAAAATATAAGCTTTTCTCCAAGTGCATCTAAAATAAAACTTGGATCAAGTGTTGTGCCAGGAGAGGCAAAACAGGACGGAAATACAGACTTCAGAATTGTAGACCTAGAATTGCCAGACAAAGAAACAGAGGAGCTGAAAGAGCTGCAGAGGATGATGAACAAGAAGAATATGGATATGGGCAGTATTAGCTAAGGTATGACAAAGGAAATTTTCATCTAAGATTTAAATTGGTTTCTCTGCAGTTTAAAATTTTCATCCTTTAGGAACACATAATAATATCAGAAACTACTGGAGGGATTTTGTTGAAATGTTGCACACTCATTCCTGTAATGATAAGCAACATTTAAGTGGAACAGAATTTTAGTCTACAGAGTATGAACAGTTTTATGGTTGAAAGTATATGGAAAATTTTTCTTAAAAAATGTTAAAATAAAAAAACTCATGTAACATAAGTGAAAAATGTATTAAAAGGTTACTGCACTTAAATTTACATTTGTTAGTGTAGATTATTTTACTATGCAAAAGATTAGAACATTTTGCCTGAAAATAATGAAAAAGTGTACTGGAAAATAACAATGTAATAAAAAATTCAAAATTCTCTCGGAGCACTAATAATGTATTAAAAATTCTGTGAAAATTACTTAAGGTGTGTTGGGTTTCTCTAAGTAACTGTACCAGATTTCATTGAAATGTAACCAAAAATGTAAGAGATACGGATTTACAAGTATACCAATGACAAGTCAGCCAACAATAACCCACTGACTAAGAAAGAAAACCACGAATTCTGTTCCAATTGAACGTTTGTGCGTGTTTATTTCTTCTAACAGCCTAAGCGAGGTGCTGAGTTATTCTCATCAGATAGGCTGCTATCATAACGACATTAAAGCAATCTGTGAGATACGGAAAAATGCACACACCACATGTCAGTGCATTCAAGGTGCGAACAGTGTTTGTTGAATGTCTTTCACTGAATGTATCACTGCTCATTAAAATTATGGGAGATTCTGAAAGTGTTGTTATATTAGGCGTATTTTATAAAGCTTTTCAACCAGTTCATTGTGCGATAAGTTAAATATAGTTAAAAAAGGGATACTACCTCAGATTGGCAAAACTTAAAGATGGAGAACAAGGTGTAGACTTCCATGCTACATCTAAACTTTATAGAAAAATCTGATGTGTTGCACTCACATGACTTTCTCTTCTTGTACTAACTATGCTTACAAATCCTTATTCCTCTATCTTCTCCGAGTTATTCGAGATTTGAAGAAATTATCTTATTACTAATTTTATTCTAGGTGAAAAAACAATATGGGTGTATAGTAGGCTTTGAGCAATACTAAATATTTTAAAGCTGGTCACTATATGAAGGCTTTGAAATTCCGTTCTCTTTACACGGCTAAGAAACAAAAACATGGATAACGACCTTCCTTTTGGAAAAGTTTAAGTATTGCAAAACTGTCACAAATAAAGAATATTTCCGAAATGGCTCTTTCCACAAAAAATTCAGTTTAGACATTACTCGTGTGTTGTAACCAGATCTACATTTCTTGTATACTAAGATTTGGTCTACATCTTAGTTTACCAGCTATACAAAAGTCATCAAGGGTAAACAAGACTACATAGGCTATATGCAGAAAATTCAAAATATATACTTAATTTGCCATACACATATCTTAAACATATGACATCTGAATCAAAACCGTTTAAGCCATTTTTGAGAAAATCAAAATTTTAGAAAAAATTTCCATGTGAAGGGTAGTTTAGGGTGGAGGAATTTTCTTATAAATTTTCGTGTCGTATTCTTGGAATATATTGAGCTTCAATTCCAACTTTGGTTTTTAATCAACTTTTCGTTTTTGTTACGCTATTCACACACACACACACACACACACACACACACACACACACACACACACACACACACACACACACACACACACGGATCTTTTTCTAAAAATGCTTGTTCTGGATCCAAGGGGCCTCAAAACAGGGGCCTCCAATGAAATCTCGACATCCTAATTTTGCGTCCTTTATGTAGAGAAAGTAATACATTGGTCATATGGCTCTGGAACTTTCTATACATTCTTGTGGTGGCCATGCTTGTTGCTTGGAAGAAACAAATCTCCTTGGAACAGCGAAGATTGGGGATATTTATTTATAATATGTAATATGCATTATATGTTTTAATTGCTACGTTTTATGCTCCATGTCTCTGCAAACTTCTCAGGATAACATTGCTGTGGGTGCTAAAAGATTGGAAAGTCGTTGGACTGAACCTATTGAATTATTTTGAGTTGGATAAAGTAATAATTTCTCTTAAATCTTGCGTTTTCTTGGTCGGAGCTTGAAGTTTTAGAACACCCTTCCTGCATTCTTTACATACAGTGGGCTAAAAATTACATTTTTATATGTGTAACAAAGGTACGTAGGGAGGTAAACAAAGCAAGTTTAATTTTACCAAGAGCCAAGACGAACTAGAAATTAGCAGGATAGCAGTATGACGGCGGTGTTCACAGAGTTCCAGGAATGTTATTTTCGTTTCTAACTCGCATTCAGCGGCAGCAGAGCGTTAGGAGCGTGGGCGGCAGCCCGTCTTTGCTGCCCACTACCGACTCTGCTCTTCAAATGCTGCGTGAACATCCTCATTAGCTTAAAAAAATACACGCACGTATCGTCCTGTGATGAACCGGACTTACACTAACAAGGGTAGTCTGCGTATAAATATTACTTCAAGGGAAGCAAGGCACCTTCTTTAGTATTCCCAACGAATCTCAACTAAACTGCTTTCATTTCTAAGTCATGTATTTTTTCTGCATCTCGAACGTTATAATAATATACCAACTTAAATGCGAAATTCAAAAATTCAAATCGTTACTGGTTATTAGAAAGATATCTAGGGTTTCAAAATATTTGTGAGAATCCAAAGTGAGGGTCCCATACATTGGCGCATATGTATCTTGCGGATGATCAAGGATAAATAGAAAAAGCTAAAAAAGACACGCTTTTATAACAAACCAAACTAAAAGGTAGAAAATATTTTCTAAGTACGAAGAGCTTGTTCTATAGCGATATAAAGTCAAATAATTCATTGTATTTTAAATCCCGCCGGCGAGTCTGCTGGTTCCTACAACCTGAGAAGACAGGATAGAGAGAGTGAAATGAAATTAAATGAGATGAAGGAAGGGAGGAAAAGAGGAAGAAAGAAAGAGAGAGAGGGGAGGGAGGGAGGAAGGGAGGAAGGGAGGAAGGGTGAGAGGGAGTAAGGGAGGAAGGGAGGAAGGAAGGAAGAAGGAAAGAAGGAAAGAAAGAGAGAAGGAAAGAAGGATAGAAGGAAAGAAAGAGAGAAAGAAAGAAAGAGAGAAAGAAAGAGAGAGAGAGAGAAAGAAAGAAAGAAAGAAAGAAAGAAAGAAAGAAAGAAAGAAAGAAAGAGAGAAAGAAGGAAAGAGAGAAAGAAAGAAAGAAAGCATTCGCTTGAGAGACCTGGGAAAACCCCCGAAACCCCAAATCAGGAAATCGAACCTATTACCCCCTGAATGCGGGCCATAGACATTACCGCTTGAGCAACCCCTTTCAGTTCCCAGCATTCTTAAGAAAGGCACTCAGAAGTGTAGGGCAGGTGAGTCAGGCGAAAAAGTTAAGAAGTTATGAAGAAACAGCATAGCAACGGAAAGTTGTTACACCTTATACGCCTTACCAACAGATCCTCAAATATGTTATGTCATACGTAGGTGAGTTGGTTGATTCTGATGCGTGAAAACACATAACACAACACCCATATTATTAGAGACCAGTATTAGGACTGGATAAGAGGTAAGGAGCCCAGCCACTGAAGCTTAGCTCCACGTGTAGGCCATTTCAGAGACCAATGTGTCTCACCGACCCCGTAGGAGGAAAGGACGAAGGGTACATCCGAAGGGTGAGCAGAAGGTTCCTAACTATTCCAGCATAACATCAAAAACCCGGGGGCTCTGGCCCCATGTATGAGCAGCACCCGCCATGGAAAGATAATGTGACGCCAGCCCACGTTAGCTGCAACACATCAAAGGACGGTAGGTGCTGGGCTGCCCCACACCACTGATGCGGCGCGTAACAAAGGCGCTCAAGGTCAAATTTCCTCAAACCGCTGACGGGAGCAAACAGTGACAGCAATGAGCGCGGCACGTCAAAGAGGTTTTCCAGATTATTCAAGAAGTATCCGGCAGCCAGGGTGTTTGTAAAAGTTCGAGAAAGAACCATGTTACGTCATCCTTGCTATATAAGGAGGTAAGACAACGACGAGTACGTCAGAGCAGCAGTGAGTGAGTAACAGACGACTCAGTTTTTAGTTTCCAGTCGCGTCATTAAGGAAGGAACATAGCGGAGCTTCGTATCGTCAGAGTTAGTATTTGAGACACAGAGAAAGTGAAGAAAGACACTGAAAGGACTGAGTTAAGTTGACGAGAAGAAAACTGTTTTGAGTTGTAATATCACGAAAGAGTATATACTCTGTGAACGTCAGTAAAAGAGAACTGCTTTGTTGTGCAAAGTGTCAGAAGAAAATAAAGAAAGAAAGGATAATTAGACTGAATTTTTTACGTTTCTGTCACAATACTTTGTACAGCGGATGCCGAAATTGGCATTGCTCTGTGCTCTGAGCTTTATACATATGAAGGACAAACAGATGAAAGGAAATTTAATGAAGACATGAAATTCGTAGTAGAAGAGGAACCACTCCAGCACTAGCGTGCACTTCAGGGTAGCCAGCAAACGATTTTCGTGTACTCACTTCCGTTTATGCCGTTCCCGCAGCTGTGGGGGCATTCTACTGCCCTTCACAGGTAGCGTATGTATAGCAAGGAAGAAGTGTATGCATCTAGTTACCTTTTAGCACACGCAGTGGCATCGTGTTTTATGTACACAATTCTACATTATACACAAATGAATGTATTATGTCCGAGCAATTCTTAAAACGACAAATTGGTTTCCCATATGTAAACAATTCTTTCTCGATGCACCTGCCCAATATTTGCATATATCGCATCAGCAGTTAAGGGACACTGGTATTGAATTTTCTAACTTTTTCAATTTTATATCTGTTTACTTGAAAATTGTGATATGAATAAATAAAGCAATGACCGTGAAAAAGCTCAAGTTTCTACCTCAAACAATAGATTTAAATACTTTTACCAAGTGAAAAAATCCATTCTTTAAAAATTACCTTCAGATTTTTCAGAGAAGTATACTACTTCTGATACTTAAGTAAGCTGAAAAGAAATTGAAGTATTTGTTTGAAGTTGATGTTACTGCTAGCAACAAACACATTCTTGTTCTTATGTTCCCTTTATTTTTCAGCATAAATTTTTTTTTGAGTAAATGAATAAAGTATTCATCAAATGCATATTTGAATCTTTAGATATCACTTTGAGTTTATGTATGTAAATTAACATAAATCAGAGCAAACTGAAATGTAAGGAATACATTTAATACAAAATTTAAAACTGAGAAACAAGTGCCAGTGTGGTGCATCACATTGTGCTTTAAATGAAGCTTATGAATGACTTAAACATATCGCTGGACTTTTAAGAATTCCGGGTCTGGAAAAATATTTGGTCAAAATGATCCACAGATGTCTACAGAATATATTATACATACAGAAACAAAAAATCAGGTGTTTTGCACTCCCATGAACATTCTCTACTCTTGTACTAAGTAGTACTGACTTATTCCTCTATCTTGTTTATGTTAGTTGACATAAACATTTGTGGAAATTATCTTATTGCTTATTTTATTGTAGGTGCGAGGGGACTATGGGAATACTGTAGGCTTTGAGCGATAGTCAAATCTTTTAAAGTTGATCGCTACATGAAAGCTTTGAAATTCCGTTCTCTTTGCTTAGCGAACAGATAAAAAGGTCTTCCATTTGAGTAAAGTATAAGTATTGCAAAACACACACATATCACAAGGTATATCTCCGAAATGGTTCATTCTACAAAATACTTTATGCAGGCATAAATTCTGTGATTTAGCAAGATCTACATTTTTGTATAGTAAAATTTGGTCTATCTTTTACTTTTTTGGATTCAGGGGGGTCTCAAAACATATATTTCCGGTGAAATCTTGACATCGAATTTTGAGGTAAAATACAATACTTCCTCTACTTACCAGTAGAGGAAGTAAAAATGCACAATAACGCAATAAAATTCTAAAAAATGCCCTACACCACAAAATTAGCGAAAAGTTAAAAAAAAAGGTGCTAACAAACATAGTTTAAGTTATTTTACTCTGAAACAGATTTATATATAACTCATTAATGAATTAGACTTACAAAAATAAAGTCATCAAAATCCTAGCCCTACTTAGTGTATATTTTAATAATACTGGCGTGATTTTCTGTTTACGATAGCCGAAGAGAGGGCTCCATTAGCATAAATAAACAAATGTTAAGTTTGCCAACAAGGATACCAAATCCTAGCCGAGCTATTGGTTTCTAAATTCACGCAATTACGAAGCGCAAAGGCCGCTACTGTGCAGTTCAGTGGAGGGGTAATACCCAATCCTCCCGTTGCAAGCAGCTGTGCTGAGAAAAGAGAAATATTACTCCGCGGTATGACGTCACAGTGCGACTAAGTTGCCGAACCCTGCCCTAAAGTAACACGCTTCTAACTCTTCTCAACCACATCCAGATCTTGTACATAGATCGTCAACTGCGCCGACCTCGCTTATCCCTCCAGAAGTCCGTATTAAACACAAGTTGTTATTAGTATTGCACTCAGAAAGAACAAAAGTAGCTTTCTAAAGCGGAAGATAGAGAAATAAAATAAAACTTCTAGCTCAACGTTAGTGTACACAAATGCAGATAAGTTTGTCAAGCACCAAGACAACCATAAAAAATGAATTCAAGCACACATCATTTGACAAAGATGTTCCTGTTTTTTCGTCATTATACACACATAAGAGTTGCGACTCATAAATTGTCAATGCACAGCATTTTTGCTTCTAGTACTATACTTTTAGGCTTATTTATGCGATTAACGTTCTGAGAGAAAAGAAAGCAGCCTTGAATAAATGATAAAGAAATACATTAACCCTCCCTTAGACGCGCACCCTGGTTGGCCGTTGGCCTCGCGAGGCGTAGTAGGCCCACACTATGTTTTTATGCTTATATGCTTGTACTTATTTTATAAATTTCATTTTCTTTCATTCCCATGTTTAGCTTCATTTAACTTAATTATGCATCTTTGATATGCATATGATGTTACATATAAAATACATATTACCACATAGATTACTTTCATCTTTTTCTTCACGATGAGTTTCTGCATCTAAACATCTCGTTTCCAGTTTATCTTCACAATTAGAACCATATGACTCATATAAGTAGTGATCCATGGATTAGTCATCATCATCACAAAAGAAACGATGCACTTTTTCCAAATCCTTGGGGTTTTGTATATCATACTCCTGTTTGTGAGAAATAGTAACATACAGTTTGCAATGGCAAAGAAATATTGCACTAACGAGAAAAGAAATCTGATGTGTTGCACTCACAAGACTTTCTCTACTCCTGTACTAACCATTCTTACAAACTCTTACTCTTCTATCTTCGCGTTAGTTGAGGTAAACATTTGCAGAAAGTATCTTATTGCTCGTTTTCTTGCAGGTGCAACGGGAATATTGGAATACAGTAGGCTTTGAGCGATAGCCAAAACTTTTAAAATTTTTAAATTTCGTTCTCTTTGCACGCCTAACGTATAAAAAATGCATAGCGATGTTCCATTTGACAGAAGTATAAGTTCTCCAAAACTTACGCAAATAACAAGGAATATCTCCGAAATGGTTCACTCTACAAACAAATTTATTTAGACATAAATTGTGTGTTTTGCAAGATCTGCATTTTTGTATAGTAAGATTTGGTCTACTAAGGGTTTACCAGTTATACAAAAGTCATCCAGAGTAAATAGAAGTTCATAGGCTATAGCCAGATATACATTTTCATTTTTCATAAAAATATCTCAAGCACATGGCATTTTAATAAAAATTGTTAAGAGTTTTTTTCTTTTTTTCAAGAAAATCCATGTAAAATTTTCCATGTAAATGGTAGTATAGGGTGGAGTAATTTTCTTCAAAATCTTCGTGTTCTATCCATGAAAGACATTAAACTTTTAATATCAACTTTGGTTTTTAACCGACTTTTCGTTTCTGAGTTATGCTGGCCACAGACTGACAGACGACAGACAGACACACACACGGATCTTTTTATAAAAGTGCTTTATTTTTAACTAAGGGGGCCTCAAAACATCTATTTGACGTCGAATTTTTGGGTGGAATTTGGGTGGAATACTTCACTAAACGTAGTTAGTAGAGGAAGTAAAAATTTCAGCAATATGTAAAAGGAGTATACGCGCAGGGCCTGGTTGATCTGTGCTACACCTAACAGCCGATTAGTTATTGTTGCAGCTAAAGAAGTAAACAGATAAAGTTATTTCTGCAGCAAACAATCGAGTAAAGTGTAATGTTAGAGGTCGTAGTCAGGCAATTACGTAGGTGCGTTCGATTGCAAATTGTAACGCTTAAATTAACCTGGGGGATTCTCTCAGGCCTCTAGCAATCAATGGAGGGTTAATATCATTATATGATTAGGATTTACATTCTGTTCATATGCTGTAAGCATTATGATCTTCATGAAAATCAATCATTTTCTGCATATATGTAATAAACGAACCCGATTCAAAACCGAGGCGATACGGTGTGCTGCACTATGATGATAATTCCACATAGTAGCTTATACATTAAAATCACACACACACGATTATTATTTTTAAATGCTCCGTAAATCTGCTCAGTGTTTTCCCACAAACATGTTAAGTTAATGGAAGTAGATGGGAATACCAAAGGTACACATTTAGCAATTAACATTAAAATCTCGTTCAGCAGTGAGTTAGATAATACGTTGGGCAAACAAAGAGGCAATTTTTAAATCAAATTTATTGCAGGAGCATTAACATCACCTGGCCAGTTAAAAACATGGAGAGAAAGAAGGAAAAAAATAGAGAGGAACAGAACCACGATACATTTCATCATTAGTCCAGGGATGATCGGTGGATTTCTGCGATCGTAGCATGTTTCGTGCACAGCACTGAGTTTGTGTTTACTAAACTGCATCCCTTTGAAAGCACTTAAGTAGAAATTTGACACACCTACCTTTAAACGCGTTCATCACTGCATAGCATATTCGCATCACTTTACGCGCAATAAAATAACTCGTGAATCACTCACAATATACATTCGAAATTTCTGTATTTATAAAAGTTTAACAACATTTAGCTCTACATCTCAATAAGATGTAGTCTGTATAAAATTAAGGGTTGTCTGTATGGAGAACCTACTAAATCTTTAAGATGACCGAAGTGAAGTTTTGCACCAGAGCTTAAGAACATTTCTGGGCTAGGTTCAAATTAAATAGACTATTTCATACATAGAGGTGTTAATTTATCACATGCGACTTACTATCTGGTCATTCGTTTGTTTTATACGATTTATCACTAGCTTATTCTTTTTTTTAGCCAGTGTCGCCAACTGTATTCCTATAAATTACAATCCATTAGCAATCAAAATTCAAAATGAAGGGCAATACAAAACTGTTTGATGATGCATCAAATTACGAAATTCAAACAATAATTCAAAATTCTATATGAAGTAATACGATAAAAAATGTGTTGCATTCATATGACTTTCTCTACTCTTGTACTGACCATTCTTATAAACTCTTATTCCTCTATCTTCTTCATGTTAGTTGAGCTATAAACATTTGCAGATAATAACAATCTTTTGTTTTTTAACGACACTGTCAATTGTTAGGATCACATTAGCGTCGCCGGTAAGCTGTAATTTTGTCCCGCAGGAGTTTCTTTACATGCCAGTAAATCTACTGACATGGAGCTGCCGTTTTTAAGCACACTTAAAAACTGGTCTGGGCCGGATTTGAACCCGCGGCCTTGGGAACAGTAGGCCAACGTCTAACCAACTGAGCCACCCAGACCGACAAACATTTGTAGAGATTATCTTATTGATAATTTTCTTGTAGATGCAAGAACAATATAAGGAATACGGTAAGGCTCGAGCGATAGTCAAATCTTTTATAGGTGGTCGTTATATGAAGGCTTTGAACTTCCGTTCTATTTGCACGGCCAGGAAGCAATGAAGTGAATAACGACCTTCCATTTAAGAAAAGTTTAGGTATTGCAAAACTCTCACCAATAACAAGGAATATCTCCGAAATGGTTCACTCCACAGAAAAATGCACTTTGACATAATGTGTTTTAACGAGAACTACATTTCTTGTATACTAAGACTTAGTCTATCTCTTACGGTTTACCAGTTATGTAAAAGCTATCAAGAGTATACCCGACCACATAGTCTATAAACAGAAAATTCCAAATACACGTTTCATTTGCCACAAAAATATCCTAAACACACACACACACACACACACACACACACACACACACACACACACACACACACACACACACACACACACACACACACATATATACATACACACATATATACATAAACATATAAACATAAACTTATTGAATAAAGATGTTTAATCAAAATCGTTACTGCCATTTTTTGGGAAAATAAAAATTTTCAAAAAATCTTCTACGTAAAGGGTAGTTTATAGTGGAGGAATTTCCTTTAAGAATTGTGATTCAAATATAAACGGTTGTTTTACCAGAGTATTGCGCAAGCAGATCCTAGCGGGATGACTGAGTAGGGTTGAAGGTCAGTCCGTTAGAGAGGAGGAACAAACTTGGTTAGCTGCTTTGATAAGTATTGGCGTCAGTACAACATTGAGTGAACAATAGGTTCCTTCGTTTTTTGCGCAACGCATTATGATGAATATGGCTTTTTCATAGGGGTTAAAAAGTATGCTTTTACATTATGTGCACGAATTATGGAATTTTCAGTTATTTGGACATGATTTTATGGTGCATATAACTGCATATTTTCTTGATTTTTATAAATGCATAATATTTCAATATTATAGCCCTTATACTGCATATTTTAATGATTTTTATGGTTTTTTAAATTATTTTTTCCCATCTGGATAATATTTTTCATATTGGTAGTATTGCACATGATGATGCAACTCACGAAGATTTCAATATTATAGCCCTTATACTGCATATTTTAATGATTTTTATGGTTTTTTAAATTATTTTTTCCATGTGTATAATACTTTTCATATTGGTAGTATTGCACATGTTGATGCAACTCGCGAGGTGAGTCATGTTGTCATGCAGTGAATCCCCTGTTTCCATCCCTTCATTATATGTTTGTGCGTAGAGAATAATTAGTGCGTTATCTGAGAGGTTTATATTAGCAAAGATAAAGTGCAGGTCAACGTTTTGAGCAGCACGATTATCGCAACGCTTGCCTGCCCACCAGTAGTTGTGCCATGGTCTTCAAACGTAAGACTGTTGTGAACTGGTTCCCACCAAATTAAATTAGGTGTATAAAATGTTAAAGAACTCTTCAAATGCCGAAAATAAAACCAACTTCGAGTGCTAGATTAATTAGATTGCAGAAAGAGTTTTCGGGTGATTTAATATCTACAGATCATAGGGTAGGTACTGTATTGCGGAGCGTGTAAGTAAAATGTAGGGAGTGAGAAAAGATTTCAAGTAGTTCAGCACATAAACACAGCAAAACATAAGGAGAATTCAATCAGAAACGTCACAAACAGAGAATCTGTTCAAAAACAGCTAGTAGGGTGTTTAGGAAGTAGGGTTACTGAATTTTCCTATGACTTGTGCCAAGAATTTTTAGCTGCTGATACTCCCTTGGGCAAAATTAATAATCCGACATTTAAAAACTTTCTTGCCAAGTACACTCGACAACATATGCCTGAAGAAAGTACACTGCGCAATACTTAGGTCGGGCATTGTTATAATAACGTGTTCTCAAATATACAAAATGAATTAGCGGATCAGTTTGTGTGGTTGTCTGTTGATGAAACCCCTGATTCTGAGCGCCCTTCTATTGCTAATATAATCGTGGGTGCTTTAAATAATGAACAAAAGACTATACCTTATCTTCTTAACGTGTGCGAATTGTCGGCCACTGACAATGTACCTGTAATCCAGTTTGTGATGGACTCTTTGAAATTACTATGGCCACGTTGAATCAAATACGACCGGTTACTTTTATTTGTTACCGATGCAGGTAATATGGTAAAATCAGGACAAACTCTGAAAGGTGTTTTTCCTAACATAATTCATATAACTGTTTCGCACACGCTCTTCATCGCATTTCTGAGACAATACGCGATTCTTTCCCATTGGTAGATAGATTTGTATCCTGTACAAAGAGAATTTTGTTAAATCTCCTAAAAGAGTTAAGTTGTTTAGATCAACACCACCTAATATCCGACTTCCTCCTGCACCAGTGTTAACTCGATGGGGAACATGGTCGATGCAGTTTTATATTATGCTGAGCACATAGAAATAGTTGAAGAGGTTGTTAATTCATTGGACTCGAAAAATGCTTCATCAACAGAAACTGTTCAAAATATTCTGTCAGGCACTGGGTTAAAAGAATATCTTAGTTTCATATCTGCCCATTTTTCTTTGTTACCAACAGCCATAACGGCATTGGAAGCTGTAGTATCTCCTTCGCATGAATCACTTACTGTCTTTGAAAAAACAATCTGTGATCTAAGTTCGGTTCCTGGTAGTATAGGACAAAAAGTAAAAGAGAAAGTGAATTATGTAATTTCAAAAAATTCTGGTTATAAACAGATGTGCTACATTCGAGACATCCTCGAAAGAAAACCATCTGTCACACCAAGAGACTTGACTCTGTGAAGCAGTTAACATCATCTAAATATGCCCCGAAAACATCTTGTGACGTGGAGAGAAGTTTTTCACGTTACAAAAGTGTTTTGCGAGACAACAGACGATGTTTTACAGTTGAAAATTTGTGCAAAGTGAACTGCAATTTAGCAGTTAATACTAGCAACGGGACCACTTGTGCTTCAACCTCTAAGCAATAAGAATGAATGAATGAATGAAAAATGTTATGTAACATGCCTTGGCTGTTTTGGGGACAACCCTCTTCAGCCGCGTTTGTGAAATTTTTGCTTTGTTGTGTGTGGGAGATCTTTCGGGTGAGTGTGTGTGTGTAGTATGAAGATGTGATTTATATGTTTGTTTGTGTTGTGTGTTTGTTGGTGTGTTTTCATTCCTAGCAGCATGGTGGTGGCTTCTGCCCTCAAAGATTTTTGGTTTAGATTGTTGAAAAAGGTAACTTTATTTATTATTTATACTAACTCACCTTGTCTAATGCAAAGGGGCATTGTTTTAATTCAATAGTGAATATTTTTTGGCATATTTTCAAGTTTTTAAGAGCATATTTGCATGCATATTTCAGTGCTTTTTAGGGCATGAACTTCCGAGCCCTAATTATGAACTTCCTGACCAATGAAAGGGTTAAACCCTCAGGGACTTTAACTCATTTTAAACCACATTTGGGGACACTAAACTATCCCAGAATCAAGTGTTGACTTGGGCCAGATAATTCTAGGGCTGCGAAGGAATACTGGAAAAATTAGGTCGCTCTCGACAGCCAAAGTGAACTCTTACAGTTGACAACATTCGTGCTGTTCAAGAGCTTATAGAAGGTGATCGCCGCTGCATTCTTGAAGAAATTGCATCACAAGTAGGTGTCAGCATTGGGGGTGTTCATACGATTATCAGTGAACATATTGGATTCTGAAAAATTAGTGCTCGATAGGTTCCGTAGTTGTTACCACAGCAACTGACCTGTTTGGGAGATCAGTGAGAGACTTCTGATCCGATTCCTGTAAGAAGTGGAGAATTTTTTGAAACGCATTGTTGCATGTGATAACACGTGAGTCCATCATTGCACTCCGGAATCCAAAATGGCGATCAAGGAGTGGCGAAGAAAGGATGAAGCCTACGCAGTAAAGGCCAAAACCCGCCTTTCAGCCGGAAAAGTTCTCACAGCTCTGTTTTTGGACCACAGAGCTGTTTTACTGGTTGATTTTCTTCTCGATTGACGTAAGTGAATGTGCCTTACTATTGTCAGCTCTTACGTTCAGCAAAAGCCACCATCTGAAACAAAAGGCATCGTATACGCATCAGAGATGTGTGTAATCCTTGTCTTAGACAACGCTGAGCCACACACCGCCAATTTGACTAGGGTCACATTGGAGGACGTACAGCTGGAAAATCCTTTATCACCCTCCCTACAGTCCAGATTTGTCCACCCCTGGACTATTTTCTGTTTGCGGCCATGAAAGAATCGCTTGGAGGGAAAAGATTCGAAAACAAGGGAGCGTGTGCGCAATTAGTTGATGAAATGCCCTCAAACCTTTTTTTGTACAATGAATATCCAAGCTTCCAAATGGTTGGCAAAACTATGTAGAATGTAAGGGAAGTTTTGTAGAGAAATAGTGAAAGTGTTACTTGTGTATAGCTTTAAGCAATAAATATACAAAAAATAAGTACCGTTTATATTTGAATGAGCTTAAATAGTATACAGAGTAGATATGGAGCATGCTATTTCAAGAGGAAATTTTGGGTCTCTTTTTGGTCTATAGTTAGGTATCAAATTATAACATTATTATTTATATTTAAAGAAAATTTTTCCTTTATAAAAGTCGGGTTTAATAATAATAATAATAATAATAATAATAATAATAATAATAATAATAATAATAATAATAATAATAATAATAATAATAATAATAATAATAAACGATTTCACCAGAAATATGTCTTTTGTGCCCTGAATCAAAAAATGCATTTTTAGAAAAAGGTCCGTGTGTGTGTGTGTGTGTGTGTGTGTGTGTGTGTGTGTGTGTGTGTGTGTGGCTGTGTGTGCGCGCGCGCATGTGTGAATAGCATAACTCAAAAAGGAACAGTCGGTTAAAAACCAAAGTTGGTATATAAGTTATATATTTTTCAAGGATGCGGCACGAGGATTTTTAAGAATATTCCTCTATCCTAAACTACACTTTACATGGAAAAATTTTCGAAAATTTTGATTTTCTCGAAAACGACTCTAACAATCTAAAGTGCCATATGTTCAAGATATTTTATGACAAATTAAATGTATAGTTTGTATTTTCTGGCTATAACCTACGCAGTCCTGTTTACTCTTGATGACTTTTGCATAACTGGTAAATCGTAAGAGATAGACAGTATCTTACTATACAAAAATGATGTAGATCTTGTATGTCTAAGTGAACCGTTTGGGAGAAATTCCTTGACATTTGTGTGGGTTTTGCATGCTTTATCTTTTATCAAATGGAAGGTCGTTATTCAGTTATTTATCTCTTGGACGTGCCAAGAGAACGGAATTTCAAAGCCTTTATTAAAGGACCAGCTTTAAAAGATTTGTCTGTCGCTCAAAACCTACTGTATTTCCACATTCAGCTTGCACCTACAAGAAAATTAGCAATAAGATAATTTCTGCAAATGTTTATCTCGACTAACGTGAAGAAGATAGAGAAATAAAAGTTTGCAAGAATAGTTAGCATAAGAGTAGTGAAAGTCATATGAGTGAAACACATAAGACTTTTGCTTTTGTTTGCAACTGTGAATACTTGTGCGAAAACCCAGTAAAATGGCTCCCGATGCCATGTGAGTGTCGCATTCGCGAGGCCCGATTTCGCATCTCTTCAGTTAAGCAGTTCCTTCTCCTGGGTTAGGAGAGCCTTGTCTCGTACTACCTATGCCTCACTCTCCCCCTCCTTTGGCTGTGTTACAACAATAACTATACTGCAATAAGTGGTTAAATCTCGGAACCCGAGGCTATATGGATCTACTTGCAACTGCGTAACAAAGAGCACTTATCCTGCACTCCACCTGAGCCAGTAGTTACTTCCCATATACCAATATGTTAATCTTTCACTTTATTCAGGTTCTAGTTCTTATACAGAATATTGCATAACGCCTTAAATAAAAATCTGATGTGTTGCACTCACATGACTTTCTCTACTCTTGTACTAACCATACTTACAAACTCTTATTCCTATATCTTCTTCGTGTTAGTTAAAATAAACATTTGTACAAATTTTCTTATTGCTTATTTCCTTGTAGGTGCAAGGGGAATATTGGAATACAGTAAGCTTTGTGCGATAGTCAAATCTTTTAAAGCTTTGAGATTCCGTTCTCTTTGTACACGTAACATATAAAAAAATGAACAACGATGACCCATTTCACGAAAGTTCCAAGTTTTCCGAAACTCACACACATAACAAGGTATATCTCCAAAATGGTTCACCCTACAAGAAAATTTATTCAGACATAAATTGTGTATTTTAGCAAGATCTACATTTTTTGTATAGTATAATTTGGTCTATCTAACGGTTTACCAGTTATGCAAAAGTCGTCCAGAGTAAATACGACTACAGGGGCTATAGCCAGAGAATTCAAGATATAAATTTCATTTGTCATAAAAATATCTCAAACATATGACATTTTAATCAAAATCGTTAGAGCCATTTTCAAGAAAATCAAAATTTTCGAAAACTTTTCCATGTAAAGGGTAGTTTAGCGTGGGGCTATTTTCTTCAAAATCTTCGTGTCACATCCTTGAACGACATTAAACTTAAATACCAACTTTGGTTTTTAACCGACTTTTCGTTTTTGAGCTATGCTGTCCACAGACTGACAGACTGACAGACTGACAGACACACACACACACAGACACACAGACACACACACGGACCTTTTTCTAAAAATGCTTTTTTTGGATTCAAAACATGTATTTCCGATGAAATCTCGACTTCGAATTTTTGGATGGAATACAATACTTCCCCTACTTACCAGTAGAGAAAGTAAAAATACTATACTGATTAAATTGCTGCAATCATATCCTCTAGCATTACTAAAACTAAATATTCTGTTTCCCATTACTAACATTATTTACAGTTGCCAGCGCAAACTACATGTATACAGTTTCAATATTCAATGCATCCGTCAGGGTTTATGAAGTTGAGCGTTTCAGTTTTAAAGATCCACCTAAAATGGCTATTTCTGTTTGATTCTAAGGAAATGCAAGTTTAAAAGAGGGCCAGAAATTCTTTTTATCTCAAAAGCGTCCTGTTAAAGTCTATTAAACATTAGAACTCAGAACTAATTAGTTCTTTTTTGTCATTTTATAAATGGAAGAGTATGTACTACTTTTCACAAAAGTAAATATCCAGCTTCAGCGAGATCTGCTCGAAGGGTCACCTAATTCTCAGGCGTTCCTAAATAGATGTATGAGAATGAAATTTGTCATATATGTATGCTACGTTTGCTGTTCAGAGGGGATGGCAGCCATTGCCTCACCTCGCAGCTTTGGAAAGCAATATTTCAGCAATCCCTCTAAATTAACCGTAAATATTGCAAATTCTAAGTTACTACACCTACAGAAAATATATTATTATCAGGTTTGATTAAAAAGTGGAACCAGAAGTAAGAAGGATGCCAGTGATGAGCTCTTAGCTTGCCAACGTGACCTTAATTATCTACATTCAACTAATGTACCCAGTAGTAAGTAGCTCACCGCGTTAAGACGCACCTACAGCAGTTTGCTGAACATGGATCGAATTCCATGTAGCGCATCTCCCCACCCCATTATTTTCTGTTTAACAGGAACATCATTATTCATATAACTTGTGCCAAATATACTACAATACTATTATTTTGCTGCAATGCGATTGAGACGTTAGACCTTAATAAGATATTGATTACAATTGCTGCAGATAAAACAGGGAGTACACCTACTTCAACTGTCAATCATTCTTCCAGAAATTAATAGCTAATATTTTCCTTAAATATCCGCATTCAAAGGCATCTCTCTATAAATGTCGAAAATTATTACTATGTTAAGGAGTTTACTTCAAGTCAAACACTGTCAATGTTTAGTTAGCTTACATTGGATATAAGTGAGCAGTATTTCTTGTTCATGTTAGAAAATATCGACATGCACGAAAACTGAAATATTTGAGAAACAAGAAGCGAAAGTAATTGTTTTAGAAAATTAATCACCAGCATGATAACATTAATTTATACTTAATGATGCAGTAATGTGACACAAATAACATGCTATATGAGAATAAGAGTCAAAGCATTGAAGGAAAATCAATTTAATGTATTACATACCATGCGAAACAAAATGGTCACAAAAATGCATAGTTAGAAGAACTTGATGATGGTGAATAAAGTAGTTATTGAAGTGTAGTTTACTTCACCGTGAAGCAAACCTATGGACCTGGCAGCCTTGTCATTTTGTTTATTTCCAAGCACTACACAAGGTTGCCATGTGCCCATTAACTCAATTTCTAGACGTTTGCCTTTATCCTGATTCTCCATTCCTGATAAAAGCTCTGGAGAACTAAAGACGCTGGTTAATCTTCCATTTTAGAAAATAAGTATGTAGGAGGCGAAGTTTGAACCACCGACAATAAGTACTTCCCAACTCCTACGGATAGCCACCCAAAGATTTCGGCTGTTTCTGTGATGGGCAAGTTACACACCGTCATTAAATTGGCAGCAAATTTCTTTGCAAGGCTGAAATTTCATAGCACCATTAACAAAAGTTTAAATATTTTGCTTTTGTTTCTAGATATTCGTTTATATTTATTTGAATAAGAAGAAAAGTGAGCTTTTGAAAGTTTAATCTCTAGAAGATACATAAAAATCTGATGTGTTGCACTCACATGACTTTCTCTACTCTTGTACTAACCATTCTAACAAACTCTTATTCCTATATCTCCATGTTAGTTAAGATAAACATTGGTACAAATTATCTTATTGCTTATGTCCTTGTAGGTACAAGGGAGATATTAGAATACAGAAGGCTTTGTGCGACAGTCAAATCTTTTTGACCTTTGAGATTCCGTTCTCTTTGCATGATTAACATATAAAAAATGAACAACGTTGTTGCATTTCGCTAAAGTTCTGTTTTCTGAAACTCACACACATAACAAGGAATATCTCCGAAATGGTTCACCCTACAAGAAAATTTATTGAGGCATAAATTGTGTATGTTACCAAGATCTACATTTTTGTATAGTATGATTTGGTCTATCTCTAACGGTTTACGAGTTATGCAAAAGTCGTCCAGAGTAAATACGGCTACAGGGGCTATAGCCAGAAAATTCAAGATATACATTTCATTTGCCATAAAAATATCTCAAACATATGGAATTTTAATCAAAATCGTTAGTCATTTTAAAAAAAATCAAATTTTTCGAAACATTTTCCATGTAAAGGGTAGTTTAGGGTGGGGGTATTTTCTTCAAAATCTTCGTGTCACATCCTTGAACGACATTAAACTTAAATACCAGCTTTGGTTTTTAACCTAATTTTCGTTTTTGAGTTATGGTGTTCACAGACTGACAGACTGACAGACTGACACATAGACACACAGACACACACACGGACCTTTTTCTAAAAATGCTTTTTTTGGATTCAGGGGGTCTCAAAGCATATATTTCCGGTGAAATCTCGACATCGAATTTTTGGGTGGAATACAATACTTCCCCTACTTACCAGTAGAGAAAGTAAAAATAGTGGATATCGGCTGAAGAAAATCGTATGAATATAACCTTCATTACTACGTACATGAAAAGTGAAATGTATATCTTTTGTTTTCTGGGAATTTTCTGAGAATTCCTCTTCATTCTGAATGGTTTTAGTACAATTGGTAAGAGATAGATAAAATCTTACTACACATTCAATGTTAGCTGTCGTTAGCTCATGTCACTCTATCTCACAATGTGGCGTATAAGGATCTTGAATTATTAGTTTTTGCACAAAATCAATGTTTTCGGGCACAAGAACTGATGTTGGACGATCTTCACTAATTTCGTCGCTGAGCGTTTCTTGGTGGCAAATGATCATCATCGAAGTAAGTGATTCGACGCGTTCTTGCCTTAATAACCCATGTGAAGAGTCGTAATAAATTATCACATGAACATTTCCATGAGTTATTATTTTTTTTTTCGCTGAGACACAATTTTGAAGTTACTCTAAAATAACAAAGTAACACCCTTATAACAAAATATCAGAAGTAGATAATGGTAAAAAATGTCGAACTAGTGGAAACGCCAGATAGCACCTACAACCTGTGTTGCGAAGGTTCAAAATATAAGTAGCGGCCCTCGTACTCCCATATACCACTTGTATATAAGGGATAAGATAGCTTTTGTAAATGTTCATCTCCATTAATATGAAGTAGATAGAGAAACAAGCGTTTGCAGCTGTTTATAATATGTACAACATTTTCTTGAAAATCACAGAAATTTTAATTTCTGAAGCAACATGCTTATTGTTTTGTGTTCATATTTTTCATATAAATATTTGTGCTTGAAAAAAAAAAGATATATTAATATAAACCAGAAAAGAGTTAAAACATTTCCTTCGGTCTGTTGTTCTGTGTGGATTTGGAATTTTTCTGTTTTGTAATGCTCCATTTATATGCCGCCTTTAACATCAACGGTCATATCGGTGACTATTAACAATTGCTCAAGAACAATGGTGTTCACTCGACTAACGGTATTTTTTTAACTTTGGGTTTTTCTATTAGGTGTTTTATTTGTTTTTTAATTTATTACATTAAATTCACACACATACACACATTCACACTTCAATTCGTACCCGCAGACTCTAGGAAGGATGGAGAATAATACTAGTGGAAGAGAAATTCCCCTCCTCCCAGTCGGAAATCGAATACGGAACCCCTTGCACAGCAGGCAGGTGCTTTTGAACTTCATTTATCATATGCTTACCAAGTTTTGCTGACTTGAAAGCAAATGTAGAACTGTATTTTGTGACAATATACTTGTATTTATTTTAATGATAACAATTTTGCATTTTCTTTTGCTAAATATTGACTAAAATATTTTAATGTAATATATTAAAAAGTTCTGATCCTTAAGGGAACACTGAAGTGATACCTCAACCTGTTTGGTCAAGAAATTCGTTTCGGATTTTCATTGCAAGAAATGCGCCATACCTTAACGAATGTTTATATCTACGAAGTTTTAACCCCTTAGGGAGGGGGCAACACATATACTGGACGGATTTTGATTATAGCCAATAAAATTGATAAAGATATCTAATATATCAATAATCTGATTAGATATTGGGATGAAATTTGGTAGACACATATCCTTAGTTGCTGTGCAAAAAAATAAATCTGTAACTTCAGTGCTTTAGAAAATCACCTTACTTCGGCGTACCCATAAGCACGATGTTTAACAAATCGTGATTGGACAGGTCCTTCCTTCATCAACATCAACAGCTACAGTACTGGGATATGTTTTCGAGCCAGAAACTCTTTTGGAATTCGTGCGTCTCTGAGGTACGTCTGCTTGCGGCCCGTGGCCTCCTGTGGTTCCTTCACTTCAACCCTTCTTCCTGGGGATGGCAGGTGTAGTAAATCCACGATATTCTGTGTCATACGGAACACAATGGTTAAGCACAGCTCTTCACAGAGAAACAATATTTGGAATAATTGTAAAGTAATTACTAAAAATTACGAAAAGGAATAATGATAGCTTGCATGCAGGCAGGCGCTGTGTATTTTACATTTTCCAAGGAGAATATGACTTAAGATGACCTAGAATACATTATATGATTTTCTACAGTTATGTTTTTCAATCTATTTGAGTTTTTGTATGTTGGATACCCTCATTCTAAATAACACACTGCGTAAATTTCAATAAAACTGATTAAGTATTTTTCATCTATGAGCATTTTCTATTTTTTCATATCGCGATAATTGAAAAATATAAAACGCTCCTTTCAGTAAAAATATTTCTTTTCATCAGTACCACTTTGTCATATAAATATTTGTACTCCTAAGAAGTGATTCTGAATGCTGTTTTCATTTTGTGCTTCGAATAACATGTCAATCATAATTATATAAATAAGGAAGACTGAAAAGTAAACACTTTCGGATTAATAGTAACACTGTGCCCAAGTTTTACATTGTAGCCCGAAATGGATCCTGTAATTTCTTTATGTAATATTGTAGAGCAATTATGCCAGGTTTCATAAAAATAGAAAAACAATGAAAAATCTATACTGCATGCGTTATTTGTCATATCGAAAAATGTTCTAAGAAAATTTGACTTTTATATTTTTTGTAGTGTTTAACGCCCGCTTTTACTACTACGGCACTGCAGCCGGTGACACTGATGATACATGAAACAAAGATGGAGCACCGATGGAATGAGATGGCGGGGGAAACCGCAGAACCCGGAGGAAACCTGCTCCAGCGCCGCTTCGTCCACTACAAATCCCACATGCGGTCACCTAGGATCGAACCCGGCCGCTTTGGTAGACTTTTATATTGAAAACATTACTACAAGCTAATGTACTTGGTGCAAAGGATTAAAACTGTCCAGCCCCTAAGAAGGTCTGGAACACCATAATACGTATTTGAATGTTTTACTAGTATTATAAAGACTTAATTTTTTCAGAAATCAAAACTACCAAAATATAGGCTAATAGATCTACCCTAGCTCCCCTTAAACCCTCAGATAACTCAGAAAAGGGTTTCAGTTTTATAATAATATCAGTAAGACAAAATGCCAATGTTTACTCCAAACCGATTATTTCCTTCCATAGCTGAAAACTCTCTTTTGTTTCTTGTTTTCCTTCATCATTACAATATTATACTGCTGCTATGATTATCACTCTCATTAAATCTAATGGTCACCTTTGAGCCTTGGCACCCCAGTTTCATTGCTCTGCGGTTGTAATCACTATGATTGGCAGATATTTAGTTGGAATAAGTCCACCAGCAGCCCCTCAAGAGTTGCTAGCAATCGCTAGGGAAATAACTAATCGGTCTTAAAAATATCTTGTGCCAGTCGAAAGCATCAAGTTGCCTTCATAATTAGTGAGCGAGGCCTCATTAGGGATTAAGGGGGATTATGGGAGGGACATGATGCAGGCAGGGTACGACCAGCCGTCACAAAGAGGGACACAGCATTCCTGGCTGCGAGCAGTATCATTAATACCGAATACTTGACCGCTCATTAGAACACCGGCTGATGGGCTGTCGACTGTTGCTACGCTACAACGGGACTAATTAGCTACACAATAGAGGAGCCGGACAATAATAGCTGCGAAATTCTCCTTCCTTGGTGGTCAGTTAAGTTCATTCAAGTGTAGAACGAGCGAGGTGGTCATATTACCTACCTCGCATGGAGATGCGAGAAGTCTTGCAAATGAAAAGTTTCGTCTCCTGGAAACACAAAGGCTGCTGTCAGTATCTCCACAGAGTCCTGATTACACGAATCTCTTCACCTGAGAACAAGGGAAGCCCCAGCAAATTGGGAACTGCTCTACAGCTCCGATTTCGCACACGTCACTGCGCAATAACTCAAGATTTTCAAACTCGTGCCCAAAATGAATATTTACGCCCGTTAAACTCAATCTGAGAAACATGTACTATCTCTCCACTTTCTCTATACACCTACAGCTATTTTTCAGTCCTCACATAAGCAGAAAACAGCTAAAAAACCTTTAAAAAGCAACAAAATGGCGTTGTTGGACTGGAAAAGCGATATAACTGTATTTGTGAAAAAAATATGTTTGATAAACCATTTAGGAGTACTTTCCCCACTACGTACTTATTACGTAAAGTATTCTATTACACCCAAAATTCGATGGAAATACACGTTCTGACCCACCTTAACTCATAAAAACAATAAAAGAAAGCATTTTGGGAAAAGAATAGCCTATCTAAAAGCGGTTATTTAAATGCCAAACTTAGCAATTAACTTCAGTATCTTTCAGGTTACGAGACCAATGTTTAAAAGAAACCTCCCAATTCCAATCTACAACTAGACAATTTTTCGAAAACTTAGTTTTTGTTAAAAATTGTTCTAACGATGAGATGTTTAAATGTTTAAAATATTGTGACGCCGGCCCACGTTAGCGGCAACACAATAAACGACGGTCCGGACCGGGCTGGCCAAACCCAATGGCCAGACGTGTAATAAACACACTCGTCAAGCTTGCCCACTACGCTCATACGAGCAAGCACGTGACTAAAAGGAATCAAAGCAAAACAAACTGTTTTCTAGAGCATTCGAGAACTTTCGGCAGCCGGCTTGTTTACAGACGTTCGAGAAATATCTGGCTACGTCATTGCCAGTGTAGAAAGCTTGCGGGGCGCATGATGGAGCAGTTTTTGAGCCGGTCAGTGTGTCAGTAAGTGCGTGACAGCTGTGAAAGGTACGTCACGTTGAAGTGAAGAAGTTTTAGATGTTGAGTGATGTACCGTCGGAGTTAGTGCTTGGGAGACAGTATAGTGAAGAGAGACAGTGAATGGAATGAGTCGAGGCTACGAGAAGAAAACAGTTGTGAGTTGTATTACGAAAGGCTATTGACTGTGTTAACGTTAATAGAACAAAACTATGTTTTGTATTCAAAAGCTTAGAGGAAAATAGAGTGATAGAAAAGTAACTGAAGTGACACAAGTTAAAAAAAATGCGTGAGTTAAATACCAAACCTTGTACTTAAATTCGACAATTTTTCGAAAATATACTTTCACTCAAATATTGCTCTAACGATTTTGATGAAAATGTTTAAATGTTTAAAATACTTTTATACCGAATGAAATTTATATCTTGTAGTTATTGGAAATAGTCTTCTCCTTCTGAATGATTTTTGCATAACTGGTAAATTGCAAGAAATAGACGGAGTTTGACTACACAAAAATGTAGATCAAGCTGAAGCATACAATGTAATAAACGTTTTGTGAAGTTAACTATTTCCGAGATATTTTTTGTTGTTGGTTGACATTTTTGAAAAGTACACTTTTATCATTATTTATTTATTGTTTGTTATTTTTCTCCTGGAGAAAAACAGAACAGAATTTCAAAGCCAATGCAATGTGATCCACTCTTAAAATATTAGATTGGCTTAAGCCCACTACATTCACATACATAATAAACAATGTTCTACAAATGCCTATCTCGGTTAACATTAAGTAGATAGAAGAACAAGGGATTATAAGAGCGGTTTGGACAACAGTGAGGTTAGGAGGTTATGTGAACGCAGCACCTCAGAATTTCTATTTTAAAAATATTGTGTGTGTGTTTCATTACATGACCCTGTCACCGTTTCACTTCTACCTACTTCATGCTAATAAAGGTAAACGGTTGAGCCTAGAAATGGGTTTCTTACACATTTAGTTGTAAGTATAAAGACGCGGCAGACTAAAGCAAGACTCAGATACTTAAAAAGTGGTTCGCAATGTCAAAATACCGAATAGCGATTAACATTAACTGTGATCTAGAGGCGGTCTAAATTTTTGAGTAGTAAGCTTTGGTCTCTGATCGACAAGACCGCGTAACCGGCCGGAAGGGACCACGTCCCACCTTCAGTACTGCACCCCTATCATGACACCTGTGGTGAGCAGAGGTGGGGGACACAGCGGTCGGGCGGTAGTCCTTGACCCGGATGGGCTGTTGTGCACACGGGTTTACGGGGTTAACCTTTGGTCTATGTCCTACAGACTTACGGTTTTCCAATAATAATTGTCAGTTATTGAATACAAAAGATACAAGAATAGTCTCTGCGGTCTGGTGGTTAGCGTACTCACTTCCAAATTCAGATGTTCCGGCTTCGACTCTCCGCTGGAGAGTGGTAAGTTTTCTTCAGCCAGAATTGTTCCCTAGAATCTGGAAGTATGAGTGAGAGTGTAAATGTGTGTGAATTTAATTTTTATGAAGAAACACCAAAGTTACTCAAATAGTTAAACTAGTGAAAAATATTGCCGATGAGCATCTGTTCCAAAGAAAAGGCCGCCTATATGGCCTCAGAGGTTAAAGGCGGCATATACATAAGAGGAAAAAAAAAAGAAGATTCGCAATATAAATATTTTATTTTTCATGAAAATGCCTAAACACATGGTAGGTACTGTAATAAAAGCCTTAGTTATCATTATTTATTAAGAATGAAGAGGCTAATTTCAGAAGATTGTCTCCTACGAAGGCTCTTCGACAGGCGTCTGGTCCCAGGCACTCTGGGGATATAAGCCTCCCCATACGGAGGTTAAAATTGGAAAAGAAGAACATATCTAAACATATGGTATTCTCATAAAAGCATTTAGAAAAATTTAGAGAAAATCAAAACTAACGAAATAGGTAATTTTTTGGACAAAGGGTAGCTCGGAGGGGGTTGGAACACTTGTACGGAGTGACACTTCTACGGAGAGACATGTGTACGGAACCTTTCCCTCTACCTGATGAGTCAGAAGTGGAATGTTGACACTTGTATGGAATGACCACTAACGACCGTGAATGGTTTTGGAATGGAAATTTTCAGGTATGATATGTATATGTATAACACCAGTTTATAATAAACAAAACAGAAAAAACAAAACAAACAGATATTTCTAGTTGAGAATCATAAAATAGTATCAAATTGCCTTAGATTACGTTATAAATAACTAGGTAAAGGTTTAGTGCTTTCGCTGAACTCATATCTCCAAAATTATAGCACGCACACTACTTGACACTTGGATATCAACTGTAGTAATGAACTCTTCTTAGCGACTGCCACTCCCAAACCACTACCTGCCAACCGCACATTCGAATACATAGTTCTAGAGTCAAACTTCTAAGAAATGCGTTACACTAGGATTATACAGGTCACATACTTCATCTCCGTGCAAATGTCACTCCGTGTAACTGTCACAAGCTCGTTTGTTGTAGTGTGATGCTTTGGAGAATCGTGTCTTATTATCGGAAGACGATAAACTTAAATACAAAATTTGAGTTATTCTGTTCAAAGAAAGATACACGAATGTACAGAAACACAGATAGACACCGTACAGGCATTTTTCTAATAATTCTTTCTTTTTATTAGGGGAAAAGCTCAAACATATATTTTCCGTGAACTCAACATATGGAATTTTTGGAACAAAATAATTTCTGTACTTACTACCTACATGGAAGAAGTAGAGAATGTAACAAGTATTCCATATTGACATTTTTACTAAATAAAAAACACGCCAAATGAACGTACCAAAAATGAATTTGCCTACGAAAAATAAATTGCAGTTACGCGTAAGATGAAGATAAAATGTATCCCTTAGGGTAATCAGAAGATGTTGGTTGGCTGGCCCCGTAGCTCAGTTGGTAGACCATCTGCCTGCTGTGCAAAGAGTCTCGCGTTCGATTCTCGGCTGGAAGTTTTTCTACCGCTAGGATTATTCCCCATCCTCTTTAGAGTCTGGAACAAGGATGTCCAACCTTCTCTCTTTGGAGAACCTTACGTAATGAGTGGCTATAACCTAATCCACTCCTCCAGTTGGAGGGACAGAAAGTTTCCAGTGGCGGACACAAACAGCCGTCTTTAGGTCATACCTTGAATTTTGTGGGAATGTCCTTAGAAGAATGCACACACACACACACGCACACACACACACACGCTCTTCCTTCCTGGATTCAATGGTCATCAAAACGCCTATTTGAGGTGAAAGTAGTGTATGGGATTTTTGAATGGAATACAGTACTTTAGCTAGGGTAAGTAAATGGTAGATAAAGTAGCTTTACTTGTCACTATTACAATGTGTAGCAATTAAGGAATAGATAATACACCACAAAACATGCACGTAAGAGAGGTCCTTATGCACAGATTTTGTTCATGACTACATGAATGAAAAGTAGTTTGTACTTTAAAAATCCATGGTATACCTATGTGGTTTTATATATTTCTCCTATATCAAAGATCTTCGTACATCTGTAAAAGTCTGAGAAGGTGCAGCCGTCCATAGTTTCGAGATTCTCTGCAGCTGACTGCCAGACTCGCAGAGCTCTTAGCGGACGACAAAACAGCGGTAGATATAGTTAACTTTTTAGCAGAGTGCAATATCAATTTGAGGATTTAAAATCTTAGTTATCTGTTTATGCTTTTGAACATATCACTTTGTTTCATATCTGGCTATTGCCACTGTATTTTACCTTTCGTATATATTTTTCTTGTTGCTAGTATTTTTATTTTTGAGTAAAATTTATATCTGGCTATTGCCATAAATCTTCTAAGGGCGCTTATGACCTCGAAGTTGAGCGCCCTTAAACCAAACCAAACCAAACCAAGCCGTCCATAGCTGCCCAGTGACCATATACTACTTTATGCCGGATTGCTTTGTTCCTGGGTACAATATTTAGCTGTAACAAGTCTACTGTTGTTCGCTTGCAAGCAACATCAATCCAGCAATCCAATTATTTAGAAACCACGTCCATATTGCAGTTTTAGTAGAACATTCAATTATGCCGTTGCTTACTGGTTGCTTACAAGTTGGACAAAGTAGGGGATGGATGAACCTAATTATGTCTACGCTACCTGTCTACTGTAGGAACTAGGACTGCAAATGTACGATCTAAATTGTTTTCGCTACTCGGCTTGAACGATTTTTCTCGATGCCTGATCGCTCGCACTTGCATTTTCTTTCCGCTCGCCCTGCAAGTCCGGATATAGGCTCCCACTCACGCCGAATGCTCGTGTTTTGTTTTAACGACACACAGCTTGGCATTCATGGCTTAAAGTAGCCTACATCAAGAATAGCATATATCGGGTGGAAGTTACTGCTTCGACCATATGTTAACCAGGCGTTCTACATGATGAGAGTGACAAACAATACAAGTATGATCGAGAAACAACCTTTTCGCCGAAAAAAAGTAATTTGTCTCAAATATTTGGAGCCATCTAGCTACTTGACAAATAGGTATTAATAGTTTATTATTCTTAATTCATTTGAATTAAGGTAGAAATGCACTACAATATTGTTCACACAATGTTTGCGCGACAGTTATATAACTAAAGGCCGGAGGCTTGTGAGTTTTCCCATTGGTAGGTATACTGCACATGGACTCTAGTGTTATCCCTCGTGCATGTAAACAACTGCTGGTAGATACAGCCTGACCATGAAAAGTGCCTCACTGCAGCACAACCTACAATTATCATATGAACATTAAAGAACTCTATCACTCCATGTGTGCAGCTCACTGCGAGATGAAACAAAACAGTCGCGTTGTACTACACCTTGACCTTGCGTCTGCATACACTTTGTAAGGCAACGTTCTCTAGTTAGCAGAGTACTTACTACGTTACGTTGTTTTAGACTCTTGCTTCCAGTGGCACTTGTTTACACATTTGATGGCCGTGCTGTACTTCTGACGTCATTCATACTCTGCTTGCAGCTAACCTGCATCACAAGCGAGCGCACATCCCTCCGGTCTTTAGATATAACAAACCATTTTAAATTCGTGTAAAAGCTAAATGTCTCAAATGATTTTTTTGGGGGGGAAATGGCTCTACATTGACAATTGTATAAACATGTTTGTTACACTCATCATGCAGAACCCCTGGCTAACCCATGGCCGAAGCACTACCTTCCACCCTGTATAGTACTTCGTAGTATTGTAGCGTAGTACAAAGAATAACGTCTCTGGTTGTCATACTGAAAATCCTGGTTCAATATCTCGTGATCAAAAGTTTCTTTTTCTCTTTATTTCAGTTCGTAATTTAATGTCCTATAAAGTTTTCTAATATAAATGCATTTATAAATATGCGTTATGCGTGAATAATAAATTTATACAATTCAGAACAGTATTTTAACATAACCATATTATACTTAGCTCTCTCTCTCTCTCTACATAAGTGGTTTTCCGAAAATTAAGTATATTTTAATTTACATCATTTTGAAAACATAAATGGGAAGCTGCAGAGGTTGGTGATCCAATGATATTTTAGTAGAGACTTACATGAGTTACCAGACTAAACATGATCAATAAAGTCACAATTCTTAGTCACCTTACCGTGTGCATGGGGCTGTTTCGTTCAGTGCTGATGGCTGGCCTCTCGGTCTGGGCGAACACTCACGGCATAACCGACACTCCTACACATGATGCGGCAACTAAAAATTGTGGCTTTAGTGATCACAGTCATCATGTACGCGCATATACTCGCACGCATATCACCCCATAGTTTTTCCAGTCGTCGGATGTTTTATATTGCTTTTACACATATGATATGTAACTGATCTTTATCTCTTAGACCTTATATTTATTATTATTATTATTATTATTATTATTATTATTATTATTATTATTATTATTATTATTATTATTATTATTATTATTATTATTATTATTATTATTATTATTATTATTATTATTATTATTATTATTATTATTATTATTATTATTATTATTATTATTATTATTATTATTATTATTATTATTATTATTATTATTATTATTATTATTATTATTATTATTATTATTATTATTATTATTATTATTATTATTATTATTATTATTATTATTATTATTATTATTATTATTATTATTATTATTATTATTATTATTATTATTATTATTATTATTATTATTATTATTATTATTATTATTATTATTATTATTATTATTATTATTATTATTATTATTATCGCTATCGCTATCGCTATCGCTATCGTTATCGTTATCGTTATCGTTATCGTTATCGTTATCGTTATCGTTATCGTTATCATTATCATTATCATTATCATTATCATTATTATTATTATTATTATTATTATTATTATTATTATTATTATTATTATTATTATTATTATTATTATTATTAGAGTAGTAGTGGTAGTAGTAGTGGTGGCAGTAATATTAATATCATCATCATAATTTCCCTTAAATTACTTTCCATAGAAGACGCATTGTTCACAGGTGTGTGATTCATAAGTGACAATGTGCTAGGTATAACCAATAATAATAAAGCCTATACAGGGAAACTAAGCTATATGTAGGTGTATTGTTATGTACATATGTGATACTCTCACATATAGTAATGTGGGAAGGTTTATCTATCTGCGATACACCCTTTCAAATACACAGACATTTTGACCTGGTAAACTTTTGCATACATCAAACAAAGTAAATGTTTTCCAAAGCGTTGGTTGATTCTAAATTAGCTTACGTGATTAAAATGTGCATTCATGTTTATACCAATGAGACTACCGACATAATCTCCCTGATGGACGTACGAGGAGTTTCTTTCCGAATGTTTTATTGAAAATCGTGTGAAATCAGATACCAACTACCTTTATGTCAATTCTAATATTTCTGACATTTTGCTTGTCTCGTCTGTAAAGCCTATGCCCTAACAGATCATATATTATTACTAATATTGTTGAAGATGCAACCAAACGATATCCATGTTACAGATTTTTGGTAGATCCTACCATAGAGGCCAATGTTCCTATGTTTTCATGAGTGTAAATTGTGGATTGCATAAAAATGAAAAAATAGAGGCAACTGACGCTCCTGGTAAAGCTTCTACTATATGAATGAATGAATGAATGTTTACTTATCTCTCACAATTACATAATATAATTTATTCCCCTCCCATGGAGTTGCTTACTTTTTAACACTTCCCCTTACTAGTAAATCTTCTAGGTGTAAGTAGTTCTTACGTTTAACATTATATTAATCCAGATAAACCTATGAATAAACAATTTCCTTAACATTTCATTGTAGGTACAAAGGAGATACACAAAACCGAAGCAACAACCAGTCTTTTAAAGGCGCATCGTTGTATGCCTAGCATTTTAGACTCTTTCCAAATCGTGAGAAAGAGCTAAATAGCCACATCACATTAAAATGACAAAGTATTGAAATCAATAACAATGGATATCTCGAAAATTGCTGGTACTATCAAGTTACTTGAAATAAAAGGTGTGTTTTAAAAGAGTTCTACATTTTGTTTAAGTTTTTGTTTCTCTCTTAGGGTTTGCCAATTCTAGAAAATTATAAAAATGAAAGGGACATCACAGACTATTCCAGATACATTGCAGGTATTTTTGTAATGATCATTTAAATATCTTAAATACAATGTATTTGAAATAAAATGGTTACGGTCAGTTTTAAAATATCGAGTTCTTGTTTATGTAGAGCAGACCAGGATAAGGGATTTCCTTGAAAACCTCTGAGTCGCATCTTTGAAAGAAACAATCAGGAATATATGCATGCATTTATGCAGCGACAAATATGTGAAAATGTGCTTTAGAAATCAAGACGTCAGAATAAAAACAGATCATGACGTACCTACATAGTTTAGGAAAAAACCTTTTTGTTTAGTATTTTCATCATGAAATGTATACACAATTGTGAGTGATTCTCCAGTGGTGGAAATGGTTGCCAGAAAGGTTGTATGAATGTATTGGTTTCGTTTGCCTAACGGTTTCTTAAAAACGAAAGTTGTAAAGAAATTGGGCTTAGTCATTTGCAACTCCCGGTGTTTATTAAGAAAAGTAATGTATAGGGTTGGTGATTTTTCTTCGATGTGATATATATAATATGAATAGCTTATACTCTGGTATAAGCAGGTCTCCTTACTTCTAATGACGTTTTTTCCTTTTCGTTACTTTTGTAGTGTTTAGCGCCTGCTTTTACTACTACGGCACCGCAGGCGGTGACACTTATGATACACGGAATGAAGATGGAGCACCTGTGAAATGAGATGGTGGGGGAATCCCGATAACCCGGGAACACCCCCCCCCCAAGCACCGCTTTGTCCACCACCTCTAATGAGGTTGAAAACTCTGTGATGAATTTTGAAAATGCGATTTAAGTTGACTGCAATCACCACTCACATTTGTATTTGTATGTATACAAATGTGAATGGTGATAAAGACAGCCTATTTGTGTGTCGGACAGAGACTATGAATAAACTCAGCTGCATGTTGGAAATATCAACTTGTGCAAACCGTACTGCAGCACGACGAGGGACTTAGAAACGTTCTGCTGTCCTAATGCGCTCCATGGATGTACCTTAAACCCTCTGCTTAATGGATTAGTGTTTAGATGGGGTGTTTACTAGGTCAGAGTTTTTCTTTTCCATGGATAAGTTTGTCAGGCAACTAAAAGCTTAGAGCTTGTGACCCATTTTTGCAATCTTTCTCTCCCTCTCTCTGTTTCCCTCTCCCTCTATCTCTCTCTCTCATAGACACATGCATACAAGCACACGCAGGGGGTCTTCTTTCGTTCCGTTAACAAGCATATGCAGGAATTTGGATACTTCAAGGCAGGGTTGGCGCAAGTAAGGACATATTTTCAAAGTCCCTCATGTTGAGTTCTTCTATTTGCCTATCGTCTATATAAGTTCTATTACCAAAGGTTTGCTGTGCGGTTCTATACCCGTTACATCTGAAGTAGAGGGGAAAAGAGCATGAATGCTACAAAGTGACACAAAATGCCGAACATGATGTTGCATCCTTTGTGGTAATCACTGATATAGTTATGTAGACCATGGACTAATGTAGTAGAGAAAACGAAACCAGTCTGATGGGCATGTTTGTCTACACACACACACACACACACACACACACACACACGCACACACGCGCACACGTGCACACGCGCACACGCGCACACACACATATAAACATACACAAATATATACGCACATACCACATACGCAGGCACACATACACGCAAACATAGATACACATAAACATACACACGTACACACAAACATGCACGTACACTATATCACACACACAAACGTGCTCACCTACACAATCTCACATAGTGTTTTCCCCACTCAAATTAAAATAGAAAGAAATGCAGACACTGAGTCTGAAAACATTCAAATTATCTTCAAATGATTTTCTCAACCCATTCTTACTTTCTCTACTAGTAAGTAGGGGAAGAATTGTATTCCACCCAAAAATTCCATGTCGAGATTTCATCGGAAATATACGTTTTGAGACCCCTGAATCCAAAAGAAGCATTTTTAGAAAAAGGTACGTGTGTGTATCAGTCTGTATGTCAGTGTCAGTCTATGTGTCTATCAGTCTGTGGACACCATAACTCAAAAACGAAAAGTAGGTTAAGAACCAAAGTTGGTATTTAAGTTTAATGTCTTTCAAGGATGTGATATAGCCCCTGTAGTCATATTTACTCTGGACGACTTTTGTATAACCGGTAAACCGTTAGAGATAGATCATATCATACTATACAAAAGATGTACATCTTGCTAAATTCCCCAATTTATGTCTTAATAAATTTTCTTGTAGGGTGAGCCATTTCGAAGATATTCCCTGTTAAGTGTGTGAGTTTCGGAAAACAAAACTTTCGTGAAATAGAACATCGTTGTTCATTTTTTAATATGTTAGGTGTGCAAAGAAAACGGAATCTCAAAGCTTTAAAAGATTTGACTATATTCTAATATTCCCCTTGCACCTACAAGGAAATAAACAATACGATAATTTGAACAAACGTTTATCTCAAATAAAAAGCAGATATAGTAATAAGAGTTTGTAAGAATGGTTACCACAAGTGTAGAGAAAGTCATGTGAGTGCAACACATCAGGTTTTTTAAGGTAGGACATGTCAAGCAGGCGCTTGCCCTGAAGGCGCCCCTGCATGTTATATTTATGGTAACTGAATTCATTGTGTCCAAAAAGCATACTAATTTAGGCAATACCAACTGAAATTTATAGAAATCTTTCAAAAATTGGCATTTATATTCCGTGACCTTAAAAATATCTAGGGGTCATAAATTAAAAATATTTTTGACTTTTATGTTACAAATACCTAAATTTATATAATATGCCTTAAAATACAGAATAAAATGCTTGTAATTTTGAAATAGCTTTTTAAAATTTATTTTTTTCCCATATTCACTTTTCGAAAATGTTCCACGCGATGCAGTTTTCATTCAATTCTTCTGAAATTTGTCATGCAAATTACCAAAGCATAAACAGGTAAAAGTCGTATACTCTTTTCTTCTTTGGAAGTTTCTGAGCTATTAATTTTTAAAGCTGTATGAAACTTAAGCCAAACTAGAAGTTTCAAATGACGGAACCTAAAAATTACTTTCTTTTGGACCAAGGCTAGTATAACAAAATTATATGACACATTTGTACTTTATAATCAGAAAAATATAATGTATTCTTGGGAAACGGCCATTTTATAAAATGTTATCGTGTGGAGCATTGGACATAGGATAATGAAATCCAGATTTAACATATTGTCACCGCGCCCGCCGCATCCAATTGCCGACAACAGCAGTGTCACCCATCGCATTATTGTCGGCACTACGGCAAAGGAGCCGAAGGAAAGAGACAGAGAATGGCCGCATTGTTGGGGCGCTTGCCGAAAGAGAGAAAAGGATAGAGGCTTCTGGAGTCTTCTACTTTGTATCTCGCCGCAATAAGTGAACGTTCCTGAAGCTTCCAGAATAGTGCCTGGGAGATATAAATAGCGGTAAAGTGTGAGAAGAGGCAGTCAGACGTATGTGAAGCGTTGAGTAGTCGTGCCGACGGAGACGGACAGACGATGTGAAGCGTTGTGCCGACGGAGAAGAGTTAGTTCTTTGTGTTACGAATTCGGAGCCGTGCTGTTGGAGAATCGGAAAAGACTTTCTTGCTGTTGCAACGAGTGTACAAGTTACTGTTTACGGAAATAAAAGTGTTTCTTTATCTCGACTACATCTGTCGTCTTTACTTTTCACACCCAACAAAAAGTTACATCATAAGAGGAAAATAATAAGAGGTTGCACTGAAATTTAAAATCCTCTAATGTTGTTATAAGATAACATTGAACATAAATGTTCAGCTAAATTGGCTGTCAACTTTATAAAATCACATTTTCAGTTGTGTACAACCTTAATTCTACCAGGTATGCAAAATTTACTAAATATCATAATTATAAATTGCCGTAACAAAATCCATGCAAACATGAGAGCACGTAATGTTTCATTTCGTCGTTTCTTATTAATGTTATGGTATTTTATTACATTTTAGTTATTGTTATTATTGCTATTGTTATTATCATATTACTTTTATTATTACTTTATTTTTTAAAATTTATTATTGTTAATTATTATTTATTGTTATTTCTCTTACTAATATCATTATTATAATAATTATTTTTGTTATTCTTTTTATTAGTGTATTTATTAGCTTAATCATTATCATTAACATTGTTATTTTTTGCAATCAATATTATTATTATTATTATTATTACTATTACTATTATTATTATTATTACCCCAATGGTGATAATTAATAATAATAATAATAATAATAATAATAATAATAATAATAATAATAATAATAATAATAATAATAATAATAATAATAATAATTATAATAATAATAATTATAATAATAATAATAATAATAATAATAATAATAATAATAATAATAATAATAATAATAATAATAATAATAATAATAATAATAATAATAATAATAATAATAATAATAATAATAATAATAATAATAATAATAATAATAATAATAATAATAATAATAATAATAATAATAATAATAATAATAATAATAATAATAATAATAATAATAATAATAATAATAATAATAATAATAATAATAATAATAATAATAATAATAATAATAATAATAATAATAATAATATCATAAATATTACACTAAGCAAAATTGCTGGTTAAATATCTACTGCTTTCTCTTGCTTATTTCAAATCAAATCTGCTTTTACTTCAGCAGACATGGCAACACTGCCTTCAACATACAATTCGCAAAATTTTACATGACTGAAACAGAAATAGCACATATTACATTCAGACGACTTTCTCTATTAATTTTTATTTTACGAAAGACAATCACATTTGCCCTCTGTGTTCACCCTTGGACATACAATGCATACATTTTTCTATAATGAAATAGAAATTACATCCGCAGTATTTGTTTTAAATTAAGCCCACTCCACTTCGCTCTCTACTCTCTCTTCTATAAACAATTCATACAATTATCTGTCATTGAAAAAAAAAAAAAAAAAAAAAAAAATTCAACGTCTTACATTCACAAGCTTTCTATCCTTGCTTTTCTTCCTGTGGTGTGTAGGGTTGTTCAACAGTGGTTTCGCATGGTATTTTCTCGGTGTTTTTATTTTATTTACTTTGGGTTGTTTATTGTATCCAACGTAAGTCTAAAAGCTGTAGGGATAAACTCATCAAATCACGGAAAACGCAGGGTATTTCAGCTAGTACGAAATAAATATATAATAATATATACGTTTATTATTTTAAAATCCTGGATGGAATTAAGAGCATGTTCAGTGAATCAGGGGCAACGTCTAATTCTAACTCTTCGATTATTCCAATAATTATTTTCATCACTACTGAACTTGTTTGAAAACAAATATGCTTTTTCAAACGAGGCAGACAGGCCAGGCATTAGCGAACCGGCAAGGGATACATTTCAGTTGTAGTCCCACAATTCCTACATATAAAACATTTTTTTAAGTTGTGAAAGTCTCGCATAATAACAAACGGAAGCAGTATCTGCGTTATATTCATTTCACATATAAAATAATATAGACTTTGTGAAAACCGCAGATCGAACCTTCCAATTCATGTGGGATGGAGCGATGACGGGTGTGGGGGTGATGATTCTTTTTCAAACACCCGACACCGACCGAATCGCGCACGTATACAGAAGGGACAGCCCACCGTAAACATTTTCAGTGCATCGCGCTTGGAAATCCGTGCTATAATACAACAAAAAAAAATTGAAAATTAAAAAAATCCCCCTCTTTCTCTCCCACATTGCTGCAGGATTTCTGTTATTATAAACGTATTCATTATCAAACAAAAAATTGCATGGATGTTGTAAAGAAGTTTCTGTATTTTTTAACTGGTTTCGTTGGAAATAACGATGCTTGTTAGTGGAGCACAGGAGCGCGACTTCAACGGGAGCGAACTAGTCCATTATGGAATCGTCCTAATGAACCTGCCACATGGTACAGACTGCTGCAAAAACCCTTCGAGGTGAGCCGCCATCTTTAGTCGCTTCGCTGAGCACGATACCCTCTCCCTCTCCGTCTCGTTCCCATGGAGACGAGTGGCGATTTTTGGACAACCTGCTGCTAAATCGCTCAGCTCGTTCGTTACAAGAGCATATGGATAGGTAGCACACATAACTTATCTCCGATCGAGGGAAGGGGGCAACTTGGGTTTGAACACTGCAATGTTTGTCTTCAGAGCAGGGTTAGGTTAGGGCAAATGGATACGTGTACATAGTTCCAACTCAGACTGGAAATATTCAAGGTAAAAAGAAATAAAAGTGAAATAAAAAAGTAAACACATAAATACCCAAATATATACAGGATGTGTCAGAAATACTTTTACAAACTTCAGGTATGGGTTCCTTACACCACAAGAAGGAAAAACGTCCCATATCACTTAGTTTTCTCGTTATTCATGTCTTAATAAAAGTATACGTTCAACGGCCTTCGGGGTCCAAACTCACAACTTCATTTCTTTTTGCACTCATAGACGGCGTTGACCCATTGTACTATGCACGGTAGATGACGAAGTGTTGCCATGGAGATTCGTTTACATTTGTCATTAGCCTGTCTTCAATGTTTCAATTGTCTACATGTATGAGTTAACTGCAAGTGTTTCATTCAACCATGGCTGCTAATTTTTTTCGTTAATAGACAGACATGACTTATATCTACGGTAGTGCGAATAATAATGGACGCGAGGCTACACGGCTCTATCAAATGGAGTTTCCAGACTGAAGACAACCGAGTCATCCAAAGTTTGTTCGTCGCCTTGCTGAGACAAGAACCGTTGCACCACGGACTATTGATCGAGGAAGACCAAAAGTTGTACGCCACAACGCGAAGAACAAATTTTACGTGTGTCGAAAACGATCCAGGTATAAGTACAAGGCAACTGACTGTGGCATCTGGTACATCTCACAGTACAGCATGAACAGTACTTCACGAGCATCTCTTGTATAAATATCATATTCAACGTGTGGAGGTCCTTCGCCTCCCGATTATCCACATTTTAATGCCATTATTCGAGATGCACTGACTGGTATCTACCACGACTGATGGATAGGCAGAGAAGGACCAGCTCAATGGCCTGGATGTTCTACCTACCTCAGACCTTTGGAGTTTTATCTCTGGGGCACCATAAACTACTGGTTTATGGATCAGCCATCCCGGATGAAGAAATTCTTCATCGACATGCCATGGAAGTCATTTGACAGCATCCCAGAGTATTTGAAAAGGTACGACAGTCCATGATTCGACGAGTGCAGACATAAATAGAAGCAAGATGACGACATTTCAAGTATTTATTATGCGTTTTGTTTGTTATGATTGTACGGCTGTGTTGAAGTGCTCTTGAGGAGAAAATGAAACATCCTGTATATATACCGGTGCAAACGAACAACACCGCACGGATTTTACTGGTAACAAACGATTCACAGACAATCAATTTGAGACAGGAAACCTATGGTCTAGGATTGCAAATTACAGAATTGTGCTCTCAAATTGTTTGGGGGTATGCACGCCACTGATCATATCCACTGCAGCTGTAACGTATGATGAGAAAACAAGTGGACGGCTGTCGTAGCGTGAGCAGTTACGCTAAGGCATATGTTGCCAGGACGATGAGGTTATACATGCATTAAAAGTTAAGGTTCAATTCCTGGCGGCCGCGTATATTCCTGTTTCTTTCATGCTAAATTTAATTAAATTCACAAGAAACAGTCGTGTCGTATTGAAGTTTTTCATTTAACCAATATTTAAGTTTTTTATTTGAAATTCGTTTAACTATTACTTACTCTTGCACGACCTAAATAGTTGACACACACTGAAAACTTCAGACGTACTCAAATATATGGTTCAAGCTTAACTAACAGCTTACAAACAAGTAAAAATGTTACATGTGACTGAATCATTATAAACATACGTTGAATTGATATTAACATAACAGTATAATAGATAGAAGCAGAAGAAAGGCAAGGAAACAAATAATGAGTAAGTGCAGATTTTAAGGAACTGCTCAAAATGTTTACCTCTGACATAAATGCTTAGGTGACATTGACGAAGAAATGATTCGCGAACCCTGTTGATCATTCCTGGTGCATTGTGAGTCTCATCACTGGCTGCAATAACGCGGGCAAACAGCATATCTTCAGGATCTATTAATGATGAATACATAATAGCCTGAAGATGAACCCAGAAAAAGAAACCCATGGGGTTGAGAGTCGGCGAACGAGGTGGCCAGGGCACGGTAAGACTGCCTCTTCCGATCTAACGGCTGGGGAAGACTCGATTTAGCTGCTCCCGTAATGCATAATGCGCAGAAGCTCCGTCGTGTTGGAAATGCAGTTGAGCGCTAACATCAAGCGGCACTTCTTCTAAAATTGTGACAGTACATCCTTTATAGTACCTACAAAACAAGAATGAACATGGGCCTAGCCAACACAGTGATGCCACTCTCTCGGCGATACCAGTTTTACGCGCAAGGTGGTTTCGGCGTGACAAATTCCATCCTTGTCGCCCGATTGCTGGGAAGTGACAACGCCAAGAGAGCAACATCACTGTATAGCTAGTCCCATGTTCATTCTTGTTTTGTAGCTACTATAGGAATGTTCTATAAGTGTTGCCCCGCAATAGAGGAGGAAGAAGGTATGGCCCAAAGATGTGGTCAGAAAGAGTGCTAGCCCGTATGTGTTCACCATAAAGTGCTGCTGCTGTTCTGAACTGCAGCATGGGAGTTTTCGTATGCCCATATGTGACTATTCTTGTAGTTTAGAATCGGCCCAGCCATAGCAAGCGTGACTTCACTAAAAACAGTTCCGGTGGCCACCTTAGAGCCCATTCGCAAAACCGCAAGGGTAAATCACAATCTTCCGGAGTTAAGACTTGCACCTTTTGCAGATGGAAGGGGTGGACTAGCTCATATTGCAAGACTTGCCATACTAGTGTGGTTGACGCTCATTGTTCGTGCAATAGCGCTGGTGGTGGTTGACGGTTCCTCTTCCAGTAACCACACTGTTTTCTTCAAACTCCGGAGTGCGATGGGCACGTCTTGCACCGCAATCTGATTTATTTGGTACCACAGAACCACGTTCTCGCAAAGGCCGATCTACAGATTCGAAAGTAGTCCGGTGCGATCTATTGGGGTACCCTTCGCTGTAAATCAGTGCAGAAATGAGACATGGGTGACTTGAGTATGACACAGTCACCACATGGTGGTGTTAGAGTCTTCCAGGATTATTAAAGTCACCTACTGGAAGTATTACCTGTGCCAATGCATAGGTACTCAGCGCTTCTTTTGCGAAGTGCTAGTACTTTGTCCTATTGCTTGGTTCAACATTTTGTGAATTGTTTACAGCTGATCAACTGTTAGATTGAAAATTGCTCTTATTAACATGCACAATTATAGCTAACCTACAGTTTCAGACCAATATATAACCCTCCAGCGTAAGCCATCAGATGCTAGATGAAACAAAAATAATACCTGTGCATTGCATACGATGGTGGTATTTTGCTATTTAAAGCATAAGCACAGCATTGCGCTCAAAATAGAGAAGGGGTTTGAACTCGCTTTATTGGGTTTATTAGGCCTACAGTCAGTCGTATAATAGTGCGGCCAAAGCACATGTTTCAGAACCAGCCTATGTTTGATTAGCAGTTCGCCACAACCAGTTATTCATTGCAGCGGCGTGCAGCCCCATGTGAAGTCCACAATTTAAGCACTTTTGATAAAGCTATAATTTAGAAACGCTTCTTCAGAGAGACAAAATACAGTTTTTACTAAGTGCCTAATAAACAGTATTTGATTTCCAATTGCTACTATTTACATATTTCTTTCTGGTTATGATATATTGACCGCAGTCTATAAATACTTTGAATACGTATAACTTGGTAATTTGACGCCATAGACCACAGGTTCCTGTCTCAAATTGGTTGTGTGTGTGTGTGTGTGTGTGTGTGTGTGTGTGTGTGTGTGTGTGTGTGTGTGTGTCTGTGTCTGTGTGTGCAAAGGAATACTCATTTGCAGTTCATAAAACTGTAATGATTTAATTGCTTTAGTAATGACTAATGAGTTATACGTATTACAATCATGTACTTACCAGATTAAGAAGACTCTGATTATTTAATTTTAGTTTGGAAGCTCCTTGGCAACATATTTCTATTGTTAATCATTTATAAAATTATAATGGCCCTAGCATTCTAAAAGATTTTGACATTGATCTTGAGATTGCTGAAAAATCAAATTATCTAGGTAAATAATTCTCAAGAAACATTGAAGCATGCGGAAACTCCAGAAATCAAAGGAAATATATATGACAGTTATTTCTTTAAGGGCAAAGTTTAGGCATGAATAATTTTACAGCAATTACAGCTACTAATTATATAGTAATGGCGTTCTTAAATAAAGTCATCTGAATGGATAGTGCTGTTAAACCTTAATGCCAATTATGCTGGGACTTTAAAATGAGTGAAAAATCATCAAGTTGGCGACTTTGAGGTTTATGCACATAAATGTTCCCCAAATCTTCAGTCATCGGTTGGCAATGACATTTTTAGATTCTGCTATTTTTAAACGTGTAGCGCAGGCTTTAACTGCATTTGCGCTACGCTTAAACTCCCTTTGCCGTTTAAATGTTTGGTAGTATTTGAACAAAATATCGGCCAGAAAGGGCTAAAAAACAACCATATTCAGCCGAAAGGAGTGGTTAAGTGGTATTTCACCGAAAGGGTATGAATCTGACGACAGAGACTACTAGACAAAGAAGAGAAGGTGTGACCAATAGCTAAACTGACTCTTGATCATGATAAATGTTTGTGAATAAATTGAATATCAATTTTCTCAAAACTATAAAACAGATAGTGCTGTAACTTTGTGAAGTAATTTATAGCATGAGCAGCCTTAAGTGTGCAAAGCATTGATTTGGCACCTATAAAAATTTAGAAAACTCAAATTTGAGTCACTGCAGAAGCAAAGAGCTGCACTTCCCTTTACCAAAGACGAAATCAAAATCCTCTACTTGGGAACGCGTTCAGCTCCCTCCTGCTTCACCGAAGGCATCAGAAAGTCATACACGTGGTTGGCAGTAAGTTGCGAATTAAAAATTGCATTTGAAGACGCATATAGAAGGGTGTGTTTATACATGTCCACAGAATAAGCAACAATGTCCGTGAAAACGATATACTTCATATTTTATAATTTTTCTGTGCACTACAGAAAACATATGTTTTTCGTTGATTTTCATCTACTACATCTCACTGCTTTCTTTCAAAATGTCCTCCATTGATGTCTCTGGCACTTCCCATCTGTGCACAAGGTGCAGTTCGCAAATGTTAGGCTGTGGTTAACGTCACAGCATTAAGCATTCTGGCTATCAGCTCATCTATGTTAGTCACTTTTCTTGTGTAGGCTTTTGATTTAACAAATCCCCATACACAAAATGTCCATTGGGGTAAGGACCGCAGATCTTGCTGTCATGGACGACAGTTTCGCTCAATCCACCAGTTGGGAAACACTAAATTCAGGTAGTCCCTGACCATTATCGCATAATCACATGGGACACCATCATGTTGGTAAACAACAGTGTCTTGCTCCAAATGTGGCCGTAGAAATTCCGTCAGTGTATCCAAGTAACAGGCACCATTGATGGCATTATCTCTGAAAAAGAATGTGACATTAAATCATCAGTCTCCACACAATCCAACAAATCTATGCACATCGCTATGCGTTCCGCTAAGTCCTCGTCGTGGAATTGGGGTAACACTTGTAGATGATTTGCGCGTTTCTTCAAGTGAATTCCTTCAGATGATTCCAGAATTCACAATTGACGGGACTCCATTCAATTGACTCCCTTATTGCGTCAATGTCAGCCACGCTTGTGGAAGGTAGACCTGGCCGAGAGTTGTCAGTAATAGTGCCTATTCGATGAAGTTTATTTAACAGTTTCCATATGGTTTTATTCGTTAGTCCATCCCTTCTAAATTTCCGTTGAAACCGTCGTCACAGCTCATCGCAGGAAACACACTGTAGACAGCTTGTGACAACGACAATGCCTTCTGGAATAGTCAACCTAGTACTACTCAGTGATCAGCCTGTAACAAAAAGACATTCATAAGTTACCTCAAACACGAAATGTTACTGACTTTGTGGACAACGTGTATATATCACTGAAGGAGCAGGCTCCGCGGTAAGGTGCTGAGGCTTACATTCGAGAGGTCGTGGTCGAGCTTTCTGATTTATGGAACTTTTCGAGGTTTCCTCGGGTGGCTAGGTGAATGCTAGGTTGGATAATTACATCCTCGAAATTACGTCCTTCTGTTTAACCTCAGTTCTCATTCCCCTCCATCTAATTGGTTGTTTCAGGATTCAAAGTGTTGGCGTGCATAGCAGGTGTAATTCTCATCCTCCGAGCATGGAGCCTTTCACGATATGTAAAAGGGAACAAGGGGAGAGGGGACTTCAAACATGTAGTTGTTGGGGATCCTGCTCTTTGCTGTCGTATATCTTCAGGTCCGACCACCGAACCTCCCAACTTGTCCCTCTCTCCCTCCCGGATACCACCCGTCAGGGACATAGACACAAATGATTTTATTGATGGAGGTGCTAGGTCCTCCCAGTCTATCCTATGCTGTCTTACACCAAGAGCAACAAAACTATTCTTTATTCTTTTTATATCTATCTGTATATTATCCATGAAATGTATTTTATGAAATTAAACTATGTAAATGTTGTGTACAGAGTATTTATGTAATAAACCTGTGTCAGGTGGCAATACAGTAAAGGAAGCAGGTCCATTTGTTTGGTTATTTGAGTCAATAAATAGCTTTGTTCTTCTTTACTGGAAAAAATTGAAACATTTGCTGCAGTTGCTAGATATTTTAAGTCAACAGAGTTAAAGGAAACAATGCTGAAATTTTCTAAAACTATAATGTTACTCTTATTGCTGTATGGATATATCTTTGGACTGTAAGGAAGAGAGCTATTGGTGAAAAGAGCCAAATGCAATTCCTGTATTTGTTAACCCTTGAGAAATTGACATTAAGTGCTATGGAATATTCGCCAAGCTCCCAAAATCGTGAATTATTTTAAAAACAGATATGTTTTCTGAAACAAACCAGACGTTTGCATAGCTTTAGTTGGCCAAAAGGCGAGTTGCAGGTCCAGCAACTGATCCCAATGTGGTATGCTGATGTGGCGAAGGTTTCTTGAAGTTTGCTTTCCTCTTGCGGCTCTTGTATCATTCTTGATGTTGCTCGGCTACCTCACTTACCTAGCATAATACCAAAAAAATGTGAATCAAATGTTTATAATTAACAGCATGATGGACTAATAATAATTATTTGGGACGGAACGAACGGATGAGGAGCATGTATTTATCTTTGTCAATTATTTGTATTCTTCTAAGTTACATGAAGGTAAAAACTGAAATTCAATAATATACAAAACTCCCACTTAAATATACGAGCTAAAGGTTGCAAATTGTGTATGTGGTTTTGTTATTAACGTAGACGTTACCACCATAGTTAGTGTCAATCTTTCTAAACGAAATCCATGCACACTAGGGAGAGGAATCTGGGTGCTCGACCGGCGGCAAGGGGTGAAACAAAGGCGTTGTCACACATTGTCAAGCGGCGCAAAGCACTGTTGCTTCAAACTGCCTTATCAACGCGTGACCTACAAAACTCATATTCGGCTTCAGAATTGTCTCATCGACTAATGAATACGGCTTCAAAGTGCCACAATAACAGGACAAGCAATGCGAAAAGCATTATGTGTTAAGTAGAATTGAATTACCACAGTCTACTTTGTAATGTTTTTACACTCCATATTTATTGAAAAATTACCTCTCATATAATTTCAGAATAAAAGACCAGGTTCCCATCTTCCCAGATTCTATAAATAACAATAAACAACAGCACTCGATTGAGCATGAATGTGGGAGATGTGTTTTTAGTCTTTTACATAGGTATGAATATGTTGAATTCGTTCTTTTAGTACACTTCACTATGTGGTAACGATCAAATGTTTGCTTACAAAGGTCTCTGATACAGGCTCGTGGAATTTCTTGGTAATACATGTGCATTTTATGGTGAAATCCATAGATGGCAGTTAATGTTATGATGTGTTGCAGGTCCCAATTTTCTCTGGTCCAGTTCCTATCCAACATGGCACCGGTGCCATATAAATCAAGATCTACTTCCTGCCGTTTTTCCTTCTCTCATCTCTTCGCTTCCTGTACGCTATAGTAGATGGCAGGAGGTTAGCCAGTTCATAGGTCAAGTTCGTGGGTGTTGTCAATCCTATTCTTAATGCTCGTTTCAAAAAATCGGCTTTCACCTGTTGGATATTTTTTAGATCACTCTTTGGTATTGCAGAGCTGAAATGGGACATTGCAATATCCAAGGACAGCAGATGGTGTCAATGGTGTAAATATATTTGTTGTTAACTCTTGTATGTAGTAGCGGAATGATGCAACTCTTGTCTGCAGGGTGGTTCCGGTGGTTCCTAGATACTTATTATGGACAATTTTCAGTGCTTCATCGTGTAGTAGACGAAAGGTATCTTTCCTTGGCAGCTCCTCCTCCTCTTCTGAATATCATCTGTACGGTTTTATCAGTGTTTCTATGGAGAAACACAGGTTTTCCTGAACCCGTATTTCCACTCTTCATAGTTTCCTACAGACCTGTTTTGTTTGAGCCGCTTAGCATTATATAATCTGCGTACATTGTGAACGCAGATTCTGTAAATGACTTACATTCAGAACATGAGAACATGTGGCTACTTTTAATTGAATAAATCTCTCTACAAATGTAGATTGCCTAAATTAATGACAGATAATAGCACATTAAACTGTTGCAAACACATACACAAATCTGATGTGTTACGCTAACATGACTTTCTCTACTCTTGTACTAACTATTCTTACAAACCCTTATTCCTCTATGTTGCTCATCTTAGTGGATATAAACATTTGCACAAATGTTATCTAGATCTTCCTCTTGCGCATTTGACATTTGTTTGTGTTGAACTCCCATGCCTTTCTCTACTCTGACAGATTTTTTACCAACGCTTACTTCTTATTAATCTAGATAAACACAGTTTCGTTTCACTTATGTGCCACCCCAAACACCTAAGGTCATATCGGTGGCTTTCCCTTTGGAACAATTGCTCAACAACAATGATTTTCAACCAATCACAGCAGTGTTAATATTTGGGTTGTTTTAATTTTGGTCATTGCATTAAATTCACACGTACACATACTCACACGCTCATTCATAGACTATAGGGAGGGCAGAAACCAATTCCGTGGCTAAAGAAACATTTTCACACTCCAGTCATAAATCGAATATGGAAACTATAGATCTGGAGGTTACTAACCACCAGACTACAGAGACAGCAAGATGAACATTTGCACACATTTTTCTCATTACCATGTTTTTACTTTCTCTACTACGTATAGTAAATAGAGGAAGTATTGGATTCCACCCAAAAATTCGATGTCGAGATTTCACCGGAGATATATGTTTTAAGGCTCCTGAATTAAAAAAAAATAAATAAAAAAAAAAAAAATAAAAATAAAAAAAAAATAAAGAAAATAAAAAAAAATTCAGAAGAAGGCCGGCCCGCGCTCGCACGTGTGTTTGTGTGTGTTTGTGTGTGTGCGCGCACCAGTTTGTGAAGAGAATATCTCTAAAACGGAAAGTCGGTTAAGAACCAAAGTTAAGTTTAATGCTTCTCAAGGATGCGAAACGAACATTTTGAAGAAAATTCATCCACCCTACCCCTTACATGGAAAATGTTCCTAAAATTTTATTTTCTCGGAAATGGCTCTAAAGATTTGATTAAAATGCCGTATTAAACATATATTTTTATGATAAATGAAATGTAACTTTTGAGTTTTCTGGCTGTGGCCCCTTTAGTCCTGTTTACTCTGGATTACTTTTGTATAACTCGCAAACTGTAAGAGCTAGACCAAATCTTACTATACAAAATTGTAGACCTTGCTAAAACTCACAATTTATGTCCGAATAATTTCTTTTTGTAGAGTGAGCCATTTCGGAGATATTCCTTTTTATTTGTGTGAGTATTGGAAAATTTGTCAAATGGACTATGGTTATTCGTTTTTAATATGTTAGCCATACAAACAAAACGGAAATTCAAATCTTTAAAACATTTGACTATTGCTCAAAACCTAATGTAGTCCCATATTCCCCTTGTACCTACAAAAAAATAAGCAATAAGATAACTTCTGCAAATGTTCATAGTATCTAACATAGTAGAAGAGTAGAGAAAGTCACGTGAGTGCAACACATCCGATTTTTTTTCTAGATGCAAAGGAAGTTCCCCTTGCAAGGAAATACACTGCGCTTTAAGCGATAATCAAATATTTTAAAGCTGGTCGCTATGAAACGGCTTTAAAATGCCATTGTCTTTGCATGTCCAGAACATAGAAAGCGAATGACTTCACTTAGAGCCATTTTGCGAAAATAAAAAGCTTCTAAAACTATTCCAAGATAAGGTAGTCTAGGGTGAACGGATTTTTTTTAAATCTTAGTGTCGAGAAAACTCCTCCACCCTAAACTACCCTTTTCATGGAGCATTTTTCAAGCATTTTGATTTTCTCAAAAGTGGAACGATTTTTATTAAAATGCCATATGTTTATGATAGTTGTGTGGCAAATGAAATGTATATTTTGAACTTTCTGGCTATAGTTCCACTTAGTCCTGTTTACTCTTAATGACCTTTGCATGACTGGTAAACCGTAAGAAATAGACCAAATCTTAATATACAAGAGAGGTAGATCTCGTTAGAGGCACACAATTTAGGACCAAATGCATTGAGCCATTTCGCAGATATTTTTTGAGTTTTGCAATATTTATACTTTTCTCAAAATGGCCGGTCGTCATTCACTTTTTTATCTCTTGGCCTTGCGAAGAGAACGGAATTTCAAAGCCTTCATATAGCGATCAGCTTTAAAATATTTGGCTATCGCTCAAAGCCTACTATAAACCCATATTCCTCTTGCACCAAGCAATAAGATAATTTCTGCAAATGTTTATCTCGACTAACATGAAGATAGAGGAGTAAGAGTTTATAATAATATTTTGTATAAGAACAGAGAAAGGCATGTGAGTGGAACACATCAGATCTTTTTTAAGCTGTAACATTTTAAGTCAGGTAAATATAAGATCTTTTCCTAATTGTTTTCGCTAAATGCTGATTTCCGATGAAATCTCAGTGTCAATTTTAGGGAGAATGGAACATTTACAACAATCTGGCAAAAAGTAGAGGAAACAAAATCATATGTGAAAACGTTTCTTGAAGCTGTGCATTTTAGTGTTCATTGGAGAAGTAGGTGGGCCCTCTGTTGTGGCTGCTTATGGAGGTATTACATTACACTAATTGGCGTTCATAACCTGCGTATTCTGCTGCACTGACGCGTGTATGAGTACAATGAAGCTGGTTGATAGTCTAACCGTCAGAGAGTCTATGAATAGTACCCACGTTTATTCTAATCGAACAATGAGCTGACCTTTATTTCCGTTCAGTCTTACCTAATATAAATAGCTCAACTAATTCTTTTAAAGTGAGCAGGCTCATTGGTCCATTACGTTTATCTCATTAAGCAACTACTTCCTCCCCTCGTTACATAGGATTCAAAGGTGAAGCGGGTCACTGAACAAGGTCGCGAGGTGCTACAAGGGGCTAACATGCAGTACACAGTGAGAGAGAGAAACAGGGAGAGAAACAGAGAGAGAAACCGAGAGAGACAGAAAGAGGGGCAGAGAAAGAGGAGAGAGAAAGAGGTAGAGAGAGAGAGAGAGAGAGAAGTATCTTAGACATTAAATGGGATCTATTTCCTTATTATTCATCTACTTATTGTGACGCCAGCCGCTGCGCACAACAAAGAACGCTTGGGGTTAAGCTATCTCACACCACATGCCAGACGCGGCGCTTATCAGAGGTGCTCAAGGCCAAGCTGCCTCGTGCGACTGTTCGTGAACATGACGCAATGAGCGCGATACTACAAACGCTTTTCGAGATTATTCAAGAGGTATCCGGCGGCCGGCGTATTTTAGAACTTCCATGTTACGTCATCCTCATTACATAAGGAGGTGAACTGACGAGAGCTAGTAGTACTTAGTTACAGGCATTAGTGGACGCAGAAGTCAGCTTTTTTAGTTTGATCGTGCGTGTGTGTGCGTGCGTGGTCACGCTCCTGTGTGTGAGGTATTGCTTTCCCTTGTTAGTCTTTATCTTTACGCTTTAGGCGCCCTAATGACCTAGTTGTCGATGGGCCCTTAAACCTGACACACTCACTCACTCACTCTCTCACTCACTCACTCACTCACTCACTCACTCACTCACTCACTCACTCTTTGCGCTATAGGCAGGGAAGTCACAGATAACAAACCACCTCTATCCCTCGTATCTATAGTCGTTTGGCGTTTGCACATAGCACAAGCACTGGCTCATGCACGGTACCTAGGGGCAGTGTGTTTTACAATTGTAATAAAGCACGAGGTGCACATAAACACTACTAATCTTGTTTTCTCTTTCGTCACGTGCAAACCATTTTAATATGTTTTCTAGGTGCTGTAAATTGAGAAATTGATTAAAATGTGACATAAAGTCGACAAAGTCGACCATTTTCAAAATAAATTTGTTTCCTTTTCCTTCTCAAAACGTCAACTGAATAGTTTGTACACCCTGGTAATCTATATGATTTTCTTTCTAGAATACGGAAAACTAACGTGAGGAGGGAAGTTGTTGCAGTTTTCCAGTGAACTTAATATCACTAACAATTATTACTAATTCCAGTATGACATGTAAATAAATTTACATTTTAGGCAAAGAGTAAACCATCAAATTATGATATTAATTAGCGATATAATTACTTTGGAGTACATTTCAGACCAACTTTGTTAATAAAAGGTGAGTCACAGTAAATTAATTGTCCATTTGGACTATTCTTATTACCCCTTACCCATTCTAATGTAAGTTAGTGGATAAGTTTATGTACTGTGCTGAGGAATTGAAATCCACACATACATATGTTGCAGTTCATTTTCTTCAAATAAGACTACAAAAAGTAAAATGGAGAATGTATCTATGGAGTGTATGCTTAAACTGGAACCAAAGGTTGTACAGTCATATGGAATAAATTCGAAAAGTGTTTTTTTTTTTTTTTTTTTTTTTTTTTTTTTTTTTTTTTTTTAATTTCGTTTTACAGAAGTTGCTAGACTTCCGGCCATTGTTAACAGATTTGAAAGCACATTAACCACAAAAAGAGAAATTTTTGGGTTTACTAAAAGGAACAGTTTTGTTGAGGGATAGGAATATTTTCAGAAAACTTGTAAAGGAAAATAAAGATGTATATTACTATAACACGTTCTTAGCTAATAACCTGAAATACCCAGAGATTCCCCAAGGAGTTCTGGAACAGTGACGCCGGGCGATAGTGTTTACCTCAGCTCACTGTGCCGCGGGTAAACAAGGTAACAATGAAATGAACCGCAAAGAAAACCAATTCTAAACGGTTCGAGATAATTTCGACTGCCGGCATTTTACGAGATGTTTCGAGAAAACCTGTTTTTTTTAGAGAATTCGCTGGCATTTCTCCTGCACTATAAAAGCGAGGGAGCACAGATAGAGGAACAATTAGTTTTTAAGTGCATTACTCCAAGTTTAATGAATGTTAGTGTATCGTAGGAAGTAGTTATTTGTGAGGCAGAAAAAGGATATTAGTAAAGTGTGTCAAGACTACGATCGGCCAGAACAGTTGTGAGTTGTAAGGTTACAAGTTATAAATTGTGTTAATGATGAGAACAGAGGACCGTGCTTTTGTGACTCAGTTTTAGAAGGGAAACAAAGTGACAGAAAAGATTAACCGGACTTTTCATCTATCACAATATATTTTGCTCCCACTAGTATTGTTGGTGTTGAGAAATGTTTCAGTAAATACAAGTTAGGTGTCACGGAATACAATGTTTAACTACGTTTTATAATTGCATTCAGAGTATCAATGATTTATTATTTATTTTCCGTATTTGCTTTTTAATCTGGGATACTTTTCGTTCATTTTCTTCTGTGCCGTGCTATAAGCTGTGTATTTCAGTCGCCTTAACTAGATTACTTGAAAATGAATTAGGAGTTAGTTGATACAGTTTGTTAATCCACTAAGCCTTTACAGCAAAGTTATATTAATTTTATTTCAAGGTACACTAACTGTGTATGTTCTGTTCCACCTTGCGCCATGGCGAAGCGGGCTGGAGCGTTCAGTTCTGGCTGCCAATGAAATGTTATCTTGTTGGTTTCAGTTGGTTAGACGCTGGCCTGCTGGTGCCAAGGTCGCGGGCTCAAGTCCGGCCCAGACCGATGGTGTTTAAGTGTACTTATAAACGAGAGCTCCATGTCAACGTATTTACTGGGATGTGAAAGACTTCCTGCCGGACAAAATTCCGGCACAACGGTGACGGTGATGTGATCCTAGCAATTGACAGCATCGTTAAACAACAAAATATTTCTACTTTCTCTACTGGTAAGTTGAAGTATTGTATGCCACCCAAAAATTCGATGTCGAGATTTCACCTCAAATATATGTTTTGAGACACCCTAAATTCGGAAAAAAAAAAACCATTTTTGGAAAAAGGCCTGTGTGTATGTCTGCCTGTCAGTCTGTCTGTCAGTCTGTCTGTCTGACTGTGGACAGCATAACTCAAAAACGAAAAGTCGGTTACAAACCAAAGTTGGATCTAAGTTTTATATCTTTCAAGGATGAGACACAAAGATTTTGAAGAAAATAGTTCCAGCCTAAACTATCCTTTACATGGAACATTTTTCGAAAATTTTTATTTTATTGAAAATGGCTCTAACGATTTTGATTAAAATGAAATGTATATTTTGAATTTTCTGGCCATAGCCTATGTGGTCCTCTTTACTCTGGATGACCTTGGAATAACTCGTAAAGCGTAAGAGATAGACAAAACCTTACTGTGCAGAAAATGTAGATCTCGCTAAAACAAACAACTTATGTCCAAATACAATTTTTTGAAGAGTGAAGCATTTCGGAGATATTTCTTGTTATTTGTGACAGTTTTGGAACACTTAAAAACTTTGGTGAAATGGAGCATCGTTGTCCATTTTTCTATATGTTAAGCGTGCAAAGAAAACGGGATCTCAAAGCTTTAAAGGATTTGAGTATCGCTCAAGGCCTACGGTATTCTAATAGTCCCCAAGGAAATAAGCAATGCGATTATTTGTACAAATGTTTATCTCAACCAACACGAAGAAGATATAGGAATAAGAGTTTGTAAGAATGTTTAGCACAAGAGTAGAGAAAGTCATGTCTTTGGCGTTGCAAAATCATTATTCACAGTTATTGACATAGTTATTCATTAAATCTGGTTGCACCACTGCTATTATATCTTCTATTTCTAGCATTTATTGACACCTCTAATTATTTGTAATAAAATTTAGTTTGTTATTTGATTTTCACCGAGAGAGGTAGCTCCGCGTCAACGTGTACGACTCGCTTTCGGGAGGTCCCAGGTTCCATCCCCGGCGACCGCGCACTGACTTGTGTGTTTTCGTGGTTTCCTCATGCCGCTTAGACAAATGCATTATTTCATACCCCGGTTTCCTTTCCATAATTTCGCTTCATTCTATGTCCTTACCATCTTTCAGGTGTGCTTTGACGCGAATAGCTGTTAGGGAGGAATATATAACTGTATACCTTCTTCACATATCTCATCAGCATAATAAAGATCTTACTAGGCAGTATGCCATCGTGACCACTGTCGCCGCCACCATGACCACGATTTGATGGAAGTTTAACAGTATCCAACATCGACATAAGATCATCAAGAAGCAAGCAGCAATAAAGTTCAAGGAGATAGCATCTGTTCCTTCATATGCTGCATCAGACTGTCTATCAAGGAATACATCTGACACCACTAAACGTCTTAAAAGATTGTAATGTGTATAAAGTCAAAGAAGAAATCAGTCTCATAAGGTTGTTGTAAGGTTAATTTCTTATTCTGTATTCTATCGCAGTGTTTTAATTAAGATTTTTTTTTTTTTTTTTTTTTAAGTTTAGTACGCACGAGTGCAATGTATTTTCTGTGCGACGGACTGATATTTAATAACATACTTCCAGTTTAACTTTGTAAACAGAATTTTGTATTCCGGTACTCAAATGTCCAGATCTCTTTTATTTTGTAATTTAAGTAATAACAAACAAAAGAATGGCAGCTTAGCCGAAAACCGACTATGGCATATCGGTTGTTATACTGAGTGAGGTCGATTTTTGTAACTTGCACAATTCCAACCTATTTCTTTAATGTATTACTTTCTCTTTAAGAAGTATGAATAAATAGAGGAAATGCAAAGGGTAATGAGGTGTAAATACAAATAGTGCATATAATAAACTTACACATTGTGTATAAAACAAATGTTAAATATAAGGAAAAGTAATATAAATAAATAACTCTGAGAGGGAGGAATCAATTGTGTAAATTTCCAGCTGACTACCAGTTGGAATAGCTGCTGGCTTCCATTAGCTAAAGTATAGTGATAAATATTGTTAGTATTTTTTATGGTTGGAAATATGAATAGAAACAGTCATGTTTGTTTTATTTTATTATTGTAATAGATAAAGAGTGTATTTGTATAATTAGAATTGCTAAAATGAATATTACTTAATTTATTGCTCTTTAAAACCCTTAAAATTAAGTAATGTACAGATTTTGAAGCGCTTTCCAGTTTCTTAGTGCACATACAAGAAGTTACACTTGGCATGGGTAAAGGCGGAGCAAAACGGCAGGCTCAGGATACGTTCAAAATAAAGGCTGTGCTATTTACTGCAGAACTGTTTTTTAACAGAAGCACTGAATATTCATTTAAAGCAGTTAAAAATTAATTCTTCTGAAATAAATTGTAATAGAAAACACAATAATTAGTTGAAGCATGTTACAATTTCCGTTTGCCCCAAGCACAGAGTTGCAAACCAACACCATATTTTAGTCATCATACAATATGGACCATTTCCGGTCTCTACACAGTAAACATGCTACAAGTTAGCAGAATTGAGTTGCTGCACCCAGTACCCCTTTCCTTGTAAAACTCATGTCTTTCCTTGCATATATTTTGTCCCTTTCGCTACTGCTGCCCCTTCCTTTTCAGTATGAGCAGTTTTCCTACCTTTCAGATTATTTATAAATGTTAGGCTGGTTATAACGTCAGATCCACTGCATTTCATTTTGTAGCCTGCTTTACTTTTTAAATGCAAGGAAGTTGTTGGAGCTGTGCGAAGTTTGTCGAGGGTGTGAAAACTTGATTCTGGCCTTCTTGTAGTTTTGTCATTATTCGGAATTGCGTTCTGGAGGTTCTCCAAGGGAACTTGATTCTGAGACTTATGAATCTAATTTTCCACGTGAAAATGAAAATGGAACTGAATTCAACTTCAAATAAAAAGTATGATGCAGATCATTAATTTAGGTATGGCTCACATCTATGAATGTTTTAAAAGTTATATTGAATTAATGGGGAGACGAAAAATGCGCTCTCCTTTTACAGTTCAACTATTGACGTATAGCTCCTACATGATTCATTTTTGTTGCTGTATTGGCCGTTGGCTTTGCGACAATCACAGATCCTCTTCCCATTATGTCTAATGTACACACATATTCTCAATGCACAGTGATACCAACATTGCCAATAAAATTACATTAAATTTTGGTAACAAGTGTGCCTCTGTCCCTCACCCTCCCCCCTTCCGTCCGTTTGCCCCATACTTACCCTACATAATATTTAGCATAAACTGAAACTGTTTCCTGTGTATTACCTTCAGGTGTATAACATATTATTTAATTATGCATAATACACTCTTAATGCATATGTACAAATAACTGTTGCACGTCTATTAAGGAACATTTTCCTTATACTACATTTTTCAACTTTCTTCTTCATCTGATGATCGTCCCGTTATGTAGGACTTAACACCCTAGAACTTTTACAAGCCTGTGCATAGGGTCAGATGGCGTTGGGGAGCAGACGAACCTATGGATTGGACGGAGTGAAGCCCTGGAAGCGGGTGGTCAGCCCACCACCAGGTTTGAGAGTGAGGAAGAGGATAATATGAAATGTAGGCGAAATGGATTATTGGAAAGGTGGTGATGGAGCAGTTGGTGGAATGCGTGGTGGGAAAAACCGTAGAATCCGCAGAAAAGCCGCCCAGACGCCGCTTCGTCTCATGAAAATCCATGCGGGTCCCTGGTATTGAACCCAGACCCCCCCTGGTGATAGGCGAACGGTCTAACTGCTCGGCCACAGCGCCTCCACCCTTTTTCAGCTTTCAAATATTAATAATTAAATGAATGTATTAAATCTTGGATTTAAGTATTGCTCAGATGCTGCAATCCATCCGTATGAAGAGGATAATTTTCAAAATTTATTACCTATTGAGCAAATTTCTTGAACATTTTTGCATTTCGAAGAAGCATTTTAATTATCTGCAAATACTATTTATGTAGTTATCTTAATATAAAGGTTGAATTAGACTGCTATCATTTGAAAAATTACCCTTAATATCAAATTTCAAAATACAATATCAAGTGCCAAACCGTTTGTAGTAGTCCAAGGAATGTGACCGTTTTAGGACTAATCCGTCACTGAATTTTCGCTCGTTTTTCATAAAAAGACTAGTTCTAGTTTCAAATTATTGTAATCATCGACTTTAGGTAATTTGTAGAAATTTGTCTTTATTTCATCTGCAATATGACGAGTATATTCAAAGAAAGAAACGAAAAATAAAAGAAAGAAAGGATAAAAGAAAAAAAAAAATAAATAAAAAAAAAATAAAAATAAAACAAAAAAATTAAAAGGACACTGTAGCTAATATGGAGACATCTTTTTAAATACATGTTATTGCTAGTTTGTTGCTATTTTTGCTTTTGTTTTCTTGTCATCTAATTCCCCCTTTGCTGTGAAATCTTATCATAATTTTCTAGTTCTTGTATGTTTTTTTTTTTTGTTTTTGTCTATGTCAGTGATAATCAACCTTTTTTTTCGCGTACCCTCAAAGACAGTTTTCCATTCCAGCCTGTACCACTAAGTCTTGGCCCTAGAGTTTTCCTAATTCAAATTATACATAGCTATATGCAAAATAGATTATAACATTTAAAATTGGCTAAATACTACAAAGACCGCCTCCGTAGCGCAGTTAGGAGCGCGCTTGCCTCTGGCGCGGAGGACCCGGGTTCGATCCCCGGTACAAGCATGGGGATTTTATCCCCTCTGGGAGGTAGGGGTGCACTCAGCCTCGTTAGGTCCCGGGGGGACCAATTGAGGAGCTACTTGATAGAGAAGTAGTGGCCCCAGGTCTAGAAGACCGCATAACCGGCCGGGAGGGCTCGGGCCGCTGACCACGTCCCACCCTCCAATACTGCACCTCACCAATGACGCCTGTAGTGGGCAGAGGTGGGGGACGCAGCGGCTGGACGGTAGGCCTTGGCCCCTTGTGGGCTGTCGCGCCGGGGTTTAGTTTAGTTTTTTAAATACTACAAAAAGGGGGATTATACTATAAATGTATAAAATAAATACGGTAACTACGTTACAGATAGCACACACACACACACAAAATCATATGAATTTGTGAAATAGTAATGGTTTCATAGAATTATTCGACAGAGTTTGATTGCAAATAATGCAGAGAGGTAGAGGCGGATCACACATATTGGAACGAACCCATATTTCATATAAGATTCATTGTCATCTCTGTATTCCACGTTTCTGGAGTTTTTCTGCTTGCTCGTACATGGATGAGTTTCAAAATAATTTTGACCTTTGTTAGAACACCTGTTGTTGTACTTTTTACTGGCGGTGTTGAACACACTTGTTTAATTGATTTTCCTCTTAGAGCGAATTTACCCATCTTATAATAAAATATTTGTTTATTAATGTTGATTTTTATTGAGGAACATTAAGTTATGTTTTTGGTCGTGTTTATTTGATACGAATAGCAGCATACTTGTTCTTTTTTTTTCAGTCTGTAAAATATACCGAGTACTGAAAGATTATAAATCAGTCGGTAACGTACATTCGGAGTCAAAGTTGTTATCGGCGATTGAAACAAAGACAATTCAAATATCTCTGGCTGAAATATGTTTTTTTTGTTATTGATGATCATTCAGTAAACACGTTATACTACCGTATGTAAACTTTAAGCTTTACGTACTTCCTAAGAAGGAGGCACTTTACACACCCCAGGCTAAATATGTCCGGTTTATGTGACCTAAAGTGTGTTGGATAGGTGTCCTTAATTGCAGAGCTGCGTTTGAATTCTCTTTTAAGGATGTTAATTTAATCTGTTTTGTGAGTGTGTACTCGAAGTAATTATTATAGTTGTGTTAACTGTGTAATCACCTTCTAGCTCGTATCTATATCTGTTCCCTGGGTTAGTTGTCATTTTCCCATACTGTTTGATTTACTTCTATTCCTTTAATTCAGGTGATGGAACACTGTGGCAGGTATTTGCCAACGGACTGATGAAAATGTTGATGTAACACGACTTTCTTTATATGGTATAATGCTTTGAACAGCTATTAATAAATTATTCTTTGGAACCAATGGGTTCAATTCATACTTTTTAGATTGACAAGGGAACGTAGTAGATCAAGTATTTAAATTGGCACGTCTCAATATACTGTTCTCTATATTACATATTCTTTACATCATATCTCGAGAATCAAACGAATAGACATGTTGTGACGTTGGGTCGTTCAACAATATACCGACGAGAATGGTCCTTTGACCGTGTTTACAAAGAGTGGTTGTGTGTGTACGTGACCGTAATAATGGTGGTAAGACATAAAGGAGGCCCAAGACTACAGGAAAACTAGCGATTGTGTATATGAGATCGAACGGTGATAATACCAACAAGGTCTAGAAGCTTCTCCTTAATTCTGCTGAGTCATTGCGCACGTTCACATGGAAAGAACTCGAAGAGGGTCACGTGATGCCGGCTCCGGACAGACACAGCAGTGTAGTTTTAGTTATTGATAGAGTTAAGTTGTTGTTTAAGTCGTCGTGGACAGTTAGTTTTAGTTACGAGAGTGAGTGGGGTAGCCGTCAGCGAATATGTGTGTGTTGTCGAGTGATTGTACCGTAATAATAAGGATATAAGAGACAGCAAAAGTGGAGAAAGACATTGCAAGATGGAGAAAGATTATCAGAAGAACAATTGTGAATTGTAATAACAGAGAAGACTATAAATTGTGTTAACGAGGGGGAAATTGTGCCTTTGTGGTAAAATTTAGAGGAAATTAAAGAGATAGGAAAGTGACAGTATTTTGCATTTTGTGATTTTGTTACAATATTATTTTAGAGGTGTAAGTATAGCGTAGAATATGTAAATTAAATTGAATCCTAAGTATCCGGGAAACAATAAAGTTTCGAAACGTATTTAATACATGTCGCGTAATCCAATGAATTGTGTGTATTTTGTAGTCATCTGTAACTGTCTTATAGCATTTCAGTTACAGAAAGTTCTCTAAAATTAAATAACGTTGAAGAGTACTCGAATAATTCACGGAAAATCCAACACACTCGTACATTCGGCGTACTCTATTACCTCAAATATAACTTTTAATAGAAAACATTGGGACTATTCTTGGGCAAAAGAGTTCTGCGTAATGGAAGTTGCGGGCTGGAGATATTTGGTTATAGGTTTATGTTCCTTCACAAAAGCTGAACTTCAATGCGAGGTTTGATATTTCCTCTATTTTAGTTATGTAGTGCACATACGTACACTCACACATCGTCTAAAACTGCCTTTTCGGGGTTAAGGGAACCTTGATTTGCACTTTCGGGAAGTCTATAAATATGTTTGGGTGGAATACGCTACTTCTGTCTACCGTAGGTAAAGGACAGAGAAAATAAAAATGCAGGGTACCTTTGGTCAATGTATGTGATTTGAATCAAACACCTGCGGAATGCGAGCAACAGATGCCCCCTCCTGGATCAGTCCAACAGTGCACGTTGATGGACTAAATTAGTATAGTTTACTATTCAATAAATATACAAATGTGTAAATAAATGGACACACTTATAACCCTTTTGGTTTTTAATCTAGCTGTTGCAGTAAGAATTGGAGATGATATAAATTTAGGAGCAGGAAAATGAAAAGAAAACACAAACTTAGAAAATGTCTTGAATTATGTATGGTATGCTATCAGAATGGAGTGATAAGGGAGAGTGAGAGAGAGGGGAAAAGAGGAGAGAGAGAGGGACAATAACGTTGAAGAATTCTACAAAAGTACATGAACAACTCTGTATAAAATTATTAAATACATTGCGTTTACAGATGTGGGGTTATCCGTAAGTCTCACTACTTTCTATACTCATTCTTGTAAAACTATCCCTAAAAGCGCTTAATCTTCGATCTACTTGATATTAATAGATTTAAAGGTGTAAAGAATTTATTTTATTACCTATTTTCTTCCTGTTACAATCATAGTAGGACAAAGCGATAGCAAAACTATTTAAGAGCTGATCGCTACATGATGGTTTTGATAATCCAATTTATTTGCATGGCCAGGGGATATAACAACTTATTATTTGAGAAAATTGTAATATTTGAAAATTACAAGTAATGACAATGAAAAGCTTCAAAATGGTTATTTCCAGAAAATATTTATTTCAAATAAACTGTGTGCTTTAAGGAGATCTACATTTTTCTTGTGTTAGGGCTCTTCTTAGGGTTTACTATTTTGCAGAAGTAATCCATAATATTAAGGAGTTCTGAGCCTACTCACGAAAATTCAAGATATGCATTTAGTTTGTCATGAGAACATTTTAAACAGTGTTATTTTAATTAAAATCTTTGAATTCATGTTCGAGAAAATCAAACACTTGGAACATTTGTCCATATAATGGGCAGTTCGGGATGAAGGAATTTTCTTTAAAATTTTCATGTCCCATCTTTGGATAATGTTGAACTTAAATACCAAGTTTAGCATTTAACAGAATTTTCGCTTTAGAGTTATGCTGTTTACAGAAAAGCACACATTGGTCTTTTGTTCCAAAACTCCTCAAAGCATGTATTTTCGGTGATATCTTGGTTTCAAATGATTTGATGCAATGCAATACTTCCTCTACTTACTCATCGTAACCCCTGGCGCTTGCCGCCCAGCCGCTGCGTCCCCCACATCTGCCCACTACAGGCGTCATTGGTTGGGTGCAGTGGTCAGCGCCCCGAGCCCTCCCGGCCAGTTATGCGGCCTTCTGAACCTGGGGCCGCTACTTCTCCATCAAGTAGCTCCTCAATTGGTCCCCCTGGAACCTAACGAGGCTGAGTGCACCCCGTGCCAGACCTCCCAGAGGGGATAAAATCCCTATGCTGGTACTGGGGATCAAACCCGGGTCCTCCGTGTCTGAGGCAAGCGCGCTAACTTACTGATCGTGGTATCCAAAAATATAACACCCAGATTTTATCGCAAAACATTTTTTGAGACTCTCAGAATCCAAAAAAAAAAGGAAGCTTTTAAGAAAAAGGTCTGTATTATGTGCTGGTGTCCGTATGCGCATGTCTGTCTCTACTACCAGCATAACTCCAAAATGAAAAGTCGATTAAATATCAAGTGTGGCATTTAAGTTCAGGATCTTTGAAGGAGGAGATACGAAGATTCTCAATAAAATCCCTCTACCCCAAACTACCCTCTACATGGAAAGATTTACTTAATTTTTATTTTCTCAATAAAATCCCTCCACCCCAAACTACCCTCTACATGGAAAGATTGTACTTAATTTTTATTTTTACAATGTGACTCTTAATAACTCGGATTAAAATAGCATATCTATGTTTTATATATTAAAATTAATAAAATATATTTTGAATTTTCTGGGAATAGCCTGAAAAGCAATGCCGATTTTAAATAAATCTTTCATAACATAAACTGGAAGAGGTGGACAAAATCGTACTGTATAAAGTGTTTAGATCCCATTAAAGCACACAATTTAGGTAATAACACTTTTGATGGCGTTAATCTTTTCAAGGTATTCCTTATTACAGGTTTGAATTGTCAAACACTTTATAGGCAAAATCGCTATTTTTTCCCACGTCTTGCATGAAAAAATAATTCAATGTCATAACATGGCGATCTGTTGCTAAAATATTTGACTATGATTTATGGATTGATATTTTAGGTTGTTTCTTATAAAACTATACGAGATTTTAAGAATCTAATAATATATTACAATATGGATACTCTTAATATTTAAGCCCTTTAAACGGAGATTCAAATATGGCGTCTCTTGGGTCACGCCTTCTTTAAATATCAGTAGGTATCACTATCGATATTATAAATTATAACTGCGCAAAACTTTGCTCACGAATTAGCCACAGAGGCTGGAATCAAGAAAAGGAGCTCGATGAGGAAGAAGAGAATCAAGAACCATTGGAACAAGGAGATAGTGGTACACGAATGTTTTCAATTTTGGTGAGTTCGCCAAAAAACACATTAATTTAGTTTTTGCATTTTTCCGCATGTTTAATTTTTATAGCTTTAGGTACACATTTCTCAGAAATTACCTAAGTTAGAGGGTTGAAGCTTTTTGTGATGTTAAAAACCATCTAGTTTAACAGAGTGAGCGCAAAGATAATTCTTGTGTGCATTATATTGAGTTTTTATAAAACTAAAAATTATCTGTTTTAAGTGAAATATTTTTTTTTCTATATATAACGCTCTTTGAGCTTATATTTCACTGGATAAAAAACTAACCCGCTCATATTGTTCAGCAAGTACTTAATGTCTTCTAAAAATTGGAAAATCTGTTAACAAAATTGTGGCAGGTATGTGTACCTAACTAATAACATGGGTTTTTAAAATTACATTTTAAAAACCTATTGAGAAAATTATGAAGTGTTATTAAAATTATTATCAGCATGTCAAAAACGTTTATTGGATAGATGTAATTTGTATTACCTTATGACAGAGCTAACGCCACTGGCTTCTGGGTTTGGAATGCATATAGCTTAACACCATATTGGGCTTGGCAAACGTCCTTAAGCCCAAGTTATTGCCTTATTTGCCTTGTACTTATAAGGACATTATAATAAAACTATTTCTCGAAACGCTATTCTGGATTAACAGCATGTTGATAAAGTAATACGTTTTTTGTAAGAATAATTTCGGTAGAAGAAATTCAGGTAAATGAAACATATCATTATAGTTTTAGTACCTGAGATGTTCTTTTCAATTGTGAATTCTGAAACTTGTTTTGCTTGCAGATAAAGGCGCCTATTGTACAGTGATTTAATCAGCAATGTACGGTACAGAGGGTTACAGTTAAACAATAACTCATCGGTAGAGGAAGCCGCCGAGGATCGAATGAAGACAGAGCAGAAGTCATCACCACAAGTTGGATACATTGTTCTGAAGATCCTGCCTGACAAGGCTTCTTTAATCTGGGTATGCATGCCGTGATGACGACACGCTAATAGGTACTAATTGCGACAGGCTCATAGTTGGGTGCTTCACAAGAAGGGGGTACACACATCCACCTTACTACTCCTCGTCACCGCCCCCTTTTTCCCAATTAATTGACTCGCGATAATTAAGCAAACCCTGTTAGCAGCCCGCCCTTCTACCCCCGGAGGCTGAGTTATAACGATTGTGTGTATGCTCTCCTACCCTTCCCCTTCCGTTCTTCTAGCCCCCCTCTCTCTCTCAACCAAAAAGCCCTGTATGCCCTTAACGAGGGCTGTACCTACCCCCCTAGTGCTTTTGTCTGATTAGATAAAGGCATGCTTAAAACAACAACAGATACGTCGTTCTAATGAAAGGCTGCCACGGGTCGACTCCCAACCCACTCCCTCATCTTGTAGGGGGTGATAGGGTAGGCAATGGTGAAACAATGCCTCTGTCGTCCTTCCTGTCCTACGATTGAGACACATTCTGTGTCCATCAGGTGTATGTATGTATCTCCATTCACTCTTTCATGCTACATAAAATACTGTAGCCACTCTTCACAACAGCAACTGTCCGTAACTGTATGGTTATTGATAAAAACAACAAACATGCACTTGATTAAAAATTAAGATTTTGACAATAATAAACTTTTAGGAAAAGAATACCAGTTTTATTTCTGCAAAGATACAGATGAGTAGGTAAGAGGATCATGCTAGTCATCTCCATTAAAATAGGTCGATTAATTATTTAAGGATTATGACTTAAACAGTGCAGTTAAAATAAAATTGTTATATTCACGGATTATGAACTAAACGACAGTGATGAGCCTAATAACTGCAATACTATAATATGTTCTTAATATTTTCAACCCCGATTTTATTAGCACCAAAACTTATTAGCACTTAACATTGAATACTTCCTCTATAGCTGTTCTCAATTTGTTCTCCGGTTAGTAGGTCGTTGGATTTAACAACTCGAGATTCCACTGTTCGAACCCTTGCTCACTGTTGTGGTCTCAGTTTTATAATGGACGCAGTAACTGAATTTATTAATTGCATGGCGTTTATCTAGTCACACATTGCGTTAGTATTCGTAACGGATTTTAATTGTATGAGAGTAATATTTTGTAATGGCATTGATACGCACTTTTATAGCTGGTTTAAATATACTGTGTATCCCCCAAAAAACACGGAAAACAATTAGTATGCTGTAAGGGATGGCAAACTGATCAGTTTTCAAACAGGAAATCCTGTCCGGAAATGCACGGTTTGGACGCTGGAGAGCTTCGAAGTTTGAGAACGAACGGTTGTTAAGGAAGACAAGAGCCGAGCGATATTGCCATGATTACGTATAGAAATTTACGCATTCGCGTAACACGCCATTTTTCGACAATCTTCCGAATAATGTGAATTATATGAATTCGGACTATCAACTAGTAGGAAGTATTGAAGAAAGTGTTGTAATAATAAGCGTTGACGTAACAATTAATAAAAATTAATAAATAAAAATTAAATTAATAAAAAGTGTGCAATAAAATAACTTCATAAATTTAACTGAACGGTTCAGTATATGCTTTATTCCGACACCACGAATCGAGAGCAAGAGGAGAGTTCTTACCGCTCATCACTAATTGCCCAGAAATACTCAAGAACAGCACCAAAACTTTAAATACATAATATTAAAAAACCGCACCAGGTGTGTGATAAACACAATAACAGTTGCACTTAGCTATACTGATAACCTGAAAAAACTCTTGGATTAAACTAGAAATCTTCATCCTTTAATCACCAATAAAACGTTGAAGAACCACGCCACCCGTATAAACTACTCTAGGAAATAAAAATGAAACACACATGTGTAGTTACGTAAACCCCTACTACTTAACCAGAACTTTTACAATGACGTCATATGCCACGCATATTGTGTGATTTTATGATTGTTTCGGTAATGCCAGGAAAACATCAATTTATATTTTAAAACTCCTAACATGGTATGATGAGTAAAAACCAAATTGATCATGTCCTGATAGATTCAAGGCATAAGTACTAAAGATATCGACGTGAAAATATGTAGAGGGGCTGATTTTGTTAGCGATCACTTTCTAGTAAGAGTTAAGTTTAAACCAAAAATAGCTAGTTTAAGAAAGAGAAAAAGGCAAATAAGTCAGGAATTCGATTTAGCTAAGTTTAGTAAATTAGGGGTGACCCAAAGCTTCCGAGAGGAGAAGAACGAGCTCTTAGAAGAACGACATGTTGACGAGAACGACGTAGAGGCAGAATGGGAACAAATTAAAGAAGGAATACAAACACTAGAAGAAAAAAATGATTGGATATAGAGACGCATATAAGAAGAATGGTTTAATGATTAATGTAAAGAAATGTTAGACAAACGAAATGCAGCAAGATAAAAATGTTTAGTAGGAAAACAAGATTAGCAGAAAAAGAATACAAGAATTTACGAAGACAAACTAACAGAATTTTGAGAAGGAAAAAGGAGTGTGAGGAGAAGGAACTACACGGAATGCAGAGAAGCAGAATAAGATGTGAAAGCAGGACATTTTTTTCAGGGAGTACGGAGATATAGAGAAGGTTTTAAACCAAGAACATCTATGTACAGAGATGATGGGCAAATAATAGGGGATGGGTTCAATATTTTAAGGATCTTTTAAGTAGCACAAGCCAAAATGTGGAAAATCACAATAATGCGGAATTTTATGGATCAGAAAATGAATTACCGAGGCCCACAAGAAGTGTGGTTTATGAAATTATTAAAAGGCTTAGTATGAACAGAGACCCAGGAACAGACGTAATAGAGGCTGAACTGCTAAGACATGGGATAGGGTATACAGACTGATGTCAATGGTTTGGAAAAGGAAAAAGTTCCGGATGAACGGCAAACTAATTATTTGCCCTATCCACAAGAAACGAGATAAACTTTCTTGTGAGAGCTATAGAGGAATATGCCTTCTAAGTGTGACATACAAAGTATTTACAAACGTTATAACTAAATATTTAGAGAAATATACAGAAGATATACTTGGTGGTGTGGTTTTAGAAAGACCTGCTCCACGACCGACCACTTGCTCCAAATGAGACAGGTACTGGAGAAAACATATGAATATAATGCAGCGCTTCATTGACTTTAAACAGGCATGTGATAGTGTAAACCGGCAACAATTGTTTAATGTAAAATGAGAAATTGGTATACCAGTAAACTTAAAATAACATTACAGAAAATCACTAACCAAGTACAAATTAATGGAAGAAGATCGAAAGGCTTAGAAACTAAGAGTGGCTTGAGACAAGAGGATGCGTTGTCAACATTGCTGTTCAATGGGCCTTGGAAAAGATAGAAGTATAGAGATTAACCCAGGAGGAACCATTATGAATAGATCTATATAATACATAGCCTATGCTGATGACCTGGTATAGATAGCTAGATATTTATCAAAACCTAAAGAGGCCACCAAGCAAACAACAAATGTAACAAAAGAATTAGGTTTAGAAGTCAACGTGGAGAAAACTTTATATATGAATACATCTAAAGTAAAACCAGGAAGTGACAATACTGAAATAGCGATAAATGAGGTACAATACAAAGTTCTTAATAAATTTAAATATTTAGGTTCATTGGTCCCCTTTGATAATGACTGTAGTAAAGATATCAAAGAGAGAATATCGGCAGGTAATAAGTGCTCCTTCACTTATGAAAACACGATACCTGTCTAAGTAAACTAAATTACAGATTTATAACACAATAATAAAACCTGTTGTGATGTATGGATGCGAAACTTGGGCAATGTCGGAAGGCATAGTGGATCAGTTGGAGTGGAGTGGAGTGTGCAGTTTATGGGCCCATCGACAACTGGGTCATTTGGGCACCTCAGTTGGAAAGATGGGAAAGGAAAATATTAAGGAAAATACATGGACTTAAGGATAAAGAGGGGTGGAAAATTCGCTCAAATACGGAACTAAAATTACTATATAAAAAACCTAGAATAGTTACACTTGTTAAAGCTAAAAGGATTGAATGGCCCGGGCATGTTGTGCGCATGGATGAAGGCAGGTCTGTTAAAAAGATTTTTGAAGGCAAACTTGAAGGTAGAAGAGACAGGGGTAGACGAAGATTAAGATGGCTGGATTGTAGGGAGGACTTACATAGTATGGGGATTAGAGGATGGAGAAGAAAGGCCGAAAACGGGGAAGAATGGGTTATCATCTTTAAGGAGGCACTAACTAGACTGTAAGAGCTATTTGCCACATGAAGAAGAAGAAGAAGAAGAAGAAAGAAAGAAAGAAAGAAAGAAAGAAAGAAAGAAAGAAAGAAAGAAAGAAAGAAGAAGAAGAAGAAGAACATGGTATGAATTAATTATGTAAATATAATTGAAATATCCAAGCAAAGTGAAAACAATAATGATTGTCATTTCCACATATTGAGAATAGATTAAATAACAAAAGAAAAACAAGTGGTAACAACCCCAAACTACCCTTTACCGAGAAAGATTTTCGTAAATTTTGATTTTTTCTAAAATGGCTTCAATAATGTTGATTAAAACAGCATATACTTAAGATATTTTCATAAGAAATAAATGTAGATTTTGAATATTCTGTGAACAGTCTCTAAAGCTCTCAGTGTGTATTGAAGGGGCTTATACACCCAAGAAATCAAGTTAAATATCAAACTATAGGTAGACTGTGAAAGATAATACTTACTCGTTGAATAACAAGCTGAAATTAAAAGCATGGAAAGGTGCCGCTATCTTTGCCGTTAGCAATATGTTTAATCCGTCCATGTTATTACGAGCGCAATTTGTAGAGTAAGATCGGAATCGCCGATGTCATCGAATTTTGTACGAACACTGAAACGCACTGCGCACCTACTCCCAGCATGTATTGCACCTAAAACTACGCCATTAGAAGTGTTGCAGTGTGCTGTTCGCAATGTCGGTTCAAAATGTTTAAAGCAATCGATGGGCCCGCCTACTATGAAACACAGTCTGTCGTTCGGTTTTTGACAGCAAGGAACGTTTCAACAACAGACATTCATTGACGGTTCAGTGAAAGTGTGGTCGCAATTCTATGGGTGACAGTATGGTGCGTAAGTGCGTGAGAGCCAGACGGAACAATGTCCACAATGAACCGTGATCAGGCCGGCCATCAATGATCACAGAAGATCTGGTCAATACCGTGGGTAAAAATATGCGTGAAAGTAGATGATTTTCAATTCGATTGGTTATTCAAGGACTGGTTATTCTCACAGGCGGCACACTTCAATTACATCGACATACAAAGCTTGTAGAATGCTAGGATAAACGTATAAACAAATGTATAGAAAAATAGAGAAAGATGTAAGGAAATAAATGTGCAACTATCTATGATGGATTGATGTGTATGAAACATCTCACCTTACTTTCCGAATTGTCCTCCTATTAACACGTATCAATGTACTGAACTAAACTTTAATCAAAAGCTCTCTAAGGAACATTATTATTTTTATTATTATTTAAATGTATCTAAACCTGGCTTCTGAAAAATAATATTTTACAGCATTACTTCTTATTTTTACTGCAAATGATGTTAGATCAAATCTTCCGGTCCTAATTTATCTTTGTTGTTATTCCTGCAAAGCTATTATACTAATCATTGAATTATAGCTTATTATAGCTCTGCTGGCCACCACATACTAGTTAAAGAAGAAGATGAAGGGAAACTTATTTGGATTGTAGCATGTGCATTTGTGTAGTTGTCATCTCGTTTAGATGACTGTGCTTTCCTTCATTGGTAATAAACAATTATTGCTATCTGTGAGATAATCTTCTCCAATGTATTGATACACAAGCAATTCAGGCGTTGTAGACAATTTTTGTGGCGGAGGACGAATAGTTAGATGGCTCGACAGCCTGGGACGGACCGTATGTGGGATTTTGGTTGACGAAACGGCGCCTAGGCAAGTTTATTTTGGGCTCTCCGATTTTTCCTGCCGTTCGTTCCAATAACTACACCATCATCTTTCCTTTTATCCATTTAACCTTAATTTCATTATATGTTCTTCATTCTCACATCAGGCCACAGGCCAATCCCCCGTTGCTGGGCCATGCTTCTGATCTAACATCCGTCTGCTCCATGAAGAGGTATCTGAGTCCAGGCGCGACTTGTAAGTCCTGAGAGGTGTAACTCCTATGTACGAGGAGTATAAGTCACAAGATAAGTCCTTTGTGCAGTTTGCTATTTAGAATCTGCAGTTAAAATCTGTAAAGTATAACCTTGGATATTATTGATTCACAGCAAGTGTAGAGTGCCCGTTCCGCCTGACAGTAACTGCTCTTTACATGTCTTTTTGAGCCTAGCGACATCTCTTTGCTTTTGTCTGATACTGGAATGTAATCTTAGACAGTCTTGTTTCTGACATTCTTTGTACATGTTGCATCCAGTCCTTCTGATATTCTTCAATTTTGCTATGTATTGAGTCTATATTGTTAGTTTATTTCTTCATTTTTATGTCATGTAACCTAGTGTAGTACTTTGTTGCCATCTCTGCAATTTGTATTTGACTTTTCACTTTCTTCGTTGAAGCCATGTCTCACTTCCATGATTTTAAAAACTTCTTGTTTTATTTTTAACGTTCTATGCCCTGTTCCACATATCGTTTGAAATCTTGTAAACTTTTTGACCACATCTCTTTCAGTTCTGATCATGTAATTTAGATTACATCCTAACTCGCTGTCTAGTGGTTTATTTTCTAAAATTGTTTTTGAGTTCATACGTTGTTTTCAAGTTACTCTGTAGTAATGCTCACGGATAAAGTGCGAAACGGGGAACTAAGAAGAAATGGAATAGAGCGCAAGAACATTTAAATGGAGATGGGGAGGACACGTGGCCAGAATGCCTCAATTGGGATCTGAGATGGGGGGAAAAGAAGCAGAGTACGACCACGTTAGAGATAGGCAGCGAGTAAAATGATTGGAGATCATTGGACCAGAGTAGCAGAGCGGTGTAAGGAAATTAGAGTGCTTTTAAATTAGCATGCCAATTAATTCCGGAAGGAAAATTCACAGGAACTAGCTCCCCCTTGAATTACACAGAGTTAGCCCACAAGCTGCGGGAGGCCCTTGCCCAATGGGGTCCGTCGCGCCATCCTCAACCTTTGTTTTCCCTAAAAAGCCATCATCTTAGATTTTTGTTTTGATATTTTAAAATAATATTGTTGACACATCTGGTTTAAGCGGTGTAATGCATATTGTAGTTCATCCTCCATTTCATATGTTAAAATCGCGTCATCTGCATAATAGAATATTTAACATTTTATTCAGAACTATTAATGTATGTGCAAATTTTAAATGCAGAACTAGAACAAATAATTCTACAGTTCCATAGTACCGAGTGTATTGTAACGTGTACAACAACCTATTTCATTCAAAGAGTGGCGGCGAATAAACAAAGAGAAGATATTAGTCCCCGATGTTGACAATAAGTCATCTACTGCAATGTCCTGTGTGTAAAAACACCAAAGAGCCCACCCGAGATATTCGATCGGGAGCTCCGCAGCCATATTCACGCTTGTTAGGTATTAGGTTGATATGTTTAGTATGTCTGAATTTGTAGGTAGCCGTTACGAAACACACATTAGTTCATTTTAAATAAGTCAAAGCATTTAATTTTGGAAAATAACAGTGTGCTTTGTGAACATGCATATACCTACACTGGGACATTCGTGCGCTATAATTATCTCCGTAGTTGAAGCTACATACATACATAGCGCCGGATGAAGGTTCAAATTCCGTTTTGATCCACGACTGATTTTCTTTTCTCTCAGCGGGAATAAACAACTCGCATCAATCTGATTTATCCGACTCCATCCGGGGAAAACATTTCAGCCTTCGTAATTACCACTTCTTTGCTTGGAATGAAACACCTCACGTTATATTTGCATGACTTTCTCTACCCATTATTCAACAAAATACTCTTAAAAGTGCCTTTTTTCATCTACTGCACATTAATTGAGACAAACTTCACAGAAATGCTTTTATTACATATTTGCTTAAGAGCACTAGGCTTAAGCAACATTAACATATTTTAAAAGCTGGTCGCTGTGTGATGTCTGATGACCCTGAAGTTGTCTTCTGTTTATATCACCAGGTAAAAAACAAAAAAAAAAAAAAAAAACAAAAAAAGGATTATGAGTACCACTTGAGGAAAGTATTGTGACAAAATGACTAAAGTCCAGGCCAGTTGTTTTCTATCACTTTATTTTTCTTCTAAACTTCTGCACAAAAATACGGCTCTTTTGCTGACATTAACACAGTCTATTCTTTCGTAATATTAAAACTCACAACTGTTTTCTTCTCGTAGCCTTGACTAACTCCTTTTATTATCTCTCAAAGAATTACTCCGATGATACAATCACTCGACACTCAAAACTTCTTCGCTTCGACGCAATGTATTTTTACAGCTGTCTCGTAATTACTGATACACTGACCGACTCAAAAACTGCCTGTTTTCACGTGCTCCACAAACTTTTATACCGGCGATGATGTAGCCAGATCTTTCTGAACATCAACAAAAAAGCCGGCTACGGACACTTGTAGAATGCTCTGGAAAACCCTTTGTGTTGCCGCTTGGGTGTTGTTAGTCATGTGTTTCCTCACATGAGTGTTATGGGGACGCTTGACCTTGAGCACCTTTGTTACGCGCCAGTAGGGTGGGGCAATCCAGTCCCGATTGTCCTTTGTTTTGCTGCCGCTGCTGTCGGCTGGCGTCATAGCATAAACATTGGACAATTCAAAACAATAACAAGCAATATCTCGGGAATGGTCAACTCCACAAAAAATATTTAACATAAATGCTATACTATAGTAAGATCTACATTTTTTGTGTGGTAAAATTTTGTTTATCTGTGCTATGGTTTACCAGTTCTGCAACACTTTCCCAGGATGAAGAATACTTCAGAGGCTGTTCCTATAGCAGAACTGTCTCGAAACAACACGCTATGCTCTTAACAATAATTAAGAAAATTTCATAAGCTTTGCAGTTCAGAAATATATTCCTATTGGTAGGCAATGTATCAAAATTGATTTATTGTTAAATAATTGTAGAGATCTATAATAGAATCTAAATGCAAACATATAGATGAATAAACCAATAAAATAACCAATGATCATCACTAATTTAAAAATATAGGTTAACCTTTATAATAAAATTGTAAAATTCTTGTAACATGAAGATAAAGTTTCTTTGTGTAGCTGGCGAGGAAAGCAATGTAACTGTAGAATTACCAAAGTGATACACATACCAGAAGCAGGCAAGCAGCCAAGTGTCCTTTATATGTCATTAGCAATTTTGGATAACCAATGTAAAGTTCTCTAAGAAAAACTATTAATCCTAAAAACTTGCAAGACAAGAAGCATACTAATCCTGAGTGACTTGTATAATTATCCAAACACCGTAGAATATTATTTATAAACGGGGCTGGGTCCTCGATACTTGTAATATATCGATGCTCACGATATCATGGTATCGACATCCTGCGATACTTCAGAAAATTCGCTGGCTACTTTTTTGATACTTGGGTGGTGATTCTGCAACTTTTATTTCATTTTAAATCACAAAATATTACTGCCGCAAGTAGAACATTTTAAAGTGGTCGCAATGATCATGTAAATAGTAGAGACGAAGACAGAGATGCGGTGAGGAAAATCGTTCAGTTGCAGCTTATTCACTGCAAAGTGCAGAGGCAAACACCTAATAACCTCACTGCAAGTCAAGCAAGAACCTAATTAATTACATGTTGAGTTGAATTTTCTAGGAAGTGCTTCTTGTCTGGAGATAACCAGAAATGTCAACGCAGGTAAACAACTTCTTCCTGCATCCAAAAATGATAAGGTAAAATTTATTTTTATTTTTTCAGATTTTTGGATATTTATGTAGGGTTAGTTGTGTAATACCGACATACTCGTAAAAATCGATCAGTTCACAAATTTCTATTTATTTTATATGTCACCTGCTGCAAATCCCGAGACATTACCAGGAATGTGGCACCTGTACATAACATTATGCATGAAAATAATCGTGTATCAGATTCACTGCCAGTTAACAGTTCCCAGGAAGAAATCACAGCCTATTTCAACTAAGATGATTTGTCCCTCCTCTATTTAGTACACTGGATTACTGGAAAGCAAATTAAAATACTTGTACATTCCACCTGTAACGGTTTTCTCTGAAAGAATATTTCGAACAGCAGCACTCATGTGACAGAAAAAGAAATATACTTTACCCCGAAAGAGTGAGAATGCTGGTACTTTTGAACAAAAACCAATAAAAGTGGACTGTTTCAAAAACGCATTTTGGTTGTAAATGTGTAATGTACATATTAACAATCTGATGTGTTGCACTCACATGACTTTCTCTACTCTTGTACGAATCATTTTTACAAACTCTTATTCCTGCATCTTCTTCGTGTTAGTTGAGATAAACATTTGCGGAAATCGTTTTATTATTTTCTTCTCGGTGCAAGAGGAATATGGGAATGCACTAGGCTTTGAGCGATAGTCAAATCGTTTAAAGCTTTCAAATTCCGTTCTTTTTGTGCTGTTAACATTTAAAAAATGAACAACGATGTTCCATTTGAAAGAAGTATAGGGAAGTTCTCCAAAAGTTACGCAAATAACAAGGTATATCTCTGAAATGGTTCACTCTACAAAAAAATTTATTTGTACAAACTTTGTTTGTTTTAGCAAGATCTACATTTTCGAATAGTAAGGTCTGATCTATCTCTTACGGTTTACCAGTTATGCAAAATTCATCCAGAGTAATTAGGGCTTCATGGGCTGTAGCCAGGAAGTTCAGATATACATTTTATTTGCCATAAAATATGTCAAACACAAGGCATTTTAATTAAAATCGTTGTAGTCATTTTCAAGAAAATAAAAATGTTCGAAAAATTTTCCATATAAAGGCTAGTTTAGAGTGGAGGAATTTTCTTCAAAATCTTCGTGTCACATCCTTGAAAGAGATTAAACTTTAATACCCACTTTGGTTTTTAACCGACTTTTCGTTTTTGAGTTATGCTGTCCACGGACTGACACACCCACCCACCCATCCATCCATCCACACACACACACACACACACACACACACACACACACACACACACACACACACACACACACACACACACACACACACATACACATACACACACACACACAAACACACACAAACACATACACACAGATCTTTTTCTAAAAATGCTTTTTTTTGGATTCAGGGAGCCTCAAAACATATTTCGGGTGAAATCTTAACATCGAAATGTTAGTTGGAATACACTTCCTCTACTTAGTGACAGAGAAAGTGAAAATAGGTACGCTTATGGTTTTAAATTTTGTCTCATTAAATATGTGCACAAAGTTAATTAATTTCATTGGCATTACACAGTTCTCCCAACATTCTGTCCACCGGATGGAAAATTTCATCCATCGATATCGAGTATCGAGAATAACTGCCATCGACCCATTCATAATCATAAGGGAGCCTAAAGATAACTGTTCAAGCACTCGTATTGCAATGTGACTCACATTCAAAGTTCGTGCAGGCAAATTGCTAAGTTAAATTGTTAGCTACAGTCATTTTCAAATGTTCAAAACAACGTTCTTGAAGCAAAACAGCTGTGACATGAATGGAACTGTGCAATTCCAAAGCTAGCTTTCAAGGTTACTAGAAATAGGTGCGAAAGCAAAGCACGCACATTGTTAAATTACTTTTACACAATATGATAGGTGTAGCTGATAAAGTATGGAAAACAAACCTGCTAATTTGCTTCAAACGGTTACATTTATATATTTGCATACGTAACTTGAGGTATATGAAAGTTTCCCTAAGCGTTTATTGTAGCAGTAGTAGTAAGAGGAGGAGGAGCCGCAGGAGGAGCGGAACTTCGGCACTTGGACCTTAGAAATGTTTTGTGCGTGTCAGGCCACAGGAGGAAAGGTACAGCTGAGGAGAGGGGTCCGTACATTTTTCCAGTGATAAACTCCCGGAAACCAACCAGTATACCGGTCCCCCGCCGGTTCGCGCAAAGCATCGGCTTCAGGGGCCCCTCCGTAGCTCAAGGGCTGCAGTGAGGACATGATCCAAAGTCCAGCTTTCGTGTCAGAGGACGAGTTACTTAACATTTCTTCCCAACCATGCTCCACCCTAAGTCTCCTTGACATTTTCTGCTCGAAAATAGACCATACGGATGAAAGGATGAATGAAATAATTAATGAAGTGAGAACAAATTTAAGCCTTGCTTTCCTCCAATCTGAAAACTGAACTGAACTGAACTAGAACTTAAACTGAAAAGTTAAGTTCGGTTCAGCTGAGTTTTCAGTTACCCTTTCCTAGAAAACTGAACTGAACTTAAGACTGAGCTGAACTGAAAACACCATACCATTGAATATAATGGCTGAAATGTGGCTGCATGACAGTGAAGAAAGTGAGTTGGAGTTGGATAATTTGATGTTTCTTCTGGTTGATGAACTAAATGGTAATACTATAATGAGCAAAGTTGTGAATTCTGAGGTACATCTCATGTTTGCAAATCGTGATTCAGAAGGTGCCTATGAGATTTAGGTTATGAGGCACCTGAAGGACAATGACAATACACATTTCTTAGTAAATAGAGCTAGGATTTTTATGTAAATACATATTCTTTCCCTTTGCTTATACAAAAACAAAAAGAATAAATGACCATCAATTAGAGCCGTAGCTATCATATGACATATCATTGTTACATATTTTACATATTTGAGCATAATGACATTTTTTTTACATATTTTTACCTTTAGTGGACAAATAGCTTAAACAGTGACTATGAAAATAATGCAATAGACATATTTTACCTAATGTTATTTCATAAATATGTTCATGTCGATATTACATGATTTTGTGTCGATTCATTATGTATTATTATATTACTTGATTTGACAAAGCTGATATTTCTGTATTGAAAGCACATGGTGAATAAAATGCATTAAATACATAAAAATGTAAGTTCTAAAAATGCTTTTTTATGTTTCCTAATTCCTCTGCCAGTTCCTTCCACAGTCTCTGTTTTTCCTCACTATTTCTATACCCTGCATGCTGCAGATTGGATAGAAGTTCATTCTGCCGAACAAACTCAATAATCCTTTCCTCTCCCAGGTATGAAAACTTGCGTTTAACACTCATCTCGTCCAAACTTGCAAGTAAACAAAACGATATCGCTATTATAAACTCACTTCTGATCACAGAAAATCTATTCAGATCGTTCAAGTTCAACTGAACTGAACTGAACTGAACTGAACTGAAAGACGACTGCCACCGCAATTTTCGTCGCCTAGATTTCTGGTGAAGAACTGAAAAATCGACAGTGACAAACGAATTCAGTTCTCAGTTCGTTCAGTTCTCGGCCGGAGAAAAGCATTTCCATAACAAACAATGCACCCATTCATGATCACTTGACCGTCAATTGAAAAATCTTAACTTTAGTTCAGTTCAGTGCAGTTTTCAGATTGGAGGAAAGCAAGGTTTAAGGATGAAAGAAGCCTACCCAGCATTCGCTTTTTGACCCGGGAAAATCCCTGAAAAAACCCATGAGTCAGATAGGCCGGCCACGGAGATCGAACCCACCACCTCCTGAGTGCAAGCCTCAGACGTTACTGCGGAGCCATTCACTCCGCAAGCATCTGCTGAGTTGAGCAGAATGGCAATTGGACTAATCAACTCAGGATTCACCTGTAATAACCACACGCTTTAAACCGTAAGAGGATCAGAGAAGGAAATAATAAAACAGTTAACTAGAATGTGCTCAATTCGATATAAACGTAATGATTCTCAATGCTCTTATTTGGCAAAAACCGAACAACCAGAAACAGAGAATAATTACTTGAACTTGCTCCAGTGCTGCCATCAATGTTCATATAAAACGAAAACGAAAATTGCAATTAAAATCCGACCGACCCTTATAAGCTTTATTTCCAAGAACAGCTGCCTTCAACAGAATACCTCTTGTGATATTCGTTCCCGACAAGCGTGTATTGAATGTAATACAAGTTTTAGGACTTATTGGTAAGAAACTTTATATTCAATATAATACAAATTATATTTATTCCCAAGAAAACGTGACTTCCAGAAATCCGAATTATAAGGTTTATCTCAAGAGAAAGCTATTGTATGAAATATGAAGTTTACCGCACTCTGTTTTACAGTGCTCCATCCTATTGATTTAATCTAGAGTTTTTCTTTTAATCCTATACACTATTGCTTCTAAACACACGATAGCTTACTACCTTACCAATACTCATTTTACTTCAAAATATTCTAGTACATTCATAATTATTTCGCTTTCCTTACTTCTTAATTTACCAATTTATTGTCTCTTCCTAGCTTTCCCCTCCATAACTATAAATATTTACGAAAAAAGTTATATAAATAACGCAATAACACTTCACAGGTTCCTCACAGTATAAAGATACGCTTCTTTACTAAATGGTGTTAACTTTTACTGCTACCTTCTGTATCATGCCTGATGCTTTTTAGTTGAATAGTTGAATATCTTTTTGTTTGCCTTACACGATGAAAGAAAGACGTTACAATCTTCTGGTTTATTTTAAAAGCTGTCTCTAATCCTCCTCAACATGTGCTCTCGCTTGATCCCTAACGTAAACTCAATATTAAAAAATTTTCGCACTGCGTAACTTTTATAGTGCAGAGATAGAAAAATTTCCGGAAACATATAATTTAAAAAATTGTGACACTTAACTGAGTAAAGAGTATAGAGAGTTCAAAGTAGATAGATAGCAGCACTACCAACCCCCAGGGGGCAGGAATCAGGCGAAGAGAGACCACGAGCTTGTCAGAGGACGGAACCAGTGAAGCACAGAGACGGACACAAGTCCTAATTGTTGGAGACAGCTTCACCTGGCGCACCACCAAAACATTTCTCCTACCCGGAAAGAAGGCGACCCTAGTGGTCTGGGCAGCATCTTCCAAGGCGGCAGAGGAGATCTGCATCATGAAAAAAGAGTTACTTAAAATAAGTCCATGAAAAGTTTAAATATTGTCTAAAAAAATCATAAATGTGTGTGTAAATATTGATGATAGTTTTCCTTTCAGTTTCAAGCTATGCAAACTAATGCAAATGAAACATGCAACATACTTTAGTTGCTTCCATTCCTTAACAGAGCAGTAGTCTCTCACTGAAATAGATTTGTTTTTACTATTATTATAATTACTATAATACTATACCTGTAGGAACAATGTGTTAATTATTCTTTGTACTTACAAGTGTTAATTTCTCTTAGAGTAACTATAGGCTGTCTCACCCTTAGAAGACAGTATGGAGTTAAACGGGATATATGTATGTTTCTATCTAGCGCATACAAGTCACCATTAGCTTCGTCCTTTTCTACTCCCGCGCTGTTGCCAAGTTCCTAATGGCATGGTGTAAATATTCAAATGTTATAATTTTCACCTTTTTTATTCTATTTATTTAATTTTGCTTTAACTTACCTGTTATATCGAGACAGTTTTACAGTTATTACATTGTGTTACAGTTTGTATCAAATGTGTTTACAGAGTTCCGTAATGAAACAAAAGTACGCAATTGTTTTACAATATACATGATTTCCAAGTGAATTTTCACCTTTAAACACATTATCCTATGCAGATATTTTTTTCTTCTTCAGATTATATAACTTTTAGAGTCATTGTACATTTCTATAGGCCCAAATGTCTACAGGAAACGTGTTTTTCAGTAAAAATTTGCTGTTTCTACGCTCATCTGGCACTAACTATTAAACTAACTGCTAGAATATGTCTATATTTTTTTCTTAGCTAGAGTAAACTATAGTGCTGCTATCTGTCTAGTCTAGTTTGAATTCTCTGTATTTACTCAGTTAAGTGTCACAATTTTTTAAATTAAATGGTTCCGGAAAATATTCTATTTCTGCATTACAAAAGTTACGCAGTGCGAACATTCTTTATCATTGAGTTTACGTCAGGGATCAAGCGAGAGCAAATGTTGAGGAGGATTAGAGACAGTTTCTAAAATAAACCAGAGGGCTGTAACCTCTTTCTTTCATCGTGTAAGGCAAACAAAAAGGTATTCGGCTGGCCCGTGGCGCAGTTGGTAGAGCACCTGCCTGCTGTGCTAGGGTTCCCGGGTTCGATTCCCGGCAGGGGGCTAGAAATTTTTCTCCAGCCAAGATTATTCCTCATCCTTCCCTGAGTCTGGAAGTGTGAATGTGTGTGTGAGTCCAATGTATAAAAACCGCACTGTTAAACGAGTAAAAACCAGCAATCAAGGCCACCGATATGACCTCTACAGTTAAAGGCGGGATATAAATGGAAATAAAAAAAAAAAAAAACTAAGAAAAGAAAAAGGTATTCAGCTAAAAAGCGTAAGGCGTGATACATAAGGCAGCAGTAAAAGTTAACATCATTTCGCAAAGAAGCGTGTGTTTATACTGTGTGGAACTCGTGAAGTGTTATTATTTTAACATTTTTTTTTTGTAAATATTTGTAGTTATGGAGGGGGAAGCTAGGGAGAGACGATACATTGGTAAATTAAAAGGAAAGCCAAGTAATTATGAATGTGTTAGGTTATTTTTCAAGAAAAATAAGTATTAGTAAGGTAGTAGCTATCGGATGTTCAGAAGCAATAGTGTATAGGATTAAAAGGAACTAATGAAAGGACTTCTAAAACGCCATCGGTAAAGAAAGCAAAAGGATCTGGAAGAAAAAAAAAGAAAATCTCTAGATTAAAGCAGTAGCATGGAACAGTGTAAAACAGAGTGCAGCAAATTGTTCATTCTTTGCTCGGTTGAAAATATTCCAATCACGTTGAATATACGAGTAATTTTGTCACGGGTGATTATACCCTACCAAATTTTTCAAGGGCCATTCTTAGTTGATTCTTACAGGATTTGAGGTTCGAATATGAAAGAGGAGTAACAAGTGCATATTAATAGAAAGAAACGATATTATATGACGACATACATATTTAACAGACCAGGGGAAGTCAATTGTTTATACACATTAATAATTTGTAAATTTAGGCCATACAGTGACAAAGAGGGAGGGATACCAAGGTTAAAAGTGCCCGTCAAGCAGCAATTGAAGGACTATGTGCAGGACTCAGGCCACTTTGGGGTCACGCGCGGAGAAAGATTCGCAACTTTGAGATATATGTATAGCACATGTGGCAACATTGCACCCCATTTAATGTACACTGTCTTCCAAGGTTGAGACGCGCTTTAGGACAGCATTTGTTTTTGTTTACCGGACTTTAAGAAAAAAATAGGAGTTAAAAAGACAATAAAAATCTTGCACAATATATTGATTCTAATTCTTTAATTTTCTAAAGAAAGTATACGCACTACATAACTATAGTATACTCTTACTATGTTACTCCGTATTACCTCACCGTCCCTATTAAAGTATTTTTACCTTTTTACTAGAATTATGCTACAATACAGGTGGCTCATTTCCTAGACGATAACATATCCCAACAAGGGAAATTTCGGTGAAAAATGCAATGACGATGTTAGTAAATATGTTGATTTCCAAGTTACAGGTATAGCGCAATGCATTGTGGAGGTACACGGCAGCACACACGATCTGCTTATCTGCGTGATACTCCGAAATGCGGAGCAACAGAGTCGCTTGCAGAAGTGGAACCTGCACACTTCTTCATATCATGCACTTAAACGGATATGATAATGGATCGTTAATATATGTATACATATTGTACCAGGAACACTGCAACCGAATTTTCTAACTCTTTAAACTTTAAAGCTATGCATTTGAAAATTGTAGCTATTAAAATGAATAAATAGACAAATGACTGATCAAATTCTTCTAGCCCTAGCTCAAATGGTTTCTCCGATTATGCCACCCATGTCGGATTACTTGGTCGTGATTTGGTTACATCAACTCCTCCTTTTCTTACGTTTCTGAACATCTGAAGTATCCATCTGCAGCAAGAACAATTAGCAGGCTATTCAAAAATGGCACACAAAAGACTTGAAGAATATTCTTGAGAGGACATTGATATTTTAGTTGAAGAGGTGAAGTCAAACAACTGTAATTTTAAATATAGCAGACCTACCTTTAATGAATAGAGTACTAAAGCAAATTCGTCCCGTTATATTCATCATCATACGCCCAATTCTTCATTTCCCTGGATAATGCGCTAAAATTATACTTGCAGTTGTTCTCACAGCCTACAGATTAGTTGTAGAGCTAACTGTGAAAATAAACCTTAATTAAAATATATTAATGTAGTTGTAAGTTGTTGACTTTTAAATCACTATTAGTATTAAATACATTAATAGTTAATTTTTTCGCGGAATACTCCAAACAAATACCACTCTGAAATTTTAATATTTGGGATATTTGTTCTGCTTTGCGTTCGCAAAATTATCATATGAAGCCCTCTCGTGATATTACTACAGATATAAAAAACTAGATATTTTTAATTAACGATAAAATGCAAACATTTTAAAACTGCCTTGCGTATTCATATTTGATAAAGGTGTATAATATTGGTATTTTCTGATACATTAATAAAGTGAAAATACATATAAGGATTTTATTGAATTTTCTGCCATTAGTTACGTTTTTGGTGTTTTATGAAGTTATTGGTGCCTCCTGTTTTTTCCCTATAGAATAATTTGTTATGAGCCAATGAATAAAACGATCAAAAAATGTAGGTATCCTTGAATCTTTAAATAACAAATTTTAAAATAGGAATGGACATTTGTATACAAATTAGAGCAAACCTAAAATTATAAGGAATGAATTTTATACACAAAAATGTAAAACTTTTAAAAAAGCGCACACGCACATAAAACAAAAAAACACACACACACACACATACACAATGGGACCAATGGGGATAAAGGTTTTTAAACATTGCGGATCGTAAAGGTTTAGTCAAAATTATTCACAGGTGTATATAAATATATACATATACATGTATTATATAATATATATATATATTATAATTCAAAATTTCAAATGTTGTAACTTTCACGTTAAAACTTCGATTATCACTTAACACAACGAATGTTGGAGTTTATGGTACCATACTTTCTATTTTGTATGAACAGTATACAGTATGTATTTTGAATCTAGCATCCTTATTCATATTGTGTATTGCAAAAAATGGTAAAATTACAGTATTTTTTGCAACACTAAAAACCAAAAATTATAATATTCGTATGTGTTGGCAGTACTTTCAAAATTGAACACCTTGAAGTCTCTAAGCCTTCAAAAAGAAGAAGAATTACTTCATAACTGCTGGTTTTGAACTGAATTTGTTCCCATTGTTGCTAAGGCCACACAATCCCGCGATTTGACGGATAGAAATAAGGCTTTGTTTTCTTTTGTTTACAAAATCACAGCACCAATTGAAGTTGAATGTCACAGTTGGAATGTTTCTGAATTTGTTTAACTGAGTTGCAGCATTTTTATAATGTGTAAAGAGTGTTTTATTTTTTTAATACTTATAGACAACAAAGGGGCGTTCAAAAGAGTTGTAAACAAAATTACTGGCTGGTAGATGGACTACAATTTCAACTACTTGGAATACCGTCTCTTGCCCTACATAAAACACGTTTAACAAGATCGTAACATTTTGTGGCTATTCCTGTACATAGAAATCTAAAATAGCCATTATTGAACAGTCCATATTGATTATGGCTTCACGGGTGATCGGTCGCGTCAAATTTATACATGTAGAGCTTTCGACCATATCAAACTTCATGGCCATCATCAGGAACTGAATAATAAATAAAGGGCCATCTCAAAATCATGACCTTCTTCAAGAACACTGATTGTGTTTTTAAATGTCAGCATGGTGTTCTGAAATTTTATTCATAACATTCAGTTCCAGAAGGCCATGTAAGCTCGACGCTTATAAAATTAATCAATGTTCCTGAAGAAGGATTTGATTTTGACATGACCGTTTATTTCTTATTCAGTTCCTGATGATGACCGAAAGCTGGATATTCATAAATTTGACACGGCTCAAGGCGGTAAATGCAATTAATATTTTATAAAGCATATAAGCATGACTAGTTTTATTCTCACATCATCTTGCAAAACCGCATGAGATTTAGGGATCCTTCGCGCAGATCTCACTGAAGTTGAAGATTCACTTTTCAGAAAAATAGTACCTAAGGTGCTCTGTTTCAATCAAAAGCCTCACCTCCTAAGTTTACGGGTACTAATGGAAGACTTGAGGTACCTACCCTTTAGGTTTAAACTGACCATTTGTTCTGTAGTACACTGCTCATCAGCAGCTGCATCAGGAAGTCTTTAACAATAGAAGGCGTCTTCATAAATGAATTCTACTTTAGAACAAAGATTCTCAATAAAAGTACATGTCAATACGATATTACAGGTATCCCTTTGTAATTCATATGACAGAAAAATATACCCAGATTCCACGTACGTTCCCAAAGAACCCGAAGAGGCTAGTTGATGGGTAAGATAGCTTACCATTTCTGTCATTGTGCACGTAAAAAGCATTTTGCTGTACAGCTTTTACGTTATAAGTAACCTACAATATTTCTGATTATACATCTGATTGCATGAATTATTTTATTGCTAATTTGTACATATAAGGGGAATACGAGAAAACAGTAGGCTTTAAGAAATAGTAAAATCTTTTAAGAGCACAGCTTGTCTGCGTAATGGCCTTGAAATCCCCCACTACATGTACAGGACATTAAGAGACGAATGATTTCACATTTGAAGGTTATTGGAAGTACTGAAAAATTCAAATAACAAGGAATACCTCAGAAATGGTTCACTCCACAAAAATGTATTTGAAATAAGTTATGTGTTTTAACGAGATGTATATTTTTAATGAACTAGGATTTCGTCTATCTCTTACAGGTTTTACGGTTTTCCAAATATGCAAAATTCATTCAGAATGGAGGAATTTTCCACACAAAGGGCAATCCGGGACTACGGGATTTTAATTGAACACCGAACTTGGCATCTAAATTCAGCATCTTCCAGCAATGCTACATAAACATTTTGTAGAAAATATCGCATCCCAATCTACATTTAATATGGAAAAAGGTTTAGTTGATTTTTATTTTTTAAAAAATGGGTCTAGGAAATTGAATTTAAAACACATTAATAAGTTGAATAATATTTGCGCCACCAGTGAAATGCATATCTTGAATTTTCTGAGAACAGCCTTTAAAGCCCTCTTTATTTGGAATGAATGTTATACCAGATGGCCCACTTCACTCGGCATCGCCGTAGGTAGACAATCCTTCGTGCGTTAAAAGAATTGCAGAGTGCCACGGGTCAATTCTAGCCATAGACAGGCCAGTGGCGTGTTCTGCCTCTCAGCGAAGTCGTGAAACGAGAGGTAGTTGAACTAGCGTGATTATATTATTTATTGTTTTTACTTTTGTTACTATTAATACCATTTTTATATTGTTAGCTATTCTTATTATATGTTTATCATTATGCTTATCATCATTATCATGAGTATCACGATAATAATAATAATTGTAACAATAACAACAACAATAATTATATACAACAATAACATTAACAAGAAAGGAAAAAATGCCAATGAAACGTTTAGTACCGTCGTACTTGCACTTTACAATCTGTAATTCATAATGCTAGGCAATAGCACTATATACAGGAGTGAGTGTATCCCTTGGAAAATAAAGATACTGTAAGTTAAGTGATTCCTTTTCGGTTGTTTATACTGTTATTCTCTATAATCACGGACTACACATGCTAGTTCAACTGCCTCTCATCTCACGTCTTCACTAAGAAGCAGAACATGCCACTGGCCTCTCTATGGTTATAATTACCTCGCGGCATTCTGCAACTGTTTTAACGCGCAAAGGGATAGTTGCGGCGCTGCCGGTCACCACTTTGTATAGCGGTAAACCTCAAAAGGTACACACAAACGTACTTCATAAAAGTAGGACACAACTTTAAAACTAAAAAATTATTTCAAATTAGTTTTATTCTGATCATCAGTTATTTTCTAGACTTCGGCAAACTGGCACCTAACGGAGCACGTGCTTGTTGGGTATCCAGGTGTGCTTCCTCAACGGAATGTATATTTCCTCAAGGAGCATTCCAAGGTTGCGAGAAGCAGATTTTCAAGAAATTCTTGCAGCGCAAGCTACCCTTGCAGAGGAATTTTTTTTTTATATTTTCCCCCGCATGTTAAAGTATGTAGATACACATTTGTTTAACATTTTGCCAAATGTTAATTAGCTTCAAAACCCTTATTTTACTGTGTGCTAAACATCAACACACTCAAAATATCAAAATATTGAAGAGCTGCAGCCTCTCAATGACATCATCTGTGAGTCAATGCCTTCCACTAAATTTCTTTCCTTCACTAAGAACTTTTCCCCTCACAGAAACCTTCAGTTTTCTTCATGGACTACTCATCCTCTTCTGGACATGGCCCACACATTACAGTTTCTGAATTCTAATGTTCTCTCAATGTAGCTGTAGTGCTACAACTTCATTATATGTTTTAGCGTCACCATGTTTTAAGTAATTAGTATAGCTTACTTTATGGTACTTTCCAGAACACTGAAATATTTGTTTAACTCCTGATACTTCCATTATTCCACTAGGGCTACTGTAATAGTTTGTACAAAATTGTGTGCAGCTATTCCCGTATATTAATAATTAACCTGCCTCTAGGATAGATATTGAGATAATTAAAATGAGATAACGAAGAAAAAGCTTTATGCTTTTATATTAGACAATAATCCAAAAATTGAACTTTTTGACCGAAAATCACTCCGTATCCCTTAAGCCTAGGAAAGGCATAGACACACCCACCGATATTTGAGTATCAGAGGATTTTTCGGCTATTATTAAGAATATCAGGGGAATTTAGGAAATGATAATTGTAAGGAGTAATACAAGAATAGTCACCATAAACATCTTCTTGATCATTTGCAATACTTCGTTGACGTATATGGTGGGAGGGGGTTGAGTAAATAAGGTAATTGCTCATCAATCAGGGTTTAAAAGGCCACCCAGGAAGCGCATTGTAAGCTAATTAGTGATAAAATTAACGTCACAGCTCCTTTTCTAGATACATGGTTCTCATTACTCCAGTGAATTGAGTACAGCACCTCAGACCAAAACAATACCTTTAGTTTTCTCTTAAATGGTTGTTAACACATAGCTGGTCGCACAACACACCATCCGGCTCTTTTCATTCTAAATTACCTACTTCACTGTACAGCGTTCTTCCTTTTACATTACAGAAATTTGTTCGAGGTAAGTGTATAACGTGATATTTGCTAAAATTTATGACAGTGCGCTTTAGTGCTTGACCTTAGTAAGCCCGGCATTACTGCAGTCACTTTGTTAAACCAAAAAAAGGAAAAACGTTAAAAGCATTACAAATATTGAAGAAAGCTGTAGTTTAGATGCGCCATTTTGCTAACCCTGGTACAGATTTGCTCCGCTAGAGTGCATTGCCATGTTCTAGATCATGAAAGTTAACGTCTCTTCTCTTAAGTCACTCTTTTGTTATTCCGTCCACTAGGAGGCCACATGTACGTAAATTTGCACTCCATTAAGCCGTTTTGTACTTGTGCACTTTTTATAAAGCTTATTATGGTCGAATTTATCCACGTAGAACTTAAAGAGGGATAAATATGCGCTACTATTTAACTAAGGCAGAGAAAGGGAACCAGAGACAAAAATTCTGATGTGTTGCACTCAAACACGACGCTCTACTCATGTACTAACTATTCTTAAAAACTCATTCCTTTATATGCTTCATGTTAGTCGACATAAACATTATCTTATTACATATTGTGACATTGGGTTGTTCAACAGCAGACATACGCGTTGAGTCCCGCGGTCAGAAAATTAACCTAAACACCGTTGGGTAGTATAGGCGTTGCGGCTTTTTGGAAGAAAAATGATATAAAGATGAAGTAATTGTCTTAAAAATAAAATATAAGCTGAGTTAAAGTTTTAGCCATATGACTACGTCATTGTATTTTCAAAGCTAAAAGTTAGTCTTTGGTAGTAGTTTGCTGCATACCGACGTGATGAATGTCTGCCTGGAAATCATATTATTTCTATACTGATCTAAAATATTTCAGATAATGGACATTTTTGTCCTTGTCGCCGATTTTTTAATTCTTGTGTTGTTGCAACTTCTTATTTTAATATAAGTCATAGTTTGTATATCTTTAAAGGCATTTATAAAATTAAAAATGTTCGGATGTGGCGAGTAAAATTGTGAATTAAGGTAAGAATGAAATGACTCACATGCATTTGTGGTTCTGAGCGGTGAAAATAAAGATTCAGACCACATATGCAGAGGAAAAGTGGCGTCATCTGCAATATAATTTTATAAAAGATAGCCATAAAATAAAACTGTCTTTGTCCTTAGGTACATTTGGTATTAAATCAAATACGAAGCAGTCGCCAACTTGCTCTAGTGATAAAAAAGGGACACCAAATATAACTTTTAAAAATTTACTTTCTTGTTGCTGATACTGTTTGCTCAATCCCAAAAACTGAATTTTCCTCCACCAGCACTGACATAAATAAAATTAACAGATCTTCACTTCACTATCTGACCACGCTACTTTCACTGCATTATGAACTGAAATTTCCAAGTCAGCATAAATAATTTGTCGCTGAATATTTACTTTAATTTTTACATCTTCAACCAGTAAATGTCTAAATGCTTTTTCATAAAAAGATGTGTGTTTACTGGGTAACAAGAAAAATACAAGTGGAATAACAGGTTATTAGAAGCAATAAATTTTAAATTGGATTTGCATGAAAACATAATTACATGTTTTTCAGAGACATTTACCATAGAAGCTTTTCTTAGTGATTAGTGCACACTTCAAAGGTATTCATGAATTGATGCGTTTATTTCATGTTCCTCGGTAGACGAAGCATTTGACTGGAGCATACCACGTGAATACATATTTCGACTAATATTTAGAACATCTTTCTTTGTCAGTGTTTCAGTATCTTGTTCTTGTAGTTCTCTGAGAATCACCTTGCTAGGTCTTTCGTGTAAAATTTCCACTGCTTTTCTTTTAACGGAATTGTTAAACTGTTATCGATTTAGATCAAGTTCACTTTATAGTTTATAGTTATGGTGCACTTCATTATGTTCAATTTCTTTACCACCATTACACTTAACAAAACTTCTGCACTTTTTGTTGGTTCACCATCCTTCTTTACCACTAGCAAGCACCTTATGGAAGCGAAATTTAAATCCATTAATAACTAACAATTCTTTTCCTTTTTCAATTAGTATAATTTTATCTACTTTCACTGGTTCCATTGAGTACACTGAGGTTCTAATACAGATTACACAGGGACACCAACTATTTAGGTAAAATGAAGGGACGTCACACATACTGTATGTATCGATATATTATATGCTGCCATCGCATGCAAGTTTTGTTCACATACTCTACAGTGCTACCTAATACACAAAGTATATACCGTCTTTGGCCTTTGCACCCCTCTTGCTCTAAATCGCCCCAGTTAAATTGGTGTTATTGAAGGTCTGCCGCGAGAATCTACCTGCAGTAAAACCTGACCGCGGGACGCAACCCCTGAACCCCGGTTCAACAATATACGAGATGTGACCTTGAATACGGCGAGTGACTGTGTGTACGTGATAATAAGCAATGCTGCCGGCAAAACATAAAGGAGTTCCGAGGCTGCAGGACACCTGGCGACTGTGTGTATGAGATCGAACAGCATGATAACACCGTAGTGTCCAGATGAGTCTTGTACATCTACCTGCGTGTGGAAATATCTCGTAGGAGGTTACGTCACGCCGGCTCCGGTATAAATAGGACAGACAGCAGTGTTTGAGTGTATGTTTTTAGAGTTAGAGTTTAGCTTTTGGTGTCAGAGTAGTTGTTTAATTCGTCGAGTACAGTTACTTTTAACTACGAGAGTACATCGGCCAGCCTGTCAGCAAGGGTGTAAGTGTCGTTGATCATAATAGTAAAGATATAAGAGTCAGTGAAACTGGAGAAAGACATTGAAAGACTGAGAAAGATTATCGGAAGAACAATTGTGAATTGTAATAGTAAAGAAGACTTTAAATTGTGTTACCAACGAGAAGGAAATTGTGCATTTTTAGTAAATTTAGAGGAAAATAAAGTGTTAGAAAAGAAACGGACTTCGCATTTTTGCCGTCTCTGTTACAATATGGTGAATATGGGAGTACAGTAGGCTTTCAGCGATAGTCATGTTTGGAGAGTGGTCATTATGTGGTGACTTTGAAATTCCGTTAATTTTGCATGACCAAGAAATAAAATGATATAAACGACCTCCCATTTGAGAACGTCGGTATTTAAACATTCTGACAAATAAGGAATATATCCAAAATGGTTTACTTCAGAAAAAGGATAAATTTAACAAATTGTGTGTTTTAATATCTATTGTAGTGAGTAGTAATTACAGACACGGGTCGTCGCAGCAGGTAGTGTGAGGTATGTGTGTGAGAGAGAGAGGGAGAGAGAGGCAGAGGGAGAGAGAGGCAGAGAGAGAGAAGGAGAGAGATGTCCGTCTGCACGATTGTCGCGAGAAAACCGGCGCGTCGTGAAGGATAGCGAAGTATTTAATGAGTGTTGAGTGATTATATCATCACAGTTTTTGCGAGACAAAGAAAGAACTGAAAGACAGAAAATTGTGTGCTAAGGTTATAAGAAAAAGTTGTGAGTTGTAAAATCACGATGCACTAAAGATTGTTAACGTCAGTGAAAGAGAAGTGTTGTTGTGCATACAGTTAGAAGAAAATAGTGGCAAAGAATTAATTGAATTTGACATTTGACATGAAGTCGGTACTTTCCCTAAGTCACTTAACCTTTCTTACAGATCACTGCAGATTACTGCATAATGTAACAATAGAACTATACACTCGTATAGCCGAATAATAACCTTGCAATTCAGAAACGTCGTGAAACTCACTTTCGCCTCTAGAAAGCATTTTTCCGACACTCAGATCTCTCGGCTTTCGACACTTTCTTAACACTGCGTTAAATTACATTCCTATAAAAAATGTCTTACCTTACCAATTTTGGTAATACATTCAGTGTATTAATGAACTACACCGAAATAACTTCAGAGATTGTAGATGAGACTGATATAAGTAATTTCAGACAGGCAATGGATGATACAGGGTTATACATGGCGCAGTTATAATATGGTTTTAAATGAATTACGTAATATCAGATGCTGATAAGTCGGTGTTAAAGGAAAGTTGGGTGAAAAATAGGCTTAGAAAGTCCTTAAAACTGCATTCCTGGTATAGAAATGCGATCTTCAGCAGCTCGTTGTTACTGTTCTTAAAATTTAATGCCACAAAAGTCTCTCAAATCTAGAACTGATCACTTGACAATGTGACACTGAACAGCGATTCGTTCCCTCCTTGCGTTATGTAGCCTACTCGAGAGACGTTTGTTTAGCTGCTCTTGTAGCTTAATTCATAACGCCAATATCTGTTGTTCCGATTATCATTGTTTCGTTTGGTCTAATCCAGTTACTGCTTTTTTTCTTTTTTATTGCATACATTGCTATTATTTCCTTGATTCGGCTTTTAGATAGATTACGACAATCATTCCTTCATGGCTGTCAACCTTCTCATGAAAATTTAGGTCATAATTTCGAAATTAAATTATTTTGTTGTTTAACGACGCTGTCAATTGCCATGATCATATCAGCGTCACCCGAGGGCCACAATTTCACCCCGCAGAAGTTCTTTTACATGCCAGTAAATCTACTGACAGAGGTGTCATTTTTAAGCATACTTAAAAATCATCGGTTTGGCTCGGATTTGAACTCGCGACCTTGGGATCAGTAGAACAGCCACCCAGACCGACTCAGCATTTCGAGCACTTCCTATAGAATGTCGTGAAGTATTTAATGTTTCTATGTTTTGTGCTTTCTTTCGCCATTTACACCGTTTCGCATTTTGGAGTACGGCATGTGAATGTATTAAGCAGAATTCAATGTTTTGTTAGCAAGAGTTGTGATTAAGTGCACTGATATATTTAAATAAAAATGCATAAACTGAAACGGAACTTGAAATTTAAAATGGTATTAATATGCTCCACTAAAAGAGCAGAAAAAATAAAGAAGAAATGAACGATACTCGAACTGGAGGACGATGGTGACCTTATATTTGAACGCTCATGTCACAATCATTGCGCCAGGGAGGTACGTTCTGAAACACGGTTTTGGTGTGTAGTGCCCTCGAAAGGTTGATATCAGCCAGGCACGTTAGAAACATACATCCATAACTCTAAAATTTGAGCAAACAGGCTATAATTCTCCTCTCAAATTACTTGTTTAAGACATCTCCATATTCCCTGAATATATTTCAATGTAGTTCATTGAAAATTGTTAAATCGCAGTTTTTAAACTACCTAAGATAAAGCAAAAATATTTATATAAAGATTAGTTAATTACTATAACTATTAATTACTGAAATTCATGGTAATAGTAGATTAACTCAGGATTCTCCATGTAGGGTTACTGTGTCACCAGGGCTAAAGTAATTGCCTGTTTTAAGTAACAGCATCTTATCATTTGCTTTAAAACAATTGCTTATGAAACCAGCAGCAACGTACAGGAAAGTGATAATTTAGGATGTACCTATGGCATGTGCAAGCGTGATACAACGGCTCTGTGTCTTTTATTTAACATTTCCTGAAAGCTTGCAACCAATAGAAATTGCTCGTGCAGTGTCAGAGGCGAAGCTTCAGACAAATATGGCTGGAGCGTTAATGACTGTTGTACTTCATAAATAAATAGAGAACGTTTGAGGCGGAGAACGAGCAATGACCTCTAGCGTTATCACCAGAGAAACTTCAGTTTACGCTTGGCCACTGCTGGACTAACGAACGCTGCAATCAGATTTTGCAGGACCTGCCTATCGCACCAATCTGAGTTAAAACTCCCCTGGTTCTGCATAAAAGGTGGTAGGTACAACTCGGATTGGAAAGTAAGAAGCACAAGGAAGGCGGAAAGATGGAGGAACAATGTATTAAGTATCTGCATGAGATTACGCTTGTGAATAACTGTGTAATTGTCTTTATTTTTCTCTAACGTTTATCTGAAACAAGCGGAGAACTATATCAGTATTTACCAAAAATACACCTTTCTCAGGTGCGCTGAGTATAAGAAAAGCATTAAGTTCGTGCGTGTCTTTGAATGACAAGCTCAAAATCGCAAAGCTAGATGGATACCAAACTTCGAATTGAAGTGAAGATGTGGCTTAGGCCTATCTACAACGTCGTCTAAGGCCTCATTTACATAAGCATTATAGAGGAGCAATAGCAGCCCAAAGTTTTGCACGATCTGACAGTTCGGTTTGAAATGGATAGAATGCAGGGTACGAGAGTTGATGATGAAAAGAGGTCCATTTACCTTCCATGTATTCCTCACTTGTGTGAGAGGTATACATAACACACATTCTTATGAATGGAAGGTAAGGAGTCTTCATTTCGGTGCCCGAGGGTCATCGTTCCAAAGAGTTAAATATCTTCTATCGGAGCTCAAGTTCGTGTGCACCTTTAGAAATGGTTTAAAAATTTGCGTTTCTGTTTCTAAGTATTCGCTTACATTTATTTAGAGGAATAAGGAAGGAGAATATTTCTATAGCAAGCACGAGTATCGCAGTGTTTAGTGCGGAGTTTAAGTTCGTTTAGTTTATTTTTATTAATGACAGACAAATGAGATTAAAATCACTAATATCAGTAATCAATTTGTGTTTATTGCCTACTCAGAATATACGCCTAATTTCAAGAACAGTAACATCCTTAAGACGTTACCCGTCTTGGAGAACCCTTTTAAATAGCATCACTTTTGAAACATTTATTTTATTTAATATTTCTAACACTTAAAAGTGCTTTTAATGTAAGAGTCTAATTTTTTCTGGGCAAATCAAGTGATTATCACAGCACATTTTAATTCCTCCAGTACACTTAAGACTCGGTATCATCAAAAACTGTGCTAAAAGCTCACGTTCTATAAGTCTAGCACAAAAACTGAATCATTTTAGTTCTAATCCACAACTTAACAGAAACACCATAAGAACGTATGTTCTGTAGGTGCACTGAAGTTGAATCTGCAATGTTTGCCCGTTAATGTAGAAAAATTGCTGAAATATTGCTTTTCAAAACTACGAGGTGAGGTGAGCTGCGAGGTGAGATGGCTGCCATGTTCTCCGAGCAGCAAGGGAAGCATATGACTAATTTAATTCTCATACCACCTATGCAAGCACGCGTGAGAATTAGGTGACCCTTCTCGCACGTCTCACCGAAGATGGGCATTTACTTTGTGAAAGATAGTGCATATATATATTAATATTTTAAATGGAGAAGATCTGTTTGTGTGTGTATGTGCGGGGTAACCTCAAAAACCATCCAAGTTATGGTAATACTTCTTTCAGCCTTAAAAAACCCTCTTATTTCAATCATAACCTATGAAATTTTACCAAGGTTTATATCTTGGAGGGGGGGGGTTAAGTTTTCGCATTCATGTCCACCTATTTATAAAGTATTTTTAACACGAACTTTAGAAGCTCTTTTTGACACCTTAATGTAAGTAAGTTTTGTAATTAATTAAAGTTGAGAGAGAAATAATAAAGGTCACTTAAATACTTACTATTTGAGATAGTAAGTAAGTTTATTTTGTCACTGCCATACAATGTACAGATGGACACGACAGTAGAAAGAAGATACACTTAATTATAAAATTCATGTAAGGAATAAAAACATTTGTTTATAAGATAATCCTTTAAACAGGGTTTTAAGCTGTTTAAAGATTTGATGTACATTATTTCTTTTGGCAAATTATTTACCACGTTACTTATGGAGCATATTGGTGACTTAGTAAATTTAGATGTCCTATAATGAGCTATATGTATATTACTTTTATTTCTGGTGTCGTAATTGTGTACATTTGTATTTAAAATAAATGGTTCAGGATATTTTTTGTAATATAAAGCAGATTTTTAAATAAAAGTAGATGTGAGAGTCAAAATTTTAAATATACTAAAAACATCTCTAAGAGAATCCCTAGATCTTAAATTAAAAACAATTCTCAACATTCGTTTTTGAATGAGGAAAACCCTTTGAATATTGTAAGCATTGTCCCAAAGGATCACGTTATACATTAATACAGAATGACCAAGAGCATAATAAATATTTAATACATTTTTGAGATCCAAAGATTGTTTAAGACACCTAAGAGCAAAACACACTTTATTTAATCTCTTGCATATATCATCCAAATGAGCATTAAAATTCAGTTTTTCGTCAACGAAAATACCTAAAAATTTAGCAATAGGAGCAGTTTGAGTATTTATTAAGGAAGGGAACAAACTATTATGAAACGACAAAATAATAGTCTTACCCATGTTTATCATTAATCTATTAGCATCACACCATTTTATAAAAGAATAATTGGTATCATTAATACGTTTATCCAATTCATCAATGGTACTTACTCATATAGCCATAGACACATCGTCAGCATATATTATTAATTTATCACTATCAATGTATTGATCCAGATCGTTAACATAAAATAGAAATAATAATGGCGCCAAAATAGACCCCTAAGGCACACCTATATTGAAGGGGTCCTTTGACAAATGATTGGCATTTTTATAATCGCTTTGCGACCACTGAGGTATGATAAAATTAAGTTTGAAACACAACCTCTTATCCCTAATTTATCAAGTTTGATCATCAAAAAAGTGTGATCAATGCAGTCAAATGCATTGGACAAGTCAAAAAACACACCAGCAACAAATAATTTTTTGGTCTAGGCTAGAATGAACATGATTTATAAAATCAATACAAGCTGTTTCAGTCGATCTACCTTTAGTAAAACCATGTTGGTACTTAGATAAAAGATTATTGGAATTCAAAAAAGTGCAAACTCTATTATGCAATAATTTTTCAATAACCTTAGAAAATGTGGAAAGAATGGATATAGGTCCATAATTAGTAACATCAAAAGGATCACCTTTCTTAAGAATTGGAGAAATAACAGAGATTTTCAAACTATCTGGAAAAACTCCAGTTGTAAAGATAAGATTAATGAGATAGACAAGGGGTAACACAATGCCATTTTTCATATATTATAAAATTCTACTAGTCATTCCATCAATACCTGTTGAGTTAGAGATATTCAAATCATTTATAACATTTAAAATTTCAATTTCATCAACAGGCATAAGATACATAGATTTTGAATTAATTTGACCTGTAGTGCAAACATCAGACAAAGTGGTGAAATGGTCCGAGAGCTTTCTCTCAACGAAAGTGGAAAAATGATTAGCAAATTCATTTATAATAAGTGCATTATTTTCAATAAGATCACCATTTATATTTAATTTAGTAATGTCATTTTTATTAGCTCGACCAAGTTCAGCGTTTACAACATTCCAAACAGCTTTATTTTTGTTTTTTGAATTATTAAATACTTTGGATACGTACTCCTTTTTAGTTGTCATAATTGTTTTTTTATATTCACGTAACAATGAGTGATAAAGAGAACTAAGATAATCAGATGGAGTGGCCTTTTTGAGATGAAATAGACTTATAAGTTTATCTTTCATTATAATGATATTCTTCGTTATCCATTTTTTCGATATACTATTGCATGGGTTTACTTTAATTGAAGTTAATGGACAAGATAGATCAAAATAAAATAAAATGATTTCCATAAACTTATTCCATGCACTATTCACGTCCTCAAGTGCATATATATCATCCCACATTAAACTATGCAAGTGATGCTGAAATAATAAGTTACTAGCACCAACATTCCTATAAGTATTCATATTCATCTGTTGAGACTCGCGAAAAAATTGGCCAGAGAATTTTAATAACAAAGACTGTGCATGATGATCAGAAATGTGAGGATGAAAAATGGTACATTTACAGCAATCACTATCCACATTGGTAACCATAGCAGCGTCATTAAGAGTAGGTTGAGTACATAAGGAAGTCAGATCAAACGCATCAAATATGTCAAATAGGGATTTCTTAGAGATACTGGCAGATAGGGCATCTATATTCAGGTCACCAGTTAAAATAATTTAATCATATTGTTTATGTGTATAATTTAAACAAAATTTTAATTTAGACAAGAAAACATCAATGATACCATTTGGGGATCTGTATATACACAAAATACCGAGGGTAACATTTTTAAGATTTACTTTAAAGTCTATTTTCAATCCAACACATTCAAAATTAATTTCTTGCGAAAAACGAGTAATATATTGAATATTAACAGCTGAAATTGATTGTTTACAATAAACTGCTACACCACCATGCATATGATCCTTCCTCTCGAAGCTTGCCGATAAAATATAACCTTGAATATGTAAAAATGTACCATGTTTATACCAATGCTCGGTTAAACACAAAATATCAGGTTCTTCAGCATTTAACAACAATTGAATTTCATTTAATTTGTTGTTTGCTGACTGGATATTTAAATGAATCACTTTTAGTTTAAGTTCATACAGCTCAGTTACACATTGCGCTTCAGAAAGAGTTAATTGTTCCCTTGGACATATGTTGGTCGAAGGATTAAAAAACGCCGAACACATGCATTTAAGGGCCATATATTTGGATCCATGGCTTTATTATAATTTATTTCAAATATATTCACTTTAAAAGAAGAATATAACTCAGCATTTCTTGAGGTCAGTTTTTCACACGAAACTTCGGAAAACATGGGTTTTAACAAATTTAAAACCTACGATTCATTAGTGTCGCTTTCTTTTTGCTACCTCAGACCAGTTTGTCTGATCATTAGTATTTATATTTTGAGTATGTGACGTAAGTGACAATATTTCTATGTCACCCCTTGCTCGAGGTTTTGCCACCTTTAGATTATCACTGCTTACACTGACAGATATGTTTGGTTTGGTCACATTTTTTATATGTTTTTCTTCTTTCACTACCGAGAAGTCACTTTTTGATTCAGTTAATAAGACACAGTCTGAATTACTTTCACTATTGATGCCGACATTTGTATGGGTATGTTTGACCAATAGGTTAATATGTTGCTTTAGTAGTCTTACCTCGTCTTGTAGAGCAGAAATGAGACTATCCTTTTGTACTATCACATATTTTACCAACCTCACATCTACTTTACTTGTAGAATCACCAATCTCCTGTAGAAATTCCACGAAATTATCACTCTCCGAAGAGTGGGCATTTGACGAAGCACAAAGATCCTCCTTGGTTTTTTCACAACATTGAACTGCATTTTCATCCCCAAATTTAATATTATTAACAAGTTTTGCGCAGCTATTATGAAACACACTTTCACAAGAAGCACATTTTAAACCATTGATCACCTTGGACTTGCACCGCTTACACAAACATGGCTCAGCAGCCACCACACTGTTTTCACCTGTCATTGCAGCAGTAGCAGCAGAGCAACACGTCCGTACAGGAGGAAGGTCAAACACGAAGTGATATTGAAGAGACACTTGTAAATAGGCTTCATAATACAATATTTCATTTTGATTGCGCACTCTGGCATTCCTTGTAAAGGGCTATTTTTGGCACGATGTTGAAAAGAATTGGAAATCTGGGCTTTAGAGTTTATAAATAAGGATAACCTAACCTGCGATTTTCGAAAAGTTTTGCCATTCATACATTCAATCCATATTTTCAACTCCTAACATACAAATCAATATATTTGGCATATTCATATAAAACTTTGTAGGCTTATACCTTAGGAGCCAAAAATAATTACAGGGTATCTTAAAGCTATAAATGATCACTCCTACCATATTTTCAACTCTTTATGTGGAAATCTGCACCATTTAAGCCATATAATACTAATATTTATACAGCAGGAGCAGGAAGAATTATAAGTTACCTTACAACTTCCCAAACCACATATGGGACCCTGGAACTGAAAAATTAAGACAAAATTATCAAATTAACTATTTTTAGTTTTATGCGTATAAATGTGTCTCAAGCTTCACTATCGGTTGACAGTGATAGTTTTAGGTTCCACCATTTTTAAAGGTCTAGTGCAGGATTTATAAATGCGCTGTATTTCATGCTCTTGTTACAGTTAAATTTTCGGCAGTATTTGAGTACAATATGGGCCAAAAGGGCTCAAAAACAGTCAAACCCAGCTCAAAGGAGTGGTTAAAAGTATTACATTTTGTGCTATGCTCGTAAAATTTTCCGGTTCTGCATTTATGTGGCTTCAACTTCCAAATCTGAACATTCGTTTAGCTTTAAAATTAATAAACACAGGAAAAGGTTTTAAAAATTATTTTCAATGTCCATCAAGCAAAAAAATCAATTACTTTAAAAGTTTATGCAGCAAGTGTGTAGAGGAAGTATTGCATGTTTTCCCTTCCTTTTCCTTACCATGCAAAGAGAAAGCAGGATTCTAAAGCCACCAAATAGTAACCAGTCTTTGACTATCACTTAAGCTTATTGTATTCTCCTACTCTCATTGTATCTACAAGAGAGTATCCAATAAAACATTTCTACAAATCGTTATCTCAAGCATCCTGCAAAATAAGCTCTTTTAAGACTTTTAAGACAAGAAACCTTCTGACTTAACCGTCCTGGAGTATTTATGGTCAATATTTAGAAATCTGTGCGGCAAATCACATTTATTTGTATGATCAGTAGTCATTTCTGCTCTTCTTTTATTATTATCAATACCTTTCTTGCAAGAGCAATTACTATACTCCTAACAGTTGTTGAACAATAGTCGGAGAAAGTCATACGAATATGACAATTTTTTGTGAGGGTCATGCAAAGAAAACGGAATTTTAAATCCATTACATAGATAGCAGTTCTTAAAATATAACACTACTGTAATTTCCTACTCTGATTGTACCTACAAGAAAATATGTAACAAAACCATTTCAATAAATATTTATCTCGATTAATGTGAAATACCAGATAGAGAAATAAACTTTCTTAGGAGTAGGTTGTTGAAGAATAGGCAGAGAAAATTATGTGAATGTAACACATTTTATGAAGTAAATGTTGAACCCATTGGTAAGCAACTTGGTGCATCAAAGGTAATGCTAAAAACATAAAGTTATCTCAAATTGCAAATAAACGCAGAATACTAGTCCACCGCTGTTCATTATACGATTGTGACCAAAAACAACTATAGGTAGGTAAGTAATTGTTAATCAAAGGCCATAAGTTTAAGTACTATCTAGATTTAAATTGATCCTTTCAGCACGCTGTTTCTGATTAAAGGAGCAAATAAATGCTATCCATCTTAGTGTGCAACGTATTACATTCACAAGGTTTCCTCTTGTCGCTTTTCTTCAAGTAACACACCCATATGTCCCTCTATACTTGCCCTTCAACATGCAATCCAGATAATTTCCTATGATTGAAATGGAAGTGCAACGCACTACAGTCACACGGTTTTCTCTACTCATTTTTATTTTAAGAAACACATCTACATTTATTTCTCTACTCCCAGTTTTACAACTTCTTATATTTGAAATAGTAATGCTTTGCGTTGTATTCACATGGTTTTCCCTACTGTTTTTTAATATAACACATTCGCATGTTCTTCTCTACTCGCTCTTCAACATGAAATTCATATGTACAATTTCGTACATAATTGAAATACAAATGCATCGGAGTACATTCATATGATTCTCTTAACTAACATTCCTTTTACGTAATACATTTACATACATTTCTCTTTTTGGTGTTCTACAAACAATTCATATACTTTTCTACATTGTGGAAATAGAAGTGCAACGTCTTACATTTATATGGTTTTCTCTACTTATTTTTTATGTAACACATTCACATGAATTTCTCTTCTCACTCCTTGTACAAAGAATTCATATACTTCTCTATATTATCGAAATAGAAATGCAATAGAAATACACTGTTTTCTCTACTCGCTTTTCTTCCTATGGTATTTGTTGCTCAACAGTGTTTTTCCATAGTGTCTTGCATGTTCGTAGTTATTTATTTTATTTATTTTTAATCCCTATAATAGTATCCTAAGAGTTTTAATTAAATATTTGTTTATGTGTGGTAAGTAATACTTCTAAAATCTCTCCAAAGAATATCAAGACTCTTGGGCAAGTCCGAAAGTTTTAGGGATAAGTCGTCAAAACCACGGGCTACGCCGGGTATTTTAGCTAGTTTATAATAAAATAAATGTCAGCGTTAATTATAATATATTATAATATTACTTGGGAAAATCTTAAAATTCTTGAAGAGAAACAAGAAGTTCTTACAATAAATATTTGGTGAAAATATGTTTCTCAATTAGCTAGTAAATAAGATATTAAAATCTCTAGAAAATTGTTACCTTTGAATTTTAATGGAATATTTGTAATGTCTCAATTCTAATGCCGGGAAATTGGGAGCTGCTTTTACTGCTACCGAAGAACAAAACAAGCAGGTTCACATTAAATGGTGTAATACTTGTAGTATCAGATATATATTACTCGAAAGGTAACTTTGCTACCTTTTAGCAACATTCTTGGTTGGACTAAACCTCCAGAGTCATTGGTAATGAGTAAATAGACTTTCGGCGTATATACCAACCTTCTGCAAACAGAATATAGCAATGGAGAAGCTTTGCTCGCCGTTCTTCATCGCACTTGCAAATCAAAGGTGCTTCAGGACTCTTTTTGCCTTGAAGCCAGAACGTATGGGGGAATAAACTGAATGTCGCACTGTTTATTTTAAATTTGCTGAGAAACACAGAAGGTTCTGTAAATATGTGCGGCAGAGATCCAAGAACGGTAACTCGTGTTTGTACCAGATTTTGGGTAAAACATCGGGGGATTTCACCACCTGCCTGTATGCATGTAAATTGCAAATTAACGTTGCGTCAAACGGATTCCATCTAGTCATAGGTAAGTGTGTGGGCGCTGGGTCCATGTAAACATGGCAAGGAGGCACACATATATACGCGTGTTTGCACCGTCACATGATACACACATCTCAAGTCTCCGTCACAAACACGCGCCTCAAAGGGAATCCTGGATATTCCTTTTAATTATTCCAACCACTGGAGAGGTGAATTCTGCTGAGAACTGCCTTTTATTTGCCATTGAATACCTTGTGGACCGCAGTTTTATTCCTTCACTTCTAAGCAGAGTCTCATGGGGAAATATATGGAGTAATGCGCGGTATGTTCATGTTATACTTATATTTGCGACCTAGATCTCCCCCAGTACAGCAAAATATCCACCTCGCTATACTTGTACATTTAACACAGAGATTAGAACCTTTGATGTGCTAAACTTTATAGCATTGCAATACTTTTTCGCGTTCCACTAACTCCTGAGATGATACCAATGCACCAATGTGAATGTGTTTCTCATACCATCTTTGGCTCTTGCACGTTGGTGTGCATCGCCGCTGATAAATTAGCAGGGATCTCTCGTGACATTCAGCCAATAGGAAAACTCAATACCTTTGTGTTTCTGATAAGCAGGACGTTTCCTGACAATGTACCATTTCAGAAGAAGTGTTATCTGTAAACTGATGGATACTTGGTAAAATACTTTATGTGTTGTACATTCAGTTGAACAATATATCATATTGCCTATTATTAAGGATTAATTTAAATTTAGTTTTAGTCATTTTAAAACAAACTTTAAACGCGCATGTACATCTTAAGGAAATTGTCTATACACTACTTTAAAATATAACATTTTGAAATTTAGTAAAAGAGGGGTTTAATGCGATCTTTAATGCCACTCTGAATTTGGGTCTTAGAGCCTAACTGTGAACAAGTATGCAGAAGAAAATATACTCCAGATTTTTAGGAAGTTGAATTAGCTGCTAATTTTTAAGCTAGGTAATAGTCTAAATGTTTGTCATAAAAATATGCGGCAAATGTATAATATAATCAATTACAGACAGGTTTATCGACTATACCAGGTACAAGTATTTACAGAGAAAACCAGAAAAATATAGACCCTGTTTGATTACCAATAAGTATGTAAACAAGGGGGATACAAGTGTCAAATTTGGTTAAAAAAATTATTTTCTTGTTTAACGACGCTGTTAATTGCCAGGATCACATCAGCGTCGCCGGTGTGCCGGAATTTTGTTCCGCAGGAGTTCTTTTACATGCCAGTAAATCTACTGACATGGAGCTGTCCTTTTTAAGCACACTTAAAAACCGTCGGCCTGGGCCGGGTTTGAACCAGCGACCTTGGGATCCGGAGGCCAGCGTCTAACCAACTGAGCCACCCAGACCGACAATATGGTGAAAATATGCTTAGTTAATAGGAGTTAGGTGGCCTTGGTTTGATAAAATTGGTTTAGTTTATTTAGATCACGTAAATAGGGACTCCAAATGGCACCTACAAGGCTGTCATTTAAAGAAGTAATCTAGTTTTAAAAACCTGCCTAAAGAAATGTGTATATAGAAGCTCATAAGAACAATTCTGACCATTACTACACCAATTTGTTTCAGCATATGTTCAATTAATAACTTAAATGTGAAAAAAAAGGAGATTGACATTTTGAAAGCCATAGTAATTCTCATCTATAATGTAACTTCTGTTGTTGAAATTTACATGATAGAAAGAATTATAGGATCGAGTTTTCTATTCTTGAAGTGAATTAGATGTGAAAATTCCACTGACGTGCCGGTGAATTTGAATAACGGATTATTATACATAAGTTCAGGCTACAGTAATAAAAACCGGAAGTAGCAAGTAGGGTAAAGCGATGGTGAGGTTGAGAGGGGAATAGGTCACATCATTGCCAGGTTTAGCCATGAAAGTTTATGCTTCTGTTTATTTATTTATTTATTTTTAATTTTCAACAAATCTATTATCAAACGAAACGACTAAGTGTACAAGCAGTTCTATATGTAACACTGGAAACAAATGCTTCGTTTATTTTTACCGTTTTCACTAAACTTTCAATTGGTTTTCGTCTGCTAAAGCACAACGTGGCAACTGTATATGGTTGCCACATCTCTATTATATTTCGTGTTCGTCTTGATCAGAGCCGAATAGTTGGAGATTAAAGTGTGACAAAGTTTGTTAACTGATGATTATTATTTCACATTAGCGTGCTGTAGTATTAGCGAAAATGGAAGCAGAGTGTTATAATATGAAAGGAGTTCGTAAAGCCCGCCACAATATTGCAACACTGCATGCCGAAGCACGTAATGTGAGATACATCTGGTTTGTATCGCTCATAGCCTGAATTTCTGTATAGCTTTCGGTGTCCATGGTCTGTCTCGTCCAAAGGCTTTACGCTCATAGATTGGTTTGTTTCACTTACTGTCCTGACCTGAACTACACGTATCACACAACCAATCGCAACTAAAGTAATAACAAGCATTAATAACCTTGTATAGCAGGATGGCAAGAGCTTCGTCCTATCTCCAACAGATCTAACTTCCTTAAGCACTTAGAATACTAAATACATATAATACATTTGAGTGAAATGAGCTAATACACTATTGTGTAAAGAGCACATTCGTTGGATGATATCCAGAGGAATATTATTAATTATACGAGGCAACACATTTCTGAGAAACTGGAGATGAACGTCTCCAATTAGGAGCGGAGAAATGAAATGGGTACGCCTGACAATTAAATATTTCGTTTTTAACGCTTGATGCAGGAAATTAAATTCTGAGCGTTTTATTTGTAGTGGTTGATTCTATGGCTTATATTCGAGTATCGTTTTGGTAACAATCTCGTTTACTGAACAGCAATTCCCTCATTATCCCTCCAGGTGTTGGGCCCTGTGGCCCGTGAGACAGTAGTTTGTGTAAGCCCTCTAAAATTATTCCAATTGTACAAAATAGAGGCAGTAAAAAGCCTCCTGAAACGATTCTGTGAGAGTAGAGGCAGCTTAGGCTAACTTCTTTTGTTTTAGGATGGAACGACCAAGAGAAAGAATGGACACTGTACGATAGTTGGATTGCGGAAGATGTTAAATGCCCATTGTGTTGTGAATGTAATTGCGATTTATATGTGATGCTGCTAAATGAAACTGTTTTGCAAGTGATGTTAACCTAATTCACTATTACAGCAAGTGAAACAGATATTATACGATTGTTAGCTGTGCTTAACCATTCCTTATTTACGGCGAAATTCGCCATTGTTTAGCGAGAAGTTTTGCAAAAGGAATCATATATAAACCAGCAATATCTGAGTGTAAGTAAACTGTTTTAGACACTCCTGGAAGTTACTTTAATTCATTAGTAATTAAATTACATCCGCACTATCTCTGAGATTAAACTTAAGAACTCTCAAGCTCTCCGACCAATAGAAAACTACTAGAAAACTAATACACATGCTTAGGCTTTCACGGCCGGCGTTAATCCAACAGATGATAGATTTCGGGCTTGTAGGCCGTGGTCCAGTCGATCAATTTTCTGACGTTTCGCCCAAGACTGCGTTGGGCATCTTCAAAGAATGACTCCTCTGCTGCTTAACAACAACAATGGAAAAATCATTTGATGAGAATGGAAAGAACTAGGCTCCAAAAATTGGCATTCCAGTATACTCCTACTGGTTACAGGATCAAGGAAGGCCAAAACAGTGATGAAAAAACCAAGTCTATCTTCGCTAGGTTTATCTTTGCAGGCTACATGGCCTAAAATGAACTTCTTCATAATGATGATGCAAAGAAGTTGTTATGGTGAATGAAGTTGTTATCAAAGTTAAAACATTTTTCGACATTTTGCAGCTCTATAATTACACTAAGAACAACTTACTCCCCATATTAGACCAAGTTCCCTTCGCAATACTCGTAAGTGGTACACAGTGTAATATTTGACAAAGATATATCGCCGAGATAGGCACCAAGGGCGTGAACCAAGCTGTTTCTTCGTGTTTGAGAACAGCTTACGAGCAGTCACATGTACTCAAGTCAGGGCTGAGTGATTAAAAACTGTCCACTTTATTCCTTTGGACGTTTTGGTATATGCAGCAGTATACGGCCAAACATTATCTTAAAAAAATAAAGAAGTAAAGAAAGAAATCCTAATTCAACATGGCACGTCCATTGATCACTTCAAAAACAGTTGCCATGATGTATCAGTTAAAAATATTTGGAGACATTTTTGTAGTTTCAAAAGGAAGCTGATGTGACACCATCTCATTGACTGTCGTTTTATTTCTATGTTCACATACCGAAATTTCCTTGACCCATCAACTTTCATGACTATCTGTCCAGACAATTTTTAAAGTTGAAATGATGCAAGTGCCTCTAGGCTTTCTATGGTACCAGAAGTTTAAATTGGATTTCTCATCTTTGTTACCACATGCTGATATGCCGATTACAGATTCGTAGTTTATTGCAGGAACTTCAGCAAAGGCATTGTCCGATATTTCAGGTGATTAGTTATGATTCTGAAGTTCTGCAGAACAAAAATATACTAATTAATTAAAATGTTAATTTGGGCATGTTTTACAACATGCCCGGGCTGTTTAGGGATATCCCTCTTCAGCCAAGTGTGGGTTTTTTTATTTGGTTGTGTGGGAGATCTTTCCAACGTTTGTGCGTGTTTTGGTGTTCTGATTTGTGTGTTTGTTTTGTATGTCAATTTTATACTCATGAAAACATGTTCCTAAATGTTATTGACACAAACTAATCATCCAATGAAAAAGTATCCGTTGATGAAATATTGGAAGCTCTTCGACACTGCAGTAGTAAAAGTTCTGGATCGGGCAACATTCCTTACGAAGCAATAAAATTGTGGCCGAAAATGTTCTACACTATTTGAGAAATATTTACAATCACGTATGGTTTAACGACTGCTGCTCTGGTTAAGGGGAATGTCTATGGCAATTTCTATTCCAAAACCAAATAAAGACCACTCTTTACCTGTTGCTAATTATTGACCCATTTCATAAACATGCACCATGTGAGAATATGAGAATATTATTAAAAACCGGCGTTGTTTTTGGAAACTAATCACTTGCTTAGCAACTATAAACTGCCTTTGTCAAAGTGTTCCGCAATATATGATGCCTGAATCAGGAGTAGCCGAGGTATTTGGAAATCAATAGCATGTGATTTTAGTCAATCTTGAAATTGAAAAATTATAAGATTCCATCTGACAAAATCGCAACATTCTGTTTCTAATAAAATTTGGAGGAAACGAAAACATGACCTTATTCACTTACTACTTACTGCAAAACAGACAGATGCGAGTAAAACAACGAGCTACCTCATTTGCGCCACAATGTATTGCTGTGTGTGGATAATACGTTTGCGCTAATAATTCGAAACTGATATGTGTGTTTTTGTTCTTATGTTGGCACCATGTTAAAGGTGACACATATTTGACAATTGAAAGAATTAAAATTTTAAACGATACTATTTTCCGTCCCACTTGCAGAAAATGGGTACTCACGTGTGCATAATGCGCGTGGTGTGGTTAAAAATTGCCATACAATTTTAAAAATGTGCATGTAGTTAACAATTGCAATAACATTTTAAAAATTAAAATTATCAAAACTCCTCCATTAACATTTCTGCTTTCAGGTTGCGATGTAGGGGGGGAGGGCGGTTACATTCAAATGAGAAATGTATTTTACATAAATGATACGTAATATTTGTCTTTCTTGGTATTGCTTTATGTAATTTTGTATTTCTTTTCTTTGTTGTGTACTTTGATTCTTGTAGTGAATTGCAGGTGCATGCCTTTAATTTTGCAGATATGTTTCCATTTGAATACGTTTTAAAACTGAAATGAATTTATATATGTCTGGATGTGAACTGTAAAACAAGTCGAGTTTTCTGTGAAATGCCTCACATGCGTTTGTAGTGTGAGTGGTTTCAGACGATAGCTCGGCCCAGAATGTTGTTGTTCTATCTCTTGGCATAACTGCTTGTTATCAGTCATATAAAGTACAAAACAATCACCTACTTCATGTGGAGGTAAATAAGACAAACCAAAACAACATACAATTTACCAAAACGACTTAGCGGCTTCAGACGAAAATTGTCTTTGAGCACTCTTGCCAGTCCAATGCTTTGTAGTTTACGCCACCATACCTTCCCCACCCAAGGAGTGTCGCCTTGACGTGGCGGAGAGGCTCAGTATCCGATCCAGACGGCCTCCTAATTGTGTCATTTTTCACTACAGGTTGGCAAGAGGTGAGGGGAAGCAAAGAACATTCCAAAACGGGTAGATGAGGCTCGGTAGTCTTGGTCGACGACTCATCTAGGAGAAGAGCACTCCGAAATCAAACTCCCCCAGGTTGTCCTACTACGTTAGGTATGTGTTTGGCGTGCCCGGGGCCCCGAGCCATACTCTCGATTGGGTTCCTTTAAGAGGTGAGAGGGCACCTGCCAAACGCCCAATCAACTTCGGTCCACTTTTGTGTTTGACCTCCCACCTGATACCTCTCCGTACACAGTCTGATGGATAACCTACGCACGGGTTGTAGGAGGATGGGGAGACGTAAGGGGTGACTGGGTAACCGCGTAAGTCCCAGCCCCTGCTTATCAAGTAGGGCCTGTGTTCGTATCCGTTGATAAAGGTCAGTCCCGGGGAGGAACCATTGCTTGAGCTGATGCACTCCTGAAGGCAATTGGGTCCCTCTGTCTATACATTGGGAGGTGAGACCTTAATGTGAGTAAGGTCCAGGCCAGGACTCTCACCTAAGCCGGGGTGGCGCCCAGGAAGTGAGCATGCCATTGGAGACATTTGCAATGGTGGAGGATATCATCGCCATGGGACATCCCAAACAAAACTTTAAAGCGCAGAAAGTACTTGAAAAGGAAGTAGCAGAGTCGAGTGGTCCTCGCTACTTAATAATTACCAGAACTGATGAAGGAAGAAAATTTACATCGGTGAACCCATTTGTAATACAAAAGTGTCTTGATAAAATAGCAGGCCCAGTTAAAGCATGTACAAGATCTCGCAACGGCACGCTCCTGGTTCAAGCTAATTCAGCATCCCAGGTAGCTAGTTTACTTAAGGCGAATATGTTAGCCAGCTATCCGGTACGCGTAGAACTGCATAGGACTTTGAACTCCTCCCGCGGAGTGGTGAACACCCGGGCATTGATGGCATGTCCAATTCAGGCGAACCTTGAAGATCAAGGTGTAACAGCAGTATCCCGGGTTCAGAGGAAAGAGGGAGGCCAACTTCAGCCGACTTGTACCCTGTTCCTCACCTTTAATCGTGTAGATCTCCCGCAAAGGATTAAGTCATTGAAGTTCGACCATATATCCCGAATCCCCTGAGATACTACAAATGTCAGCGATTCGGTCACACAAGTGACTCGTGTAACAGTAATGCGACCTGCGTCGACTGTGGAGGCATCGCACACGACAATGACTGTACATCACCTCCCAGTTGTATTAACTGCAGGGGAGAACATCCAGCAAACTCCCGCGAATGCCCCGTTATGTGGAGGAAAGAACCATCCAGGAGATCCGGGTTAGAGAGAAGGTGTCCTTCTCAGAAGCCCGAAAGCTCTTACGTTTGCGCCAGCCCGCAATCCCGAACTCCGGTACATATAGCTCGGTTGCAACTAAAACGGTACCGCGTCGGGAAATCGCAACTCAAACTAGTAATATAAACAGGGCAACAGTTTCGGACAAAATTCTCCTAGCTAAGACACATCTAAAGCGTTTGACACCACCTAAGTCAGTCTCAGCATCTACAACAACTGCAGTTCAATCCAGCAGATCAGCAAGGTCGCCAACAAAGAAACCGACCTCGACAAGTAGACCGATTGTACACGGTGCTTCACCTATAAAGTTTAAGACCCAATATAAAAGATCCAATTTCCTCAAAGAGAGTAAGATTTCTCCCAAGACAAAAAAGGTAAAGAAGAGCCCTCTTTAGAGGAGTCCTCTGGGGTGGCTACACACCGGCGACTGTCATATTCGCCCGTCTTCATTTCCAATTGGTTCGAAGCTCTCGAACCAAAATTTCAATGGGAACACGGACGTCCTCGGCAGAGGACATGGAGCTAGAGGAATCTACCCACATTGGGAGAGGCCCAGTGGAAAAGGGGCGCGAAAAAGCTTCTCATAAGACTGTCAGCCCAAGACAGAAGAAAAGGGCAAAATTAATCAGACAACCTCCTACTCCAAAGTAATGAAGAGTTACTTTGGAATACCTGTCCCATAGAGATAGCAAAATGGCTGTCCTACAATGGACCATACGTGGTATTAGAACACAACGACCAGAACTTGAGCTTTTGCTCAAAGAGAACGAACTCTTGGTCGCATGTTTGCAAGAGACTAAGCTACGTCCTCAAGACGCCTTCCATCCAAGGCGATATACCCCAGTACGGTGTGATGTCACACCAGAAGTCGGTGTTCCGGCACATGGCGGCGCTATGATACTTGTCAGAGATGACACGTATATAGAATCTGTACCATCAGTCTCTGGTATACAATCAGTTGCTGTAAGAATTATACTGCCAAACATCCAGATCACCATTTGTACCTTATATTTGCCAACGTCCCATGACTTCTCGCACATTGATTTAGAAGATCTAGTTTTCCAGTTACAGTGGACACAGTTTATCTGCAGTCACTAGGAGTTCAAAATGGTTGACATTGCACTAAACAGCTGACGGAAGTATCACAAAAAGCAGTCCTACTGACGTACATAGTAAAGCCATTTCTAACTTCAAATATTACAGTGTTACAGTAACATGCTTTCAAACGATAATAATGCTTGAACATCGTAACCACACAACACATGATGAACATACTCACCTTCGGCAAATAACACTTTTGGATAAAATTACTTCCGAGCGCTAAATATCGTAATATATACGAGATGTAATACTGTGTAGCGAATACAAAATTAAGAACACTAACTATAATTGCACATACTGTTCTAAAACAGTTCAAAACAAAATCACGCAAAAATGAGCATTACGTCCACTGATTGGTTGATTAATTAGTTGATACGGCGTCTAAACGAAACATTTAGTATAATAAAGTTTGCCTGGACGCAGAGCATTTTAGAATTTTCTTTTCAATATTTCTCGGAATTAAAACGTTCAACATTTTTATCTTTTTCAATTCCAAGCAAGTACCCTTAAAATTATGTTAGACACTTCATTCATACGTTATTTTGAAGCTTATTCGACGGAAAATCATGTGAACTAATACCTAAGGTGTTAACATGTGCTATTGTAAGCATTGGTAGTGTAAATATTTCTAGTTTATTATGCCAATCATTAGCTCAACAACAACAGCAACAATAATAATAATAATAATAATAATAATAATAATAATAATAATAATAATAATAATAATAATAATAATAATAATAATAATAATAATAATAATAATAATAATAATAATAATAATAATAATAATAATAATAATAATAATAATAATAATAATAATAATAATAATAATAATAATAATAATAATAATAATGATAATAATGATAATAATGATAATAATAATATTATTATTAAGAATAATAATAACAATATTATTAAGAATAATAATAATATTATACTTAATAATAACAACAACAACAACAACAACAACAATAATAATAATAATAATAATAATAATAATAATAATAATAATAATAATAATAATAATAATAATAATAATAATAATAATAATAATAATATTATACTTAATAATAATAACAATAACAATAACAATAATAATAATAATAATAATAATAATAATAATAATAATAATAATAATAATAATAATAATAATAATAATAATAATAATAATAATAATAATAATAATAATAATAATAATAATAATAATAATAATAATAATAATAATAATAATAATAATAATAATAATAATAATAATAATAATAATAATAATAATAATAATAATAATAATAATAAAAATAAAAATAATAATAATAATAATAATAATAATAATAATAATAATAATAATAATAATAATAATAATAATAATAATAATAATAATAATAATAATAATAATAATAATAATAATAATAATAATAATAATAATAATAATAATAATAATAATAATAATAATAATAATAATAATAATAATAATAATAATAATAATAATAATAATAATAATAATAATAATAATAATAATAATAATAATAATAATAATAATAATAATAATAATAATAATAATAATAATAATAATAATAATAATAATAATAATAATAATAATAATAATAATATTGTGAGAATCAAGAAGAACTGTTAAGGCCAGGTAAAGTTTAAAGGGGTTGTATATGAGATTTATGTGTAGCAATTATTAACAGGACTGTAATTAATTATGAGAAACAAGAAACCTTAGGTTGAGAGATTGTTTAAGAATTGAGTTGTTATAATGTTTGAAATTGTGTATATTATTTCTTTGAGGTTTCACGGACTCTTAACTCCACCAGTGTTTAATGCAATGTCTTAGTCAGGCTCACCTTGGCTTAATTATATATTGTTTAAACCATTTAAATTATTTAAATAAATTTTTTCTTTGTGCACACGTTGGTTTATGTGACCTTGCTCTATTCTGGAAGATCCTGTGGGTAGGAATTAGTCGAAAGAAGCAGGGAATTAAAGATGTTGTAGTAAGATGGCGCGCTTCTTTGGCTGCTTTATCAGTTTTCTCAGTTCCGGATATGCCCATGTGAGATGGTAGCCATGCCAGTACCACACGCTCATTACACCCTTGTATCTTATACAGCAGTAAAATGGTGTATACTGAAGAGTTTCTGAGTTACATCATTTAAAGAGCAAGAATTGTGCTCATGGAATCAGTGAAGACAACTAACAGTAGTGTTCAATTTTCGTTGTGTGTTCCAGGGCAAATCTTAAGAAAGCTCACAACAGAATATAGTATGGTAATTCGGAAGACTGTAGAAAATTCTGCGGTCAGGATGCACCACAGCACAGCCATAACTTACATTTTCGGTCCATCGGTACATCTATAAAGATTTGATGCTTGCCACAAATTTCAAATCTAAATTCATTTCGTGCTGTATTTTGAAATGATATTGCTGAAGAAAGTTCCTAGGGATTTTCTAGTTCAACTACTATTATTGTCGTTAGCGGGGAAGAGATATATGGAAAGCAGTATACTCTAGTAAGGCAGCAATCTTTGAAGCGTACGACAAGATCAAGATTTTCATCCTTGTATGCAGAAGCGGCTCGTTAGCTTCCATTTGTAAACACTCGGTAGGACTTGTGTAAAAGGCTCCCAACGCAACCTTGAGTGGAGAAGACTGAATGCAGTCGAGCATCTTAAGGGCAGTAGTTCTAGTTTAAATACAATGTATACATAATCACACTTAGTCACATAGTCATCCCGTATGTACAAAGTAGGTTACTAAAGTCAGCTCCCCAATTTTTGGCAGATAACACTTTCAAAATATTCAATCGCCTTGAATAGTCACCTTTAAGTATTTTAAGATATGAGATACAGGTTAACTTCCTGTAAGGATACGAATACTATTGGCATTTCATCTATGGTGATTGTTCATCAATTGTTCGGGTTCTGGAAGCGGTATTGTAGATTTGGAGAAAACGATAAAGGATTTTCATGGGTGACAAAAGAAGACCACTACTGCAGCCCTAGTGTGAATGTTCTGGAGGGTCAATTGTCGTAACCTTTGAGCTAACTTTATTTTGTATCAATGATAGGTAATATCGTGAGCATATAGACACTTCTTAACGTATAGTCACACTTACTGCGCATTTTCAGGTTGGAAACAAAAATCTATATTTTTAACCAGAAGTCTTTTATCATTATCATTATCATAATCATTATCATAATCATTATCATAATCATTATCATAATCATAATCATCATCATAATCATCATCATAATCATCATAATCATCATCATAATCATCATCATAATCATCATCATAATCATCATCATAATCATCATCATAATCATCATCATAATCATCATCATAATCATCATCATAATCATCATCATAATCATCATCATAATCATCATCATAATCATCATAATCATAATCATCATCATCATCATCATCATCATCATCATCATCATCATTATTATTATTATTATTATTATTATTATTATTATTATTATTATTATTATTATTATTATTATTATTATTATTATTATTATTATTATTATTATTATTATTATTATTATTATTATTATTATTATTATTAATGTTGGTGTTCTTTTGTAGCATTTTTATTAAATTATACTAGCATTTGCTGCAAATAATAGGATTTTCTTGCACCTGTTTTACTTACTACATCTATCACTCTGACTGAAGATATATTGTATCCCGTACATTGATTTGCTATTAAGATTTCTAAGGGAATGCGTGCTTTGAGCCCCCCAGAAACCAACGAAGGAACGAAAAAAGGCGTTTTTAGGAATAGATCCGTTTTTCTGGGTGCTTATGTGTGTGTGTGTGTGTGTGTGTGTGTGTGTGTGTGTGTGTGTGTGTGTGTGTGTGTGTGTGTATGTGTGTGTGTGCGTGTGTGCGCGCGCGCGCCATTATAATCAGATAGATACACATGGAAGAATATTTTACACTGGAATTAAAAAGAAAATAATATCTGATTTGTTACATTCACATAATTTTCGTTAATCATTCTTCAACAAGCTATTCTTAAAGCAGCTTATTCTTCTATCGAATTCTCGTTAATCAAGATGAACATTTGTGGAAATGTTCTTACATTTATTTGTAGATAATAGTCAAGTATTTTAGGAGATAGTTATCATCCGACGCCTATCTCTTTGCATGACCAGGAGGGTAAATTAAGAAGAAAAAATATCGACTTTACAAAAAGTATTTTAAAACTGAAACCAATAATATGTGCCACGGAAAATGCTTAAGTCAACAGAACTATTGTTTAATGTAGAGCCTGTGCTTTACATTAACGAGGCCTACATTTTTTTGTGAAGTAAAATATTATGACGTCGGCCGCGGCGCACAACAAAAATGCGGTCGGGCCAAGCTACCTCACACCATATACCAGGCGCGGCGCGTATCAAAGGCGCTCAAAATCCAGCTTCGCCGCAACACTCACGCGAGCAAACTGGTAACAACAATGAGAACCAAAAGGGGGTTTTGAAAGTTTCCAGAGTTTCCAGCGGTTGGCGTATTTGTAGAACTTGCAGAAACGGAAAGTCTGAGAAAGGTTCGTGTTACGTCATCCTCGTTACATAAGGAGGCGAGGCAACGAGAGAAGTGATCAGTTACTAGTTAGTTACAAACATGAATTGTCGGAGCAGGCAGTTTTTAGTTTGAGAGAACGAGAAAGTGAAAAAGACAGTGAAAGCACTGAGTCAAGATTAGGAGAAGAAAACAGTTGTGAGTTTTAGTATCACGAATGACTTTAGATTGTGTTAATGTTAGTTGAAGAGAACTGTGTATCTATGCAAGCGTGTTTGAAGGAGAATAAAGTGACAGAAAAGTAGCTGGACTGGAAATTTTGTCATTGTGGCACAATATTGTCTATCTCTTACGATTTACGAGTTATGGAAGAGTCATTAGAATGAGAAAGACTTCTTTGGATATTTCCAGAATATTCTACATATACATTTAATTTTTCATGTACATGTGACAAACATATGGTATTTTAATCAAGATCATTTGAGCCATTGTGAAATGAAAATGTTCGAAAACATTTCTATTTAAAGGTTACTCTGTAGTGTTGAGATTTTCTTGAAAATGTTTATGTTGTATCCTGGGATGTTGCTGAACTTAAATTCCAAGTTTGGCTCTAACCAACTTCTCGTTTTTCTTGCTGTTTATAGATACACTGACACCACACACTTGAACTTCTTTCTAAAATATTTCTTCTTTTCGGGGACCCCAAAACATGTGTATTCAGTGAAATCTCTGTATTGAAATGTTGGATGAAACTTCTCTAGGTACAAGTATGTGTTAAAAAAATGTAGAGATAAGTCATGCGAATTTACACATGAGAAATTTGTTTACGTCACACGTAGGATATCTTATCCGTATCTTAATTCCTCTTTCCCATTGATACTTTGTGAATGGTTTTAAATAGTGTTTTGAAAGCATACACACATGGCTTAATCGAGCGAAACGTTACGCCATCCACATCACTCACTGTGCAAGGCGGTAATCATCTTAGTAAGAGCGGAGCGCGGCTGGTGCAATGGAAATGCGGACCAAGATCCTGTCGTTCACGCTAGCTTGAACGCATTGTTGCTTTCGTATTGACGATACCGAGAGAATCTTTTACTAAAAATAGCGCGTTGAAACAAAGCTTGTTTTACATGTGGCATTCTGAAACGTTTTGCGTACGTCATCTGCCAATTCCAATTTAGACAAGCTTTTTATTTTAGAGCACACGTCACTCAAGCACACAAGTAGAGCCACGTGTTCTGCATTATTGACTTGCCCAGTTTTCGACTCGCTGCCCGTCTCTATTTAAATTATAACTTGCTTTACACATCAGATGTATAGCAGAAACAAAGCAAGTTCTACTCCCACAATATCCAGTAAACGCACGTTTAAAACAGAAATTCTCTTTCACCTATTTACTGTTACTTTATAATCAGTTGTGAATTATCCTGTGTTGTAGACATACATTTAAAAGAGAACAAATACTGATTTCAAAAGGGTTAGACAAGGTTGCCCGATGTCAACCACTCTGTTTAATTTATATATAGACGATGATATGCTGACATGGATAAACAAACACAATGGCATTTAGAGGTATCCAGTCGGTCTGGGTGGCTCAGTTGGTTAGACGCCGGACTACTGTTCCCAAGGTCGCGGGTTCAAATTCGGCCCAGGCCGATGTTTTTTAAGTGTGCTTAAAAACGACAGCTCCATGTTAGATTTACTGGCATGTAAAAGAACCCCTGCGGGACAAAATTCCGGCACACCGGCGACGCTGATGTGATCCTGGCAATTGACAGCGTCGTTAAACAACAAAATAATTAATTCCCACTTAAATTTAAAATAGTTTTAGAAAATAGCATGATTGAACAAGTGTGAAAATGTAATTTCCTTGGATCTGAAATATACAGAATAGAAATAGATATTGATAAAATAGTAATAAATTCAGCTATATGACAGGTACAATAAAAAGAAGCTTAAATAATAAAGCAAGGAATAATTCCGTAGCAAGACGATACAAAAGTGGCTGTTCCAATTTTAACATATGGCTCAGAAACATGGATAATGAAAGCACAACATAAAAGAAATATACAACCAGCAGAAATGAAATTCCTTAGAGCTATAACTGCGTATGCAAGACTAGACAAGAAACAAAACAATCAAATAGGACAACAATTAAAAGTAGAAGAATTAAACAAAGCAATAAAAGGATACAGAACCAAATGGAAACACTTCTTAGAGTGGAAGAAAATAGATTTCCCAAATAGCAAGTAATTATAAACCACAACGACAAAAGAACATAGGATGACGGAGGAAAAGGTGGAACGAATAGACTTTAGAGCACGCTAAATGACCAAAGCAGTGTTGAAAAAGAAGAAGAAGAAGAAGAAGAAGAAGAAGAAGAAGAAGAAGAAGAGGGATAGCGATTCAGCAACTCACTCTTATTTTTGTAATGATTATTTGTGAACTATCCTTTAGTATTATATTGCCTTAGTTTTATTACTTATATCTACGTATACAGGGCGGAAGGGAAGTCATTACATTCCCTCTAACATGTGCTTCACAGAAGCATTACACCCAAAAAAAAAAAAAAAAAAAAAAAAAGCTGGCATTTTGTTCCTTGATCAGACAATTTAAAAAAAATACTCGTAAATAGTTTTTTTTATCCCAATTGGATGCGTAATTCCACAAGAATGTATGAAGATAACAGTTTGTTACTTGTAATATGCATAGAGTAACTTATTTCAGACATAGCTTCGGTAGTAATTATGGGACATCACACAGGGTTATGAAATAATTAATCACTTAAAACACGTGAAGGAACACTCCAAGCTGCTCTCTCACGCGTTAGGTAAGTCGACAACGTTGCGTTGAGGTTGGTCAGGGAATTGACCTAGTTTGTGACTGTAAACAGATCGGGCACTTTCGCTTTCGTTGAGCGCTAACGCTTGTGATTGGCCCTTACACTCCACAGCAAACGCGGAAGGACAAGGCAGGGTATGAGTTTGCTTTAAAGACGCACCGTTACGCTGCTTGTTTATGTACTGAGCTAGGGAAAGTGACCACCCACAGAATCTGCAGTTGTTTTCGATAAAACTAAAATATCTCCGTAGGAAATGATCAGAGACAAAAATGTAAGACACAAAATGAGTTCCAAATACCGAGATCTATCACTGGTTTAAATTAATGTAATGACTTCCCTTCCACCCGGCATAACAGTACAGAATGTATTGTGTTTCACCCAAATATTTGATACTGAGGTTTCACTGGAAATACACGTTTTGAGGTCACCTAAATCCAGATCAAAATCTATTTTACAAAATGTCCATGTGTTTGTGTAGTGTGTGTGTGTGTGTGTGTGTGTGTGTGTGTGTGTGTGTGTGTGTGTGTGTGTGTGTGTGTGTGTGAACAGCATAGTTCCAAAACGAATAGTGGGTTATGTAATAAAATGGTATTTAAGTTCTGAGTCTTCCAAGGACGCGACAACATGATTTGCAAGAAAATCTGATTCTTTTAAAGTACAGTTTACATGGTAAATTGGAAATCGTGATTTTCTTCATCTATTCTGAATTTTTTGGCATATCCTCTGAGGACCATTTGATTCTGATAAATTCTGATAAATTTATAACACAAAACAAAGTACATCTCGTTAAGTCACACCATTTATGTACAATAATTTTTGTGGACTTGTGTACTTCTCACATATTTTTTGACATTGATTTTCATGTTGAAATGCTTATATTTTTCTGCAATGGGACATTGCTATTCGATTTTAATGTCCTGGCCCTACAACAACAATGGAATGCCAAAGTCATCACATAGCAGGGTGATGTAGGTTTAAGGGCGATCAACGCCCTTAAAAACACTTCATGGCAAAAGCCAGATATAAACTTTAATATAAAATAAAATGACTAGTAAAAAGGAAAATAAATATACATAAAATACAAAACAGGCAGGCAAAAGCCAGAACTAAAAGAGACAAATATGTTAAAAGAGCATAAAAATGAGCTACTTAAAGTTTCAAGTCTTCAAACTCATATTTATCTCCGCTAAAAACTTAAAACTCCTTTCGATCTCTTGCTTATCTTCCGCCAGGACCTCTACAAGTCTGGCAGGCAGTTGCAAAGTTTTGAAGGTGCGCTAGGGAAAAATACTCTAGTAGCACATGACGGATTGACAAAAGGTTATCGCACAGCGGACAAAGCGGAGCAGGGTCCCTTTTAAAACAGTAACGGTGCAAAACATTCCAGTGACCAATGCGGAAACGAACCAAGTTAACCCCCACGCGATGAAATATGCGAGAGGAAGTTACCCAGTTTATCGGAAGTTCTTTCACTCCTGTAAGCTTATTACCCCGAAGAGCTGATCACTCTTCGTGCCAGCACGAAGAGCCTAAAGTCTTCCGAAGTAATACGAGAGATGGTAATACTGCCTCCTGTGGTTGACCCTTTGCTGCAAGATCTGCCATTTCATTCCCCGGCAAACCTACGCGACCAGGAATCCGTGCAAACACCCCGTTAATGCCAGAAGCATCTTGGATACCCTGTACAATAGGACGGGAGTTGTACAGCTCACCAAAGCTCTGGAGTGCACTAAGAGAATCACTTTAAATCAGGCAGTCACCTGGTTTATGACGCCGCACATATAAAGCGGATCGGTATATTGCATACAGCTCTGCAGTATAAATGGAAGTGCTATTATGAAAACCAAATGTATGTGGTTCGGTTCCATAAACATAAGCACATCCAACCCCGCTGGTGCTCTTTGGGCCATCGGTATAGATCAAACGTCAGTCAGTGTGGTTTGACAAAAATTCTATACAAGAAGTGCGGATATCTAGGCATTGTGGACTTCCGATGTACGGTCATCCCAAGGTCTACATGGGACGTGGCAGCTAACCAAGGGGATAGAGCTTGTCGCCCTTGAAAAACATGTTAGGCAGTTCAATAGCAAGCTTCCTAAGAAGCCCCTGGAAACGAAAATCCGCTGGCTTAGGACTAAGAGTGCTTTTCCTATATCGTTCTCTTAGCGTGATGATAAAAAATTAAGCGCGCGTTGGGTGCTTAGGCATACATCTAAGCGCACAACCATAATTTTCCAACAGAATCTCACGTCGATATTGCAAAGGAGGTTCTGCCGATTCGGCGTAAAGGCTCACAACTAGGCTTGTTGGAAAACCTCCTATTGCCTCTATTATGAATCCTGTCTAATCTCAGCACAGATGGTACACTGATAAATAAACGATACACCCATAGTCTAGTTTAGAACGGACCATATATACCTCGTAAGTTTATCTCGATTAACATGAAGTATATAGAGGAACAAGCGTTTTTAGAAATAAGTTGTACAAGGGTGAGTACAGAAGGTCATATGAGTTTACGTATCAGATTTTTTGAGAAAAGGTCTAAGTATGTGATGTGCCTGTCAATCTGTCTATGGGTAGCGGAAGGCGGCGCCGTGGCCGAGCGGTTAGCACGCTCGCCTACCACCTAGGCGGCCCGGGTTCGATCCCAGGGACCCGCATGTGGTATTCGTGGTGGACGAAGCGGCGTCAGGGCGGGTTTTCTCCGGGTACTCCGGTTTCCCCCGCCATCTCATTCCACCGGTGCTCCATCTTCATGTATCATTAGTGTTACCGCCTGCGGTGCCGTAGTAGTAAAAGCGGGCGTTAAACACTACAACAACAATGGGTAGCGTAAGTTGAAAACGAAAAGGCACTAAATATACAGGATGGAAGGTACTGCTTCGGCCACAATAATATGGCTAATAGATGCAGCTGTAACTAACATAAAGTGTCAAGTTTCATTTCGGTAGGCTTAAAACTTATGTAAAATTTAAGTTTTTAGGTAGTATAAATGGCAACGCTGTGCTGTGTTCGCACACGCCAACGACCTGTTTTGAACCCGAGCTTCTTGGTCAGTAGTATCTCAGATGTAAACAGAACACCTGACAGGCGCGTGTCTGGCGGTCAACACTGCTTCAGTTGTAAACAAAACACACGAGCGGCGTATGCAAGCACGAAGACATTAACAAAACACTGGCCCAGTGCGTTTACGTGAAGCAGTGAAGCAGTCGCAATCTCGGGCGAATTGGCAAGAATCGGTGCCATGCCTGAAAAGGGTGACTATAATGAAATGACGCATTTGTTCAAGTACAGTTTTCCATAGTTAAGACAGCAGAAAAATGAATAAATCAAAACCACGAAATGTTTGGTTGAACAGTGCCGGCATAAAGAGATACAGATTTAGATTTTCCTAATAGTGGACATGCTTCTTCGTCTTCTTGTTATTGTAGTTGTTCTTATTATTGTTGTTGCTCTTATTGCAAAAATCTTCGCCTTTATTTTTCTAAAAGAATTGTGCTCTTCTGTAGATTATCGGGCTGAAATAAAACTAATGATTTCGTTAAATTACAGCTGTGGTCACGAAGGCTCCTAAATAAGCAGACAAGCCAAATGAAATTGATCTCTAGAAGTAAACATGACAGTGATAATGTCCTTGAAGGAAGTATGCATAATATGCAATTTATCTAGACATATGACAAACCAAATCCGTATCTAATATGGGACTGTACAGTTAATGTACTCCATAACGTAATGCTACGTTTGCAAGTACTATTTAACACAGAACACAAATACCAGTCACCATTTTGAAATAAATTCCACAACTCTGTCTAAATGCATTTATAAACACTTTGCAACAAGAAATACTGAAAATGTGTGTCGTTTATGCCAATTATGTGGTGTTTCTTTAGGTTTCATTATTACTTAAAGTTCTTAATATGGAGTGGTATTTCAGGTCACAAGAGACATTATTTTTATGCTGTTTTTGTTCCTTTATTAAGAGGAAAAACAAATGGAGATTTGGAGGTAAAGAGTGGCTTAAATTACTAGATAAGAGATGAACGGGAATGGGAACATCTGCGTTTATTTACGTGATCTCAATGTTGTTTTTTATTTTATTTCATCTGCTTATTTTTGTGTTATTTTTACTTTCTATACTGGTAAGTAGGGGAAGTATTGTATTCCACCCAAAAATTCGATGTCGAGAGTTCACCGGAAATATATATTTTGAGGCCCTCTGAATTAAAAAAAAAAAAAAAAAAAAAAAAAACATTTTTAGAAAAAAGTCCGTGTGTGTGTCTGTGTATCTGTGTGTCTGTGTGTCAGTGTGTCTGTGTGTCAGTGTATCTGTGTGTCTGTGTGTCAGTCTGTGGACAGCATAACTGAAAAACGAAAAGTCGGTCAAAAACCAAAGTTGGTATTTATGTTTAATGTCTTTCAAGGATGCGACACGAAGGTTTTGAAGAAAATAGCCACACCCTAAACTACCCTTTACATGGAAAATTTTTCGAAAATTTTGACTTTCTTGAAAATGGCTCTAATGATTTTGATTAAAATGTCATATGTTTGAGATATTTTTATGACAAATGAAATGTACCTATATCTTGAATTTTCTGGCTGTAGCCCCTGTAGCCGTATTTACTCTGGACTACTTTTGTATAACTGGTAAACCGTTAAGAGATAGACAAAATCATACTGTACAACAAATGTAGATCTTGTAAAATACACTATTTATGTCAGAATAGATTTTTTGTAGGGTGAAATATTTCGGAGATATTCCTTGTTATGTGCGTGAGTTTTGGAAAACGAAACTTTCGTGAAATCGTTCATCGTTGTTCATTTTTTACATGCTAAGTGTGCAAAGAGAACAGAATCTCAAAGTTTTAAAACATTTGACTATCACACAAAGCCTACTGCATTCTAATATTCTCCTTGTACCTACAAGGAAATAAGCAATAAGATAATGTGTACAAATGTTTATCTCAACTAACACGAAGAAGATATAGGAATAAGAGTTTGTAAGAGTTTGTACAAGAGCAGAGAAAGTCATGTGAGTGCAACACATCAGATTTTTTTTCATTCTTAAGGGAAATTTCCCCCTTAAATTAGTTGCGCCATGTCTAAGTACTCCCTTGATGTGAATGGATTCATGATTATAAGTAAATTCCTTTGTATTGCAGACCACTGTACCTTAATTTTCCCTTCTTCTCCAACCTTCACACCAAACGCCAAGAGGTACCTCCCCCACCCCCAAGCACCTGAACTTGTTGTGTGAACAAGTAAGTTTCGCTTGGCCCATGACGTTGCCATATTTCGCGTAGAAATTAAACTTTGCATGACACTTTAACATTAAATGGTGGCTAAATTCATTCGAATTAAGATGAAAAGGCATTACAGTTTTGTTCACACGATGTTTGCGCGACACTTAGTGAAATAATAAACCATTTATATCCATTCGCCAAGAAGCTAGATAGCTCCAAATGTTTGACACAAATTAAGTTTTTTCGGCGAAACGGTTGTTTATTGACAATATTTGTAATGGACATATTTGTTACACTCATCATGTAGAATCTCTGATTAACGTGTATCCGAAGCAGTACTTTCCACCCTGTATAACCTCTGCATATTCCAAGGATACGACACGAAGATTTCCAACAACATCCCCCATCCCGAATTACCCTTTCGACGGAAAACTTTTGCAGCATTTTCATATCCTCAAAATGGCTGTAATAATTTTGATTAAAATACCAATGTTTAAGGTATTTTCATGACAACTGAGAATAGTATAGTTTATACAAAGTAGAGCTCATATTATGAGGGTGCAACACATCAGATATTTTTCTTCTGGTTATACAAATACAACGGAATTTCAAAGTCACATTATAGAGACTATACATATGTTGATAGTCTGACTGCCTGACTGATAGTTTCACTGCCACTGAAGCAGAGTTTAAGCTAGAAAATAGAACAATGTCGCAAAAATGCACAAATCAAAATTTACATTTGTGGAAAGTATGATAGGTTTGAGTAAAATACTGATACTACGTAATTTTCTAATTTGTATTTGCATATCATATAGTATTTTATTGTGTTTTTATAAGCCTTTATACATGTAGAGCCACACATTCCATATCATATGTACACTACAGTAAACTATCAGTAATGATTTGAAACCTTGCACTACATTATATCACATAGAATGAGCTTGCATATTCACTTGTTATGCTATTTCATACACTGAAGGGCTTTTCAACATGAAAGTCTATCTGAGATGCTCCTTCAGTATTAATTATCAGAAGTTTTCTAACTCTTTCTACGGAAAGGCGATTTCTGATTTCTGTTTTTGTGCCTGCAACTAAACCTTTGCAGGGGAATAATAGCGGCATATTCCGTAATTAATTCTATAAAAGGGAATTATCTTGTTAACATAAATTAACTTCACCAGCTCTTTGTTATTCTGTTAACTGTTATCTTAAAACTTTGAAGTTCCCTCGTTCTGTTGTAAATCTTAATATCACAGCTTACCTCACAGACTCAGGCGTCTGTGACCCGCATTTGGTAGGTCGTGGGTACAATTTTCGTGGCCGACTTCCCTGACCTTGCGTTTTTTCAGCGGTTTTCCCTGGTCACTGAGGCGAATCCTTTCATTACATTCATTCTCTCTATCCGATGCTTCCAGGTTTAGGAGTCAGCGAGGTCGCCTGTGGGCTGCGCTGCGGTTGTGCTTGCGCTCTGGAAATACGGTGCTTGTCCGAGGAGAGGCACTGTGGTCGGCTGGCTGCCCTTCGAGGGCTATTGGTTTATCAGCCAGACCTGGCTGGAGGCCTGTTCTCTGTGGCGACCTGAAACTCCGTCGGGCTGGAGAACTTGCCCTGGTAGAATGATGGTTAGCATGTCTGCCTCACGTTCAAGAGGTTGCCAGTTCTAATCTCCCTCAGGGTAGGTTATCCGGGTAAGGTTTTTTTTTTTTTTATCTTTTCAAGGTTTTCCCTTATACTGAGAAGACGAATGTCGGGTAACTTAAAGCTCCAAGGACCTCGGGCTCATTTGAGCATCATTTCACCCATTTCCTTCACTCAACGTCTGATATGGCATGTTGGAGAACGTTTAAAAAAATACTTGTGTCCGAGGCAGTACCTTCCATTCAGTGTACCTTGCAGCAAGATAAAGCAATTCTCATTAGCAGCGCACGGTTATACGTGCACACAGAAGAGAACGACTTCATGACATTGCCATTGTATGACTGGGCTTTGGAGATCACTGACAATCTACAACTGCATATGAAGAACAATTTAACAATTAACTAACAATTACATTCTTTGTAAATTGTTATACTATAAAAGGCTACGGAATTCCAGAGACGTTGAATAGTTTCTGTCTATTATAGTTGTAGCAGATATGCAAAATTTATTATAAATGAAGTAGATTTACAAATTATACATCAGAAATTCAAGCTGAATATTTCACTTATCATAATAAGAATTAAACATGTATTTTAATCTGAATCCTTAAAACATTTAAATGACGACACATGTTTTTCATATGAATAGTGATTTGGTGTTTGTTACTCGTATTTCCTGGAAAATCGTCAATTCCTTAAACGCTTAAATAGAAAGCTTGGTCCTGTTTCGTTTATAATTGCTCTACTCAGTACTCACTTTTCTGTTTTCTAAGTAGAGTAAACATTATATGAGTGAGTGCATTTCCAGATTTTACAATAATCTGGTTTTGAGGCCCGCTGAACCCTAAAAACCATTTTTAGATGCTTGGGCGTGTGAAAAAGTCATTCAAAAGCGCAATTCGGTTAAGTATGAAATTCTGTATTGAGATGTAGAACCCTACAAACATAAGGCACAAAGATTTTGAAGAAAATTACCTCCATCCCAAACACAATTTTACATGGCGAAGTTTTTGTTAGTTTTAAATTGCGGTAACGATTTTTATCAAAGCTATTTCAAGGACAAATAAAATGCATATGTTCAATTTTTTGTGAATAGCGTTTAATGGTATCTTTACTCTAAATTACTTTTGTCTAGTTGCTACGCTTAAAATAGAAACTTATTACATAAAAATGTGCACACCTTAAAGCAAATGACTTATTAAAAAACTGCGTCGTTCACTATTTTCCAGATATTCTTTGATATCGTGGTATTTGATTGGTAATATGGATTTATTTGTATTAATAAGAAGAAGATGTAACATAAGATGTAGTATTTCATATGAAAATGATTAGAGATTCTAATGTGAGCGACCACAAAATACAGGGCTATTCAAAAAGAAAGAACAGATTTGAAACATTTATTTCTTCCAAACTACAAAAGATAGAAATATGATTCCAACGTTCATGGACAGAAGAAGGTTTACAATTGAAATAGCGGGGATAGAAGTTCCAGTCACGGCCACATTGGCTCAATTTCTCTTGTGATTTGTTCATTGTTATGATAACGACAACAATGTACGGTGTCGCCGCCATTGCACTACAGACAAACAACTACAAACAACAATGTTTTAAAATACTCCGTGTGATTTTTATGTATGGGGTTACGTAAAAGACCGTGTTTATATCCCTCCTATGCCTGACACTCTTGAAGATCTACGACATCGAATTGTTGAAGCTGTGAATTTGATAACTAGAGGCCAGCTGAATCGTGTGTGGCAAGAAATGAGCCACCGTTTTGATATTTGTCAAAACACGGTGCTCCTATTGAATGCATAATATAAAATTGTAAACTTTTCGCTCTTCATGAGCGTTAGAATCATATTTCTATCTTTTGTAGTTTGGAAGAAATAAATGTTTGAAATCTGTTCTTTCTTTTTGAATAGCCCGTTATTTAGTTACGCAGCTTATGAGATACACATATACACACTCACGCACATGCACTACACCTAGAAACGAATTTAAAAATGCTTTTCGTATTCAGTTATCCTCCGGACATGTACTTATGGGAAAATATCATAAGATTGTAGCATATTAGATCCTACTCTCAAGTTCTGACATCCACAGTTCCATTGACAGTTGGTTCCTCTAGCGCAGGGGTGGACAGAATAGTATCTGCTCTGAATTCATTGTGCACGCAACTCACCTAACATTCTTGCTCGTTGGAGGAGTGTTAGATCTTTGCTTCTTAAAGTCTTGACAGTGGTGGATGGGTGCAGTTAATGATCAGCGTGCTGTTTCGAACTACTTATTCCCAGTTCAAAATTGGATTGAAGAAAACAATTGCAGTATTTAACATGGTCTCCACAACAGAAAAACTCCTACCATTTGATATTTAATCTTCTTTTCCTTGAGGTAGACAGTGTTGACACAGACATAGTTCCTCCACTGCTACCGGTCACCAAGCCACTGGAAGTGACCTATGGGCTCCTGAAATCAACTAAGAAAGGGGGTGTGTTGCATAGTTACATGGCGAAGGGTTCATGAATCACAGGAATTCACGAATCCACCTTTGCTGACCTCTGCTGTAGGGTGTCATCTGTAAATTGCAATATTCAATCCTTTCACCTAGTTCTAACAGAAGAAATGCAATATTTCTAACTGCTAAGGTGACTGCCAGAAAAAGTAAAATGTCTTATATAGGTATGCAACGTCACTTCGTTTTGCTACATGAACAAGATTTCATTCCTCTCAGTTTGTTATGCTCCAGAAGACAGATGAGGTTATTCGCAACTAATGTGATCATAAGTTTTAACCTGAACTTATAATAGCTTCGGGAATAGTTAGCAATTTCTGTTGAAATTTAAATCTTTAATTCTCACATCGTTTTAAAGTAATTAGATGATGGAAATATAACGTTTCATATATTTAAGCAAAAATATATAATATTATCGATGTAATCTCTTTGCTTAATTAACTCTTATGATTATCAAATGTAATAGTAAAAATAAATAAAGACTCCATTGGCCTCCATCAATGCCGGATACAGTGCTGCGTCATGCCAAGACTGTTCCTGACGAATGCATTTAATAGTCTGCGAAAGACTGAACAAGCTCACTGATAGTCAACTGACAACTAAGAAGAGGACTGCACATAGACAGGACATCTGATATGGGCCAATCATATGAAATAATGCATTAATCATGAAACAATCAGAGACGTGCTTTTGCATGGCTAGTCTCCATCTTACCAGCAGCAGATCGCTCATTTTATTGAGATCGCTATTTAATCGGAGGGTTTAAAACGTACATTCCTCCTGACATTAGAAGTCTTGTTCCGCATATCTGGCACATATTTTTAAACTTATGGTGTCTACCGTTTTTCGGTCAAAATCAACTTAGAAATTATAGCCAGCAGAAATGCAGTACTTTCGTTGATAGATTTTATATGCACGTGCCCTCTAGTGGAGTTTCCGGTGCTTTACTATTCTTTAGAAAAAAATAATGTATTAAGGTTCTGCAATGTGAAATACAGACTATAATTGTGAATAGAAATAAACTTTACATCGCGCCAAGTTTACTTCCTACTCAACTTTCCAATATTCATGGAAGCAATTTCTAGTGTTTAACATTATTAGCTAATCCAAACGGACTCGTAATGCACTTTTAGACTAAATTGTTTTACTTTACAACTGATAGATTTTCCCTCTTCAGTCAAGACCGACTAAAATAAATCAGATCTTAAGGCAGATATTGATAACTGACAATATGGCGGCAATTGTGGGGGAAACAACACGGCGTGCTTCTGCTTTCGTTATATGTAATATTGTTTGCAACGTTGAAGAGATTGTTAGCTAAACAAATGCTACGCAGTATTTATTTTCTAGATTCTCTAGTAAGTTCTTTATAAGTGTAAGATGTTCTTGTGATAGGTCGTACCTGTTGTGTACTAGGATGTAAAGCCAATTATGGCAAAACATACGATAGTTCAACATTTAAGTTTCCCAGAGAAAGAGCATTAAGGAATAAATGGATTGAACTGATTCACAGAGATGGTTTTGAACTGAACGATAAAACTGTGGTATGCATTAAACATTTCAAACCTAAGTTTGTGGTTAAGATAGACGTTTGTTTCTATGGAAAATAGTGAGCTTATCCTTGTGCCGGGAAACATATCAAAACTACAAATTATGCATTTGCAACCATCTTTTTAAATCAACCTTCTTTCCACACATTACCAGTTCCTAGGGAAAAAATAATTCTGAAGAACGTGTTCAACAGCTGTTGGAACTAAATGAAGCTAATTTCAATTGTTGGTGCGAAAATGACAATATACCTGACTTTCAGCATTTTAAAAGAGAACCGCAAAAAACGAATGTTCATCCATTTATACTTTCACTGAAAGATGACTTAGAATTACAAGTGCTTAACAAAAAATGTGTGTTTACCTAAAAAAATACTCAATAGATATTACAGCTTGGGAAGCAAGAGGATTTGAAATGACAAATGGACGAAATTCGACAATCTGGTGAGTCACCTAAATGGCTTCACCGATAACTCTATTGGTACCATTGACAAAATTATAGGTAATAATTCTAGTTAATGTTCTCAAACAAGCACTGAAAGCTGGTACTGATTTTGGTGATGATGTAGCCTCCCTCTAAAATAGAATTTATTTTGGAGCAGTTACAACTTGCAATAACAAAACAAATTAGGTTTTCTCCTGAGCTTTTGATATAGGCACCACCATTTCCTGGTGCCTACCATCACTTGAGAAAAACAAATGTGGTAACGTTACCTCATCTTACCTATAAGGCAGTTTCTATGCAAAATGGGTCCAAATAAACCTTGTATTGGTCCATCACAGATAGCTTTTTGAAGGAAAAAAGTAAATTTCTTCAGGAACATGATAAGGTCAGTGATGCTAGATAAAGTTTATATTAACTCAAAATTCTCTTATAAGGCAGGAAAGATATTTATGTTACTGAGAGTACTTCAGATGCTACTGGAGCAGGTACAATGTAAATTTTTATGGCATCATCTTTATATTCTGATTATAAAGAAGTAATGTCTTTCGTTCGTGTAAAAATGTTAATTCTGATACACTATTGGAAATGACAATTGAAATATTAAAGATAATGCATGAGCTTGAATATGATGTAATATGACTGGTAACAGATAACCAAGACACCAATAGGAAAATGTATCGGCTTGTGTGTGGTGGCACTTTACAGCCATCTATTACAAATCCAATCGCTCTATCGAAAACTCTTTTTTTGGCAATGTTCACTTGCTTAAGTGTATCAGAAATAATTGGTTGAATTTAAAAATGTATAATTCATATTGACGAAACATTTACTTTCATTAATGCCTTACTACAGAGCGACGAAGGAAGTGCTGCACATAAATATAATGTCAGTGAAGCAAATTTTTCAGTTTTGAGGAACCTGTTTTATTGTTTGAAATACAAGCTGTTAAAACTTGACCTGAACCTAGTAGAAAGGCAGTATATCCAACGTCTACTGAGAGACAGAATGTTTTCCTTGCACTCAGTGTCTGGTTCTAAAAATGTGAGAGTAGGTACTAGAAATTTTGAAAAGTCAGGGATTGAGATTTCTGATAGCACTATTCATTTGTAAAATTAATTATTAAATAGTGGATAGTTTCTAATGTGCAGCATCCCATGAAAGACAAATATACATCATATGACAATGCTAACCCAATCACTGAACCCAATGACTCCAAAGTTCTGTTTCTTGAAAATTTAAAAATATATGTTGATATCTGGCATACATAGCATACTCATGGAAAACTAACCAATGAAACATATTGCTTTGTCTCACGCACTTGCAACCACAATTCAATATGCAAATATATTTTTAATGCATACAACTGGTCCTACATTCTTACAGGAAAATTGCACACTAATGCTTTAGAAGCAAGATTAAGAGCTTATAGAAGGCTAAGGTGGCTGCACATATAATCTTTCAGTCGAGCAAATCTTTAAATCCGAGAGGAAACTCAAAGGAATAGGTCCAATAAACCTCAGATCTACTAAACATTGTGAATTTACTTTAAATGATTTTGCAGCAGAAGTAAATTACAGCATAAAACACCAAACATGAAAACTTAGATAAATTAGAACCTGCTCTAGAGGAACTAGCAAACATTCCCCTAATGGATGAAGATTTGAAAGTCTTGGTTTGTATTGCTAACTACACTAGCAAAACAGTACTTGAAAAGCTGAGGAAAGGTAGATAATGTGAAGAAAGGTTACAAACCAAAGATGAAATTTTGTTGCAGTGTGAAAGCGAAGAAGGTCGCGAAGGCCACATAGCTGGCCGGGAGGACTCGGAGCGCTCACCACGTCCCACTCTCCAGTACTGCACCCCACCAATGACGGCTGTAGTGGACAGAGGTGTAGGGCGCAGTGGCTGGGTGGCAAGCCTTGGCCCTTCCTGGCCTGTTGCGCTGGGATTTAATTTTCAGAAACCGAAGAACTCCTTTCATATTTCAACCAACTGAATCGTGGGGGATTAAAGTGCCCCTCTTGCATTATGATTTACTTGTCTGGCAACATATATAAACCTTTTCAAGTTCTAATGAGTAGCACATATGAATCAGAATTTCTCAAACTTGAAAATCGATGAGATGCAGTGCTTGCCTTAGGAACTGAATTGTGTGAAAATCCTGAGTGATGTGTGCAAATGTGGCTTTACTTTAAAGGCAATAATCAAGAAAAGTATTAAAGTGCTTTCCAATATCTTTATTAATAATTGTGGAAACCTCTTGAATAAAAAGTGTGTTTCAAACGAAACTGCTCGAATACTACTAAAACAAAAAAGAAAAGTTCACGAAAACATTGCAGCAAAAATGACACAACGCAAAGAGGCCAAGCTGAGCAGCAAATAAATCCAACCGGTACTCAAAATAAAATTACCAAGTTACGAAATCACAGTGACCAGAATTAATTGCATGTTTTGTTTATGGTGAGACTGTACGCGCTATCTTACCCAAGTTAAATTGTACAACTTGTCGACCTATTTTCTCTAACTTTTACTGCATATTAAATGGTCTTTAGAGGATATACTAATCTAAAATTAAGTTTGTATTTTCAGTGTGAAGCAATTTGTGTTTTTCCCCCTTGATCATCATTTTTTACTTGATCTGTTTACACAAAAACATCATAAAGTGGAGGTCATTAAATCAAATACTGTGTTGGTATATCCACAGCATTTCTGAAGTTAGTTTTATAATATGTAAAAGTTTCATGTGCATGTCTCCAATAGTTCTTGAGAAAATGGGGCAAACGTAAAAAAACTGATTCTGAGAAAAACAGACTTAAAGTATCCAACGGAAAATATATCTTACAATTTACTCTTCTAACCTAACCTCTCCACCACATAAGCTATGTGACAGTTTCTTTTACTGCTCTTTGTAAAATGCTTAAATATATCGCAATATTAGATTTGGTACAGTCTTGAACATAATTTATATTAATATTTACGTTGGTTTGTAATTTTCGTTTTGAAGCACTTGGAGCAGTTCCACATGGTCGACGGCCATATGGTTGGGTATCATTATTTTCATTGCCATCTACGGGCAAGGACACAGTTCTGTAGAATCTATTATCCTAATTCTTATGTTTCTTGAAAAAACTTTAGGTTTTGTCATCTTTTTACACCATTACACGTTCAATTAGATAAATTCTAGAGACACAGTTGCTGACAAATTAACCTCAAACCACAGAACAACAGGCGCAAGGGAATCGTTAGTTCCAAGGACAAAGGAATACAGTCATGTCAGCAAAGTTAATCTAAAAAACAAGCTATTTTACTGTCTCCTAGGTGCAACAGTTCTACACTTATTCCAAATTCTGTAAATAGATGCAGAGCAAGCTTGTAAACAAGTCGTATTAGCGTACCGGTGAAAAGCTTGCCATCTTGGTTTCCACAGAACACCTAGTAGTTGGTTTCTGTGTTGTGGTCTGATTTATTGTAGTCGGTCTTGCTTCAGAAAAATTTGTTTTCACTGTTGTCAACCTTACAACTTTGCAATATACTTATCTTTTTTTGGAATTGTACCCGACCTGGATGTTTTCTCATTTGTCCTAGCATCAGATTTTCAAATTACCTCTCCTAACCACGACTGCTGAACCTTATCACATAAAATATACAAATAACTGAATCTTCCACAGTCAAGATTCTCTTATCGATTAACTCCACCAAAGATTGATGTCTTAATTCAGAAGATAAATGAAAACCAAACTATTAGGTAGTGTCATCTATAGCGCGCTGTTTTTGGTTATTAAAGTTCTGATACTTTTCGGTTTGGTCTCAGGTCACTTCAAGTTTGCTAATATATTTAAAAAATAACTACCGAGATAGTCATTGCCATTGGTTTGAATTGACCAATACATATTCAAGTAATATCTTGTAATAATCACCTTTCAGTTGTTTCTCGCGATATCATGCAGGTTATTTAAAGTACAGCATACATATAAAGATGATGTCTGTCAACATTTTACTGCAGAGTTACTTCCAGAACGTACATCCTCTTGTGCCTAGAAGAAGTGTTTAATGAATCTGACTCTGTAAACATTTATCTTGATTTACGTACTTGAAAAATAGTAGAAAAAGAAGCTTTTGTTGAAACTACATAAACAATAATGACTGGAAAAAGTGATGTAAATGTCACAAATAATGCTTTTCTAATACTTTTGTACCATAAACTGGGGCTACTTGGGACACTTTGAAGGTTCAAATGCTTGCCATTTACATATGAATGATAGTTGTGGCAACTTAACTCCTTTAAAACTTGGGTCTATACCTATTCCATTTAAATATACTTAGCCATTATTGTTACACTTACTTTTACATATGATAACTGTAATATTATGTGTCCCAAATTAGACCCATGTATGGGGTAACTTGGGACAACAGTCTAAACCCCACCACAATCTCAAATTGGACCCTTTGACTATAACTTGGGGTACTTCTAATGCAGTATTACACTATAAAACCATGCTTGAATGCATAGTTTGAGGTTATGAGTTAAGGTACTGGTCAACTTGAGTGACTTCGGAGACTTTTTGCATTTCTTTTCATTTTATTTAAGTGTGTGAATGGGATCAGGGTTATTCTATGTAGGGTAACATTTGTTACGATCTTAGCGAATAGTATGACGTATTCTGACTTTTGTATATAATGTATTTGAGGTTTTTTTTAAAAATATTAATAGTGTCCAATGTCGCCCGGTATAGTGGGGTGACTTCGGACGCACATGTTATTCTTACGATATCCGAAGATCGTCGTCCTAACGTGTTACTTATTTTAGTACACTTATTTTAGTTTTAAAAATACTTTCAGGTTCTGTTTTAATGTATAATAGTTTAAAATAGTATAAACACAAAAAATTACATCTACAATCCACTGAATTCAGTAAGAATACAAAAAAGACATGATTCATTAGATCAAATTACACCAATAAATAAGCCAACATATTTTAAGTGAATAAAAACTTTAAAAGTTGGTGAAATAACACTGTAACATATCTGATACAGTTTATTACAGTACATCATGTGGAAATACAAAATTTTCCTTCTCTTTCTTCGGCACAGGCAGCAATTTTATTATTTGATCTTTAGAGATGGTGTCCTCGTCAGGAACTTCGGGAAACATAAATACACTTTTGCTGTTGTATGGGCGCAAAAACTTCACATCAACATCTTTGGCACCGATATTTGTTGCAACACCAACATACTGCCTTACACGAGTCTTCTCGAGTCGGAGAGTTTTGCCCGCGACTGGTCCATATCCTGGCTCCCTCGTTAGCTGGACCTCACATCTGTAGATGGGGACAAAAAGCATAGATTTATCGCAACACAAAAAGTATTATTGTGTTCTCTGTTGATGCATACTCCTACTGGCCGAGGGCAGTGAAGCTTCTAAACCAGAATATAGTCTTCACCTATGCATACTCATGTCAACCAAAGTCAAGGGATGAAGAACATAGACAGCATCAAGACCTATGTTAAACATACGTTACCCTATTCTTAAATAAATTTAATCCAGATACAGACAGAGAAAGAGATGTAAGGTCCAACGACAAATGCATACTTATTAATTGGCTAAGAGTCATTCATCAGCTGCACTAAGGAAATAGAATAATAGTTTTATTTTGTTAAAACAGTCACGCTGCTTCAGTTTACTCTAAAACTTGCCTTGAATGTTCATCGCCAATTAACTGAATTCAATGGAGGTGTAAAGGAAATACTGTGTTCCACGGAAAAATTCAATGTCGAGGTTTCACCGGAAATAGATATTTTTAAGCCTCCTGAATAAGAAAAGGCATTTCTAGAAAAAGGTGCGCGCGCGCATCCCTGAAAGACAACAAACTTTGATTTTTAACCGACTTTTCGTTTTTGAGATATACTGTGCACAGACAGACAGACACACGCGCGCGCGTGCGCGCGCGCACACACACACACACACACACACACACACACACACACACACACACACACCACAGACCTTTTTCTAAAAATGTTTCTTTTTTTTTGTATTCAGGGAGCCTCAAAACATATTCATGGTGAAATCTCGACATCGAATTTTTGGGTGAATTCAATACTTCTGCTACTTTACTAAAAGTAGTAGAGAATGTAAAATAAAAAAATAAAAAAATAAAAAAAAACAGCCAAAGAATAGAAAACAATCATTCCATTTAATTAATTTCAAATTGACTTTTACCAACTTGGAAAATAAAGGTCCTCTTCAGATACAAGGAGGAAAAAGGATGAAGGGGGAAACTGATGAAAAATTGATAATAGCAATAAATTGTTACAAAACATAAGACTTTAATTGGTTCAGCTGATAACGGAAACATATACCTCATTAAGAATATAGTTTAAGATATACCAAGCTGCCTGCGGTCAGTTTAAAAAATATGCTAACTATTAATTATATGCGAGAACATAGACCGTATCGAGGAGCATGAAATTCAGAAATAGAGTGTACGAAAATAATTATACGTCCCGGAGACCGAACTAGAACCTGAGCTTTAGAAGAAAGAGTAATCTTTACATACGTGCGGTATGGATGAAAAGTAGCTGGAAGAAATGTATGAAAAGGTTTTGTACTATACAAATAGAATATATTTGGTAAAGTGAAAGTTGGCAGCTGTTTTGTCCATGGGTCAGTGCACAAGCTGACTAGAGATCCTCATCATGATGAACTTGGATTACATGTTCGACAGGAACGAGGGGGCGAGGACTCGAACATCGGAAACTACAATAAGCCCTGGTGTGTAGTGTGCATTATCCAATAAGCCTATTTGTTAGATGATTATGATGCAAGAATGCTGTTTAGCACGGGTGGAGGACCCAATTTTCTGACGGCAGGCGAAGGGTTGCTCGGTAAATATGCAAAACCACGATACGTGATAAGTTGTGAGAGATCAACTAAGCCTGCTTCATCCCGGGATAGGGATGTGGTTATGTTGTGGAAATTGCGCTCTTGTGATGCAGTGCTTTTTAAAAGCACCTCTTATAATCTACGAGCATAACGTCAGCTTTAGCTCTCATGATCAGCATACTCTGAATGTGGCATTTTGTTGTAATATTTAATTTATGGTTGCATTTTTTGAACATTATGCTCAAAGCTTCAAGCGCTTTGTCAACCTAAATATCGTGCATTTCTTAAAACCGTAGGAGCAGATCTAATAATTGCTACTTAAAAATCTGTTTTGTTGCACTCTTAACTTTCTCTACTCTTGTACCAAGATTTCTTCCAAATTCTTTATTCCTTTATCTTCTTCAGTTGTTGAGATAAACATTTGCAGAAATTGCCTGATTCCTGGTTTTCTTGTAGGTACAAGGGGAATATGGGAATATTGCCTTTGAGCAATAATCAAATATTTTAAAGCTTTGAAATCCCGTTCTCTTTGCACGGCCAAGGAATAAAAAAGTAAACAACGACCTTCTATTTGAGAAAAGTTAGTGAATTGTAAGGTATATCTCCGAAATAGTTCAGTGCACAAAAATGTATTTGGACATAAGTTTTGTGTATTAACGAGATCTACATTTTTGTACAGTAAGATTTGGTCTATCTGCTACGGGTTACCATCTATGCAGAAGTCATCAAGAGGAAACAGGACCACATAGGTTATAGCGAGTAAATTCAAAATATGTATTTCGTTTGCCACAAAAATATCTTAAACATATTTTAATAAAAATCGCTAGAGCCATTTTCGAGAAAATACAAATTTTTAAGAAAGTTTCCTTTTAAATGGGTGCTTTAAGATGAAGGGATTTTCTTCAAAATATTTGTGTTGCGTTATTGGAAGATATTAAACTTAAATACCAGCTTTGGTTTTGAAGTTACTTTTCGTTTTTGAGTTATGCTATTCACAGACAGGCAGACACACACATCCACACACAGAAACAGTCCTTTTTCTAAAAATACTTTTATTTTTAATTCAGCGGCCCTCAAAACATACTTCTGGTGAACTCTGGACATTGAACTTTTGGGTCGAATACAATACTTCCGCTACGTAATAGAAAACTAAAAATTAACAGTATTTACCCATAGAAGCACTACCAAAGAAGAATCCTTAATTAGTTTAATAATGGGCTTTATTATAGCTTTTCTGAACTTCTTCGTTTCTATCAGTTATGAAAAAGTCTATAATTAATATAATAAAATTGCTCTTACACTACATAAACCACTGAAGGCACGGAGCAAAACAGTTTTGCTTGTTTCTGGTGGAATACCTGCTGATATGAGAGGCCGAGTATAATTCCACTTGTTTTCTCACAAGATGGAGCAAGAAAATAACATTTTAAGCACATACACAGAAGCTCGCGTGCGATTTTGTTAATTTATAAGCATTTATTTTAAGACTTCTGCATTTTCCTCACAGAAAAGTTACTTCCGGTGAATTTTAATTAATTTTGCCAGAAATGGTTTCAGCTCTAAGCTGATATAAAGAGAGGTATGTTCGTGATATATTCAGTATTTTGTTAATATAATTGTATGTATAGTAAGTTAACTGTATCCCTATGTTTGCAAATTGCAAGTATGCCTTCTTGGACCAACAATGAAACTATACTCGCATCGTTTTAAGTACTGTTAAGAATTGTTTCTGAGAAAACAATTGGAGGTCATTTGGTGACACGGTTTGTTAATTTCGTGGTATGGAAAACGTAAGTATATGGTAAAGGAAAAATAATTTATATCCCAAGCATTCTGTTTAAGCAACATTTTTATGAAAACAAAATGTGACGAACAATAGCAGTTTGGTATACGAAAACAACTTGTACATCAGAAGGCTGGTAGGTCACATTACGAAACAGACAGTAAGACTATTTAGCTCCATACGGACACATTTTGAGTAACTTGGATCAAACTCGCCCCGTTACCAATCTTCATTACTTTTACTTCCCTTCTTTTGCATCTTCCTGGACTTGGGTGCGCTAGGCTCTTGCAGGAGAGCTCTTTGTTTACAGGAGTAAAGCACTTTGCGCTGAAATCTCATATTTTCTTAAGGCCCTTCATGTTAGATTTCACTGGTGCTGATGGTAAACAACTACATCTATTTTAACCCTCTTTTGAATTCTGGAGGTTTTGTAGGGCTGGAAGGTTTTGAATGGGTCAGTGCAGGAACGAATGGCGATGACGTTACTCCGCATAGGTCGATGATCGAGCGCACTAATTCAACTGAGGCACAGTCTAGTTATTGGATAGGAAGATAAAGGCCAATCTTCTTGCCACCACCTCTTGGCTTCTTTCCCTCTGATTATCTTAAGCAACGCGTTTATGCAGAGTAATGGCCGAGGAATGTGCGCTCGTATGCGATACAAGTTAGCTGGACGCAGAGTCAAATGTGCAAACAACTGTCACTAGAAGCAAGTTCGAAAACAACGTAATGTAGTACTCTGCGAACTAGTGAAGCGTAGCCTTGCAAGTATATACATACACCAATAATTACAAGACGGGGAACTTGGATAGAGGCCGTCACATACTATGCGGTGCATTACAGTGAAATTGTAAATGTGTCTGTGAGGCAGATTTATCTGCTGTTGTAACTGCAAAGTGTCTGATATCACATGAACTATCTGAAATCCTCAGTTCATATGCAACAATTTTGCAGTGTTGCCTAACGCTATTAAACAACTAGAAAAATGGGTTTGGAATCTGCAAGAGCATAAGCATAATAGAAGACTTAGCTAATTCAATTAATAGGATACCTCATGTGCCAGGTATCGAATAGGTGAAAGCTAAATTCAACAAGTTGCAAATAAAAAAAGTCTGATGTGTTGCACTCACATGACTTTCTCTACTCTGTACTAACCATTCTTATAAACTCTTATTCCTATACCTTCTTGTTAGTTAAGAAAAACATTTGTACAAATTATCTTATTGCTTATTTCCCTGTAGGTGCAAGGAGAATATTAGAATACAGTAGGCTTTGTGCGATAGTCAAATCATTTAAAGCTTTGAGATTTCGTTCTTTTTCCACACTTAACATATAAAGTTTAACAACGATATTCCATTTCACGCAAGCTTTAAGTTTTCCGAAGCTCCCAAATAACAAGGAATATCTCTGAAATGGTTCACCCTACAAGAAAAGTTATTGAGACATGAATTGTGTATTTTAGCAAGATCTACATTTTTGTATAGTATGCTCTGGTCTATCTCTAACGGTTCACCAGTTATACAAAAGTCGTCCATAGTAAATACTACTACAGAGGCTATAGACAGAAAATTCAAGATATACATTTCATTTTTCATAAAAATATCTCAAACACATGACATTTTAATCAAAATCGTTAGAGCGATTTTCAAGAAAATCAAATTTTTCGAAAAATGTTCCATGTAAAGGGGAGTTTAGGGTGGGGCTATTTTCTTCAAAATCTTCGTGTCGCATGCTTGAAAGGCATTAAACTTAAATACCAACTTTGGTTTTTAACTGACTTTTCATTTTTGAGTTATGCTGTCCACAGGCACACAAATGGACCTTTTGCTAAAAATGCCTTTTTTGGATTCAGGGGGTCTCAAAACATATATTTCCGGTGAAATATCGATATCGAATTTCTAGATAGAATACAATACTTCCCCTAATTACCAGTAGAGAAAGTAATATTGGATCTCAAGCTATGTGTGGAATTTTGAAAATGAGTAAGAAGGAAAACATGCCAGAGGACAGAGTATAATTCTTTAAATTTGCACCTCTAACATCATGTGACGTAGAAAGAGGTTTTTCATTGTTTAAAACTGCTTCAGTGATAGGCGTCGAAATTTCCATTTAATAATTTACTAGTGTACATTGTAACGCAGTGTAATGCACTCTGTGATGATATTATAGTTAATAAATAACAGTATGTATAAGCGTTTAAGTGCAATAATTGCACAATGCTTGGTTTAGGATGTTTGTAGGTTGTGCTGCAAAGAGGCGGTTTTCATGGTCAGGCTGTACCTACCTGCAGTTGTTTACGTGCGCGAGTGATAACAGTAAAGTCAATGTGCAGTATACATATGGAAAAACGCACACGCCTCTACCCTTTAGTACAGAAGAGCTAGAAGATCCAGAGAGCCTTCGCCGACGTATTACGGTGGCTGCAGATCCATTACACCCGCCATGTCACACTGATCCAGAACTTTCATTCAGCGGCGCACACACGTGTGCATTAATCACGAAGTGATGAGGTCGAGCACTTGCTTTGTTTGAAGAGTCGTGTTTGAGGACCAGAACTCTGTTGAACAAAACGGGTCGTCTCAGGGCCATACCAACACGACAAGACGTTACCTACCTCTACATATGGGCCTGCAACAAACAAACAAAAGTGTCAAACTATTAAAACCTCCATGTTCAATTGTGATGTGTAATTTACGTTCTGTCTGTCTGACAACAGATGTGTATAATCCTTATTTCATCTACTTCAAATGCACTTATTCTCGTTTAAAGTTACGTATTTGTGGCATACCAATAAGGAAACACTAAACAAAACCTTAAATGCAAATAGAGAAAATAATTGCAATAAGTAGATCATAATAGTGTTAAACATATTGTTAGTTTAAACCTAGACTATTTATGAATGTGACAACACAGTAAGAAAGCAGTAAAACTGGTGGTTCAAACCCCTTTAGAGAGGACGGGTTATTTACAAATTACTCGCTCGTTTCAACTGTGCTATCTAGAAACATGAGTAATGTAAAGTCAATTTAACAGAACATGCAGTATTTACTTGACACAGTGTACATTTTCTGTTATGCAAACCTCTGCTGTCTAATTTGGAATGTATTAAAAGGCAGTTCTAGCTCATCTGTTATATTATCAGTAATTTCGTTGAGTGTGCAACCAAGCTCATCCATGTTGCACACTTTGGGTAGATCCTACCACAAGGGCCGATGTTTTCATGTTGCAGCATTGATTATGGAAACCAAGTGGCACGGCTCAGGCGCTAATATCTGTTTCCTGTGTCCGGGAGATCGCGGGTTCTGTCCCCGCGCCCGACCTTCTTGACCTATGGTTTGTTTTGGAGGTTTCCCCGGCTCGCCAGGCGAATGCTGGAAAGGATTTCCATATCGTCCGAATTTCCTCTCCCTCCATGTAGTTCCATTAATAATTTCATTTCACCCTTCATCCCTGGGGTAACTTAAAGCAATTTAAAACAAAATATCCGTCAGGAAATTGCCAACATTTCTCAACGTGAACTACGGCGAGTGATGGATAATTTACTAAAGAGGTGCCAAAAATGTCTGGATAACGACGGTGGCCAGTTTCAGCATCTGCTTTAATAACATTTATTCTGTAAAGCCTTTAAAAGTGGTTTTAAAACTGTTGTAAGGTTTTATCTGCGCTGTTCTATGACAGCAGCAGTCGGCGACGAGCGCAGAGTAACCGTACAGACAAAACACAGAGCAACCGGTTCACAGTCTTTTGGATTGCCCGTTATTTGGAGACCAAATTTGACGGGCCGGCCTTATAAGCCGAGTAGACATTATAAGAAGTAAGGTAGTCGAACTTCTTTTACCACATTCACGCGGTGGCGAGTGTAGTACCAACTAGCAATAATGAAGTCATTATAATGAAATAAACTAGTACTGCATTCATTCAAAATTGAGCAGGTAGTGCATGTGCAGGAACAACCCATGTGCTGAAACAGTCAAGGAGAGACCTCAGGGTAACACCGAACGTCCTCAAACCCCCTGTGTCTGCACCTTGTACATACATACATTCCTATAGTTACGGTGGTACACTTTCTCTCTAGGTCACTCCCGCCACGCACGTTAGGGGCAGGAGGTAGAACATAAGTTTTGTGGGCAGAAACATTGGATACCTGCCTTTTCAGTCCAGCACTGATTGTATAGAAGGAGCCTAACCTTCTCCCACAACAATAGAGACACAGGGGTGTGTATTCATATTTCATATGTGACTATTTCAAAATATTTCTTTCTGTTTATTTAAGCATGAGACAAGATAAACAAAATACTATATAAGTGTTACCCAAAGTATGAGCTGACGACTGCAACGCCTCAAATTCCAAGTTTGACCGCTAACCTGTCAGATGTGAACCGTCGAAATTGGAACTACAAGCATCTAAGTATGCTATAATATGCTAACTTCAGCAAATGCTTTATGATGAGCTGAATTTTTCTAGAGCTTGTATTTGTTTAAAATCAATTCAATGTACTGTTGCATTATATGGCCGTCTCTAACTCGTTAATTAATAAGTATATGATTTCCTCATCCATGACAAGGCCTGCCGCCCGACGGTTGCGTCACCCCCTCGGCCCAACACAGGCGTCACGATGGGGTACAGTGCTGGAGGTGGGACGTGGTCACTGCCCCGTCCCTCCCGACCAGTTATGCGGTCTTCTCGATCAGGGGCCGCTACCTTCTAATCAAGTAGCTCCTCAGTTGGCCCCTCAGGGACGTAAAGTGAGGTACCCCGGACCAGGTCTCCCAGTGGGAGAAAATCCTCACACCGGTACCGGAAATCGAACCCGGGTCTCCCGTTTGGGAACCAGCAGCGCTAAAGAGACGACCAGTATATATGCGTATGAAAGTTAATACATACACTATTTGATGCATACGTATGGGTCGCTCGAAAATAAATACATTTTTATTAATTTGTCTGTATATACCTCAACTGTAGGTTTTTTTTTCGGGTTAAAAATAACCATTTCCAAGAATCACGTATATGTTGGTAATTCTGCGAGCAAGAAGGCAAATATTATTTTATTTTAGAGCACAGAAGCAAACATACCCTGCGTTATTTCATACTTTCAGCGCTACTATTTTATTTTATTTATTCTATTTGAGCGTCAAATGATATCCATTCATATCAGTGAGTCAGCACATGAAATTGATCTTGTATTTCAGTATTAATGCTGCTCTTCTAGTTTAGGTGAGTTAATAACTTTCTGCATTGTATCACCAAATCTGACAATAATTCTGAGATACTTTTTGTTCAACCTTTTAGATTAATTTATGAAATTGTTAGGTGTATTCTATTTATAATGCACCCAAAATGGTAAAGTGAATTAAACATACTAGTAACTGATTCATAATTAAAAATATACAACTACCTATTGAGGAATATACGACCTTACAGCAACTGCCACTACTAATGGAGCAAACAGTAGTTGAAGACGGTGCATGGTGCATTAACGATACCACGTTCCACTTTATTTTGAAAAGTTTGTATAATTTTAATGTTATATTTCTTGATCTCCAAACCATACATCCAAATAAGTTTTAATAACCGCATATCTAAAATAAATTTATATGAATAGTGTTGAGAATAATACCAAATTTGATATTATTTAGTCAAATTTTCGTTTTCACAAACACACATATTTACACATTTTTTGTAAAATCAGGGAGTCCCAAAACGTTTACCTAGTCAAAATATATTAACCACTATCACATGATGGAGAAAGTATAAATGTTAGTCTGATTTCAGGACTTATTTATCAGCACCTTTTTGCTGTGCTCCCAGATTTCTGACTTCTTAAATGCTGACTTTGCGAAGTATAAACCAGTTCTTTTTCTAACCAATGGACTTTCTTCTTTTTATCTCCGCCAATTAGATTTCCTTCTGTTCATATTGCATACAGTTAATTTTGTTTGTAGGATCAACAGCAGGAAAATTTAGAGAAGCGGAATAACTCTGCTACCCTTTTGGCGTACACAAGGCTTCTGCCGTGTTTGTGTACTTTACATATGCAATATCAGTGATTACTCCGCCAGTATTAGTTTACCTTTTACGCTAGTCAAACTCTCTAACAGCGGATTAAAAAAAATATAAAAAGCCTGTTCCATCGTTCAGTCCTAAATATCCAATTTATGCAAACCTCACATAATTCGCTGAATCCCTCGACCGACCACTTCCCACTATAATGAAGAAACTAACAGCTGATGAAAGCATACAGGTGCCGTTAATTATAATTGCTTTGTGTTAACACAACAATGCCCTGATAATAATGAGTTCGGTAAACAAAATTAACACTCACAGTGCAACCTCATTTGCTTCATCCCTATTAGGACGCTTTGACTTACTGAGAGTACATTTTATTTTATTAACTCGTGCATTATTCGGCTTTAAATACGCTGCTAAAATATGCCTTATAAAAACAGTAAAATTCTTCAACAGCTTGTGTTTAGATTTGTGTAATTCGTTTTGATGGTGATCGTATTATGGTTCAATGAAGGGTGAAATTTGTTCTCATACTAGGCAAACATACCAACATAGTGATGTAACTTGCTTTATTAAATTGCTTTGACCGTTGAGTAAAAGCTTCCTGACACTATCAACAAAATTATTTAAAATTATAAAAAACATAAGTGCGCCAACATGTAATTTTCAGTTTTACGACCAAATGACCTAACGAAGATATGACCTTATCGGATCCTAGGACTGAAAATTCTGTTTTCTACAATTTTAAAGGTAATTATATGAAATTTGCTACAGAACTTAGCTGTATCGTATATCTATGTGTAACCTTCAGCTGAGTTTGATAAGCAGTTTAGAGTTATAAACATTTTAATTACGTTTTAATGCTAAATTAATGTTTATTTTAAATAGGCACATGTGCATGACAACTAACCTTTTATGCCTTTTATACCAAATATTTTTTTTTTCATAAATAGGATTAACTATTAGTTTGATGCTACAGACTTACTGCTGGTGTGTTTAAACCAGCGCAAAGTTCGAGAAGCAAAATCGGAACTGAAAAATTCAACGCCACTGCCGGGATTGGAACCACAGAGACCACAAAGGGAATCTCACATCAGGGGAATTACCCCAAGGGCGACTTGCAGTAGTAAGTACCTTATGTTCCGGGATTAAATAACCTTTAGATGGCAATTATTATTCATTTATGCCAAAACACTTACTGTTGTGGTTTTTAAACATACAAGCCGTGTGTGGGCAATGTTTGAGAGGTAGAACCTGAACTGAAAAATTGAACCATGTCTTTATGTTAAGAAACATAAAAAAACTATATTTGTTATGTTGTCAAAATTTTTTTCAATATTTTTGCACTTGCGAAAACTAACTATGGAAAATGAACATCACTATATAAATAATAACTGAGGTTTTACACATTGGTATAAAGTATATTCATGTCAAGTTTGACCAACATAGGAGAAAAACTCCTTCGCATGCTCCAACATACATATTGAAAAAAAGTATATTTCAGAAAAATGTATTTACACCTTACAGCATAGAATATTTTACCATGATATATAAAACTGTCCTGACACAAAATTCCAAACATCTTTCAATTGCTTTTCTGCCTCCTCCTTGAATTTAGAAGGTTTCTCCTTGCTATACGCTGCTTTCTCCTGCTCGGTTGATAAATAATTATTACAGGTGAATTCATTAGGTGTATAGTACTCCAGGCAAGTTTCCATGTCCATTGTTTACGCTATTTAGACGAGAGATGCACTCTTATAAAACCTGCAACTGTCACAGAGTCATTAAAGTGCAAAGTTAAGAAAAATCAAAGACGAGGAAGAGATATTTGAAATAATTGCAGTTTACTCTAAACATTTACGTCATTAGGTATTAAAAAGCACTCAGTACTAAAGACGAAGTTATAATTGCAGTTAAAATTTCAAATATATTTAGACATAAAAACAAAGTGATTTTTTTGGCAGGAGCGCTATATTTCCACGTGGTGTACCTTGGGGAAAACTGGAGTCATTTGGGGATTCACCTCTTTTTCGGGAGAGAGAGAGAGACACAGAGAGAGAGAGAAAGAGAGAGAGATTTCCATATGGTTTACCTGAAAATGCAAGTCAAATGAGGATTCGCCATTTCTTTTTTTGCAGAGAGAGAACGCGAGAGCGATAGAGATTTTCGTATGGTCTTATCTGGAGTAAAAATGAGAGTCAGTTGGAGACTTCAATGTTGTACCCACATGGCGTGGAAACCATACGGATACTGAAAGACCAGTGGTTGAAATCTCAGTTATGGCATTGAATTCTTCAGGCTGATTCTGTTTTTACAACCTTCTACTGCACGCACTTGTAATTTCTTTAATATGGAAGTACTCTTCGAGGATTATAAAGAGATGGCCTTAATGTGACTATTTATAGGAAAATATTATTAATTCCGGAAAGAATGACAGTTGAAGCTGACTGTTGCGGAAATTGCAATTAATATTTTATAAAGCCTTCTTTTACAATGTTTCAAAGTATTGCAGCATTTGTAAGATCTTTATCAGAAAGAGGTTACATTAATTTCTATAAGTTTACATTTGCCACAGTTTAAATAATGAATTATGGTCCCTATAAAAAGAAACAGTAAAACATCTGGGTGCTCATCAAGTACTGCTAATTTGCAGGAACAAGGTTTACCAAGCTTGCCTACCCTAAGCCCAAAAACCACGTATTGCTGATTAAGCTGTAAGTTTGTAAAAAATGCACCCAAAAGTGAAATCCTTGTTACTTCTGTCCACTACTTAATTGAATCACAATAACAACATATTTGCTACAGATGTAGTAAAGTTGAATTCGTAATTTTTACCCGTTAACAATTATTGCTGAAATATTGCTTTTCAAAACTGCGAGGTGAGCCGATGATTGCCATGTCCTTTGCACTGCAAGGGGAGCATATGATAAACATAATTCTCATACCATCTGTATAAGAACGGTCGAGGATTAGGGGCTTCTTCGCGCAGATCTAACTGAACTTAACATTTACTTCTGTGAAAAATAGTACATATACTGGGGAAGGGTTATCTTTAATTCTATAACTGTTTTTAAGGAGATAGCCTAGGGTCAGGTTTTACCAATATGTGTTAAGGGCTTTAAATGCTTTAACTTTAAACTTAACAGAACCATTGTTTCAACAATCAAGTAAGGTGTAAGACTCAATTGAACATTACCTACACTTTCCTATGATAGTAATGAATGTTTAAAGTTTTAGGAAGCATTTTGCGTATTATATATAGAATGATTTAAAATAAATAATATCGTATAAAGCTTTATTTAGTAATTTGTTGATTTTTTAAATTCATATTGTTTATTATATACAATTTTGAAGCTCTGTATATAACCAACAAACTAACTGTCTGCGATATTACTGATAAGAGCTAGAGTGCAACACAAGCTAAAGACATTATCAGTGTAAGTAACATACGCATTTAGGATAATAACAGGCAGATTCCCAGATAAGTTACACAAATACAGTTACGTAGAGCACATACTCATACCAGACAGTGGAAAAAGAAGAAATACATTTAAAAAATCTGATGACTTGCACTCAAATGATTCTCTCCAGCCCTGTGCTAATCATTCCTATAAACTCTTATTCCGCTATCTTCAAGTTAGTTGAGATAAACGTTTGCAGAAATTATCTTATTGTTAATTTTCTAGTAGGTGGAAGGGAAGTATTGGAATACAGTAGGGGATAATTGAATCTTTAAAACTGGCTGCAGTTTTGAAATTCCGTTTTCTTTGCACGGCCAAGAGATAAAAAATTGAATAACGACCTTTCACCCGAGTAAAGTTTAAGTATTGCAAAACTCACGCAAATAACAAGGGATATCTCCGAAATGATTCACTCCAGAAGAAGAAATGTATTTTAGATATAGCTTGTGTGTCTTAATGAAATCTGCATTTTTTGTACCTTAAGATTTGGTGTATCTCATACGATTTATAGTTATGCAAAAGTCATCAAGAGTAAACTATAGCCAGAAAATTCAAAATACACTTTTAATTTGCCAAAAGAATATATTAAATCATTTTAATCATAATCATTAGAGCCACTTTTGAGAAAATAAATCAAAATTTTTGAAAAAGTTTCCATGTAAAGGATAGTTTAGAGTGGAGGAATTTTCTTCGAAATCTTCATGTCGAGCTTTTGAAGGATACTAAATTTAAATAACAACTTTCACACAGACACACACACACACACACACACACACACACACACACACACACTGAATTTTTTTTCTAAAAATACTTTTTACTTTTCTTTCTTTCTTATTCAGGGGGCCTCAAAATATCAAAATATAATTATCCGGTGAAATCTTGACATCAAATTTTTGGGTCGAATAAAATACTTCCCCTACTTACTATAAGTAATAGAGAAAGTAACATGCGTTACACTCATATGACTTTCTGTATCTACCTGCCTCGGGGTTGACACCACGCAAAAATTGTTTCAAATAAATTGTATTTTTAAGAGAACCTTAGTTTCTAACATTCGTGTATTTCTGATAGCTTAACAGTGAAAATTATAGAAACTTTATTGGGCATGAAGAGGACTTCACAGGCAATTAAAGATATACATTTTATTTTCATGTACATATCATAACTTAGAGAATTTTAATCAGAGGAAATCCAAAATTTGGAAAAATTGTCCATGTAAAGGTACCTTGGGGTAGCGGGATTTTCTTGAAAACCTTGGTATCACATCTTTATAAGATACAGAAACTAAATCCCGACTTTTTATGAATTGGGTGTTTCGTTTTTGAGCTAAGTTGTTCTCTCTCTCTCTCTCTTTCGCTCTCTCTCTCTTTCGCTCTCTCTCTCTCTTTCTCTCTCTCTCTCCCTTCCTCTCTCTCTCTCTCTCACACACACACACAACACAAATATATGCTCAGGACCTTTTTCAAAAAATGTTTTTTTAGTTCAAAAGGCCTAAAACGATTTACTTGCGGAGAAATCCTGATATCGAATTTTTGGGTGAAATGAAGACCTGTGCACATTACTTACGTGGCTCAGAAAGTGAATAGAAGATTTCAAGCCTTTAATAATACAATATGCGTTGTTGCTATGCGCATTACAAAGTATAACTATAATAATAAATAAGTATAAACTACTATATTGCTGTTTTCAAATGTTTTGAGTATATCAACAGCGACATAATAGAGAAATAGCTTATCGGTAGGTTACTCCAGATGGTCTCAAAGGTTGACCTGCCGGCTCATATCTCTCTATAGGGGTGGGGAGCGTAATGTGTATGTAAGCCCCAAGAAAATATAATTACAACATTTCTCTTAGACTTGGTCGTAAGAAACTAATCTCAATGTAAATAAAACAACATTAGCGTTATAAATAGGCGTCATATTACTATATAATGAAATTAAAGTTTAAACGTTTAAATAATTTTAATATACCACGTTTCTTAAGTTATTTATAGAGGCACACGCATGCGCGTAGTAAAATTTCCAAATTGTTTTTATTCAGCGAACATGAAAGCGTATATTTGATGTGAAACTGGAAGGTTATGTGGTTTTCACGACCTGGGGCCGCTACTTATTTATTCAAGTAGCTCCTCAATTGACCCCTCAGGGACCTAACGAGGCTTAGCGCACCCCAGATCAGACCTCTCAACGGGGGAAAAAATCACATTCTAGTGCCGGGGATCGAAACCGGGTCCCCCAGGCCAGAGGCAGGCCCGCCACTACTTCGCTAAGGAGCGTTCAAATATAAGTAATATTACAGATGAAATTAAGGACTATCAAAAGAAATTGCAGGATCATGCAGAACAGAATGTCCATTGACAGACCCCTAAGACAAGTATACCCGTTGGGAAGAGTGGTCTGGGTCGAGCAAGAAGAAGATGGAAGAATGCAATTAGTCTCGTAACGCGACAGCAATGACCCATTCTTGATAGGAGGAGGAGGAGGAGGAGGAAGAAGTTGCTTACATGAACGCACAAGAAATGTTTGCTTCCTGAATAATCACTAAGAACAGGATTTTAATGCAAATGTTAATTCGTTGTTACGTTAACCTCCAAGATGTGGGGTTTGTGCGTCTGGCTGTTGTCTTGTATGTCACGGAGACACATCAGCTGATGGCTTATTGTCAGACCTCGGCAGGTAGGATCATATGAAACTGCTACGGTGGGTCCCTAACAGGTATAGGCAGTTCTTCAGTCAAACGAAGTTCCAGGTGGCCACAGAGAGCGCGCCACCAGTCAGTTTCCGCTGATCAGGCAATCCCCCTGGTAGGCGGCCAGCCAACCACAGTGCCAGTCGATCACCGTATTTTTCAGAGCGCAAGCTACGCCGCAGAGCATCCTAACCGGCGACCCCTCTGTCTCTTACGACCTGGAAAGATAGTATTGAGAGAGAGAATGAAATAAATGAATTGAAAGGGAATGATTCGAGGGATGTAAGGCAAATATTCTTCTCCGGTCTGAGTTATTCCATGAAAGCCTACGAAAAAACCCAACGTCGGCCGTGAGAATCCAATCCGCGACCTTCCGAATGCTGGCGCCTGAATCATCCCACACGACTGTGTCTGGCTCACAATTAAGAGGTTCAAAATTAGAATGTGGAACAGTGTAAGTTATTTAGAGGTTTATTTTCTGATACTTTGAGATCAATATCACGTAGTTCTCAGCTTTTGGGATTCCAGGTCCATTTGATCATCGTTTCCAACATTTCGTTCATTCACAGTCTGATTTGAGTTACCATATTAAAGTAGGTAACAATTTATATCTATATGCATAAATATAAATCTTCAAAATTAGTCTCTTTGCTACTGGAATTGTTGACAATGTATTAATGTAAGAGGTACCTATGCTCTTTAAAAGAACAGAAGGTAACAAATAAGTGAAATTGAAGGAATCTTTGCAAGGAAATCTTTTGAACAGCCTAGTGAAATGTCACTAAGAGGAGATCAAGTTGTAGCTTTCGTATACACACCTCTTAAGTTCCTGTGATATCACAGTAATTTGTCCCGCTATAGGAATATCCAAGGATGCAAAAGGAGGCGGCTAACTATGGAAAAGCATTTAACAAACGTAAACTGAGAGCACGAAGAAACGTACCAGTATTTATTATTTAAGGAAATATTTTCTCTGTTCAATATTCATTATTAATTTTCATGAGTTTAGTAATTCATTGCCTTCCACAACAGTAATCTTCTTGATAGATTGTATAGAAGTGCTTTAATTGTATTATATATCTCAACACTCTTTATATGCACATAAATGCATAGATGCATGCTGTGTCTAAAGGTCATGCAAGTAGAACAAACAAGCCTTAATAATTGCTTTTTGTAACTTTGCTTAATGAATCATGTAATGTATTTACTGATTTATAACTTTTTTTTTCTTCGCAGACAATCGCAGAGATAATCAACATAGCTCAAATACCCAGCGTTGCTCGTAATTTGATGATTTTATCCCTCAAATTTTAGACTTGCGTTGGATACAATAAAGAACCCAAAATAAACAAAATAAATTGATAAGAACACCAGGAAAACATTGTGGAAAAGCACTGTTGAGTAATCCCAAATACCACAGGAAGAAAAGCAAGTAGAGAAATCTGTGTGAATGTAAAACGTTGCATTTCTATTTGAATCATATAAAAAATTGAATGAGTTCTTTGCATAAACAAAAGTAGTGAAAGAAATGAGACTGTTTCGTAAAAGAAACGTGTGTAAAGATATAAAATTGTATGCATTGTTTGTAGAAGAGGGAGTAGAGAAATAAGTATATTGTGTTTCATAAATGAAAAATGTGTACTGAAAATCATGTGAATATAATGTGTGGCATTTCTATTTAATCATAGAAAATTGTATGCATTGTCTGTTGAACGACGAATAGAAAAAGAAATGCGATCGTGTTTCGTAAAAAAAGTGAGTAGAGAATACCGCAATATGTTGCATTTCTATTTCTGTCATAGAAAAGTGTACATATTATATGTTGAAGGTTGAGTAGGGAAGGATTTGTGAATAAGTAAAAAGAGCTAGTAGAGAAAACCATGTGAATATTACTTTGTATAGTAAAATGGATAGCACACACACCTTCTCCTCGAAAAAATACATAATATACGTACCGAATTTCACAGTAATCGATCAAGTGGTATATACATACATGTTTTCTTCGCGGACAATCGGAACGATAATCAACAGTAGCGGCTACAAATCACGAGCAATTCATTGGGAATAGGCAGATAAACAAAGTGACAAAGGGAGGAAAAAATGCAATCAGAAAACAAGTGCAGAAGACGATAAGCGACGGAACTATCGCCCGCTGCGAGAGTGTGACAAAAGTTCCAGCGTTTCCCCAACAGATAGCTCTGGCGCCGCCGATTCGGATCCCTTCGAGCAGAAGTGAAAAGATTAGTTGGGCTACACCTCGGGATTGGGGTGCGGGGTTGGGGAGAGGGAACCTCGCGGCGGCGCTAGGGAGATAAGTGGTTAAGTAGCCATGTTTAAAGATGTGTAATACTGTTCCTCTTCTTCTCACACTGCCTGCAAGTGTAAGCTGCTTTCTGCCGCCGTTTGCTTATTCCTTGGGAAAAAATCACCTTCCTCGAGAATGCAGGGAAGAAAAAGGAACTAAGAAAAAGTACACGCATAGCAGCGGCAATGCAATATCTAACTTCCGTGTACCACAGTGGTATTCAAACATTTTTCTCCGTGTACCCCCAAAGAAAATTTTCCATTTCCAGCCTGTACCCCTAAGCCTAGGCCCTAGGCATAGCTCTAGAGTTCAGATTACGCATAAGCATATCTAAAATAGGTTTAAAATGTTATAAATTATTGAATAGAAGAACTATTCTATGCCGGTGTAAAATAAATACAGGAACTGATGCACAGATAGCACATACACAAAACTAAGTGCATTTGTATATGTTTCTGACCTGGCTGAGCTTTACTGGGCACGAGCTCCTGTATTAGAGGCTGAATCTTTGTTAGTGCGATTTACTCCCAGCGCAACAGTCCATGATGGACCAAGGTTTGCTGCCCAGCTGCTGCGTCTCCCATCTCTGCCCATTACAGGCGTCATGAGTGGGATGTGGTACTGGAGGATGGGACGTGGTCAGCGCCCCGAGCCCTCCCGGCCTTCACGACCTGGGTCACTACTTCTCAATCAAGTAGCTCCTCAATTGGCCCCCCGGGATCTAACGAGGCTGGGTGCATCCCGTGCCAGATGTCCCAGCCGGAGAAAAATCCCCATCCGGTACTGGGGATCGAACCCGGGTCCTCTGCTCCAGAAGCAGGTGCTCTACCAGTCCACTACGAAGCCGGTCCTTGTTAGTGCGAGTATCAATGGTAATTCTGGATTCAACATATTTCTTTGTTTCGTTTTGATAACTGCCAATGCAGAGAAACCCTATGTCCTTCCACACATAGGTAGAGGGGGATTGAAGAAGGTGACTAAGTTCAATGTGCTCTTTGCATGCATAATACCAGAAATCACAAATTGACATCTTTTCAATTTTTATTTTAGTGAACTGTAAACAGACATTTCTAAGAGACTTTCTTCTGTTATGGGAAGGTTAAAAACTGTAACCTGAAGTTTTGTAGATGGAATTAAATAATTTTCCAAAAGACTGTCAGCAATACTAACAAATAGATTAACGCAAAATGGATTTTTTGACAGAATATTTTTCGTTGTATTCATTGAGGAAACGTATTATACTGACTGTGTGCTTATTTTAAATTTTACTATTAGTCATTATTTGTGATCATTAGCGAAACATATAATAAATGTTATGTAAGTATGTAAAGGTTTATCTACCCCTAAGAAGTCTTCGCGTACCCCAGGAGGCACCTGCCCCTGTTGTACATGTCTTATTTAGTATGCACTTTAGAATGCAACTGTGACACAATTAATGCTGATATATCGGTTTCATTCAGTATCATACTGGCACATTTCAACACAAAACAATGAATCCTGTCTATACTAACGTTATAAAAATATAAATGTATGTGTGTTTAAACCGACTTTCCCTTTTCCCTATTGAAAATCACTATTCTCAACTGATATTTCCCTGAGACACCTCTTGATTTCAATTCTTACATAACTAAAGGACTAAAAATCATAAAACCTGCATATTTGAATGCGAAAACGTTACAATCATAAATCTGGCTTTTGTCATGAATTATTTTTAAGGGCTTTGATGACCATGTAGTTGAGCGCCCTTAAACCTACATCTTCTACTCCTGTTACAATAATAAAGTAACTTATTTGCGAAAAATCTGATGTGTTGCACTCACATGACTTTTTCTACTTTTGTACTAACCATTCTTACTGCTTCTTATTGCTTATTTCCTTGTAGGTACAAGGGGAATATTGGAATACAGTAGACTTTGTGCGATAGTCAAATCTTTTAAAGCTTTGAGATTCCGTTCTCTTTGTACACGTAACATAAAAAAAATGAATAACGATAACCCATTTCACGAAAGTTCTAAGTTTTCCGAAACTCACACACACAACAAGGAATATCTCCAAAATGTTTCACCCTACAAGAAAATTTATTCAGACCTAAATTGTGTATTTTACCAAGATCTATATTTTTTGTATAGTATGATTTGGTCTATCTCTAACGGTTTACCAGTTATGCAAAAGTCGTCCAGAGTAAATACGACTACAGGGGCTATAGCCAGAAAATTCAAGATATACATTGCATTTGTCATAAAAATATCTCAAACATATGACATTTTAATAAAAATCGTTAGAGCCATTTTCAAGAAAATCAAAATTTTCGAAAAATTTTCCATGTAAAGGGTAGTTTAGGGTGGGGCTATTTTCTTCAAAATCTTCGTGTCACATCCTTGAAAGACATTAAACTTAAATACCAACTTCAGTTTTTAACCGACTTTTCGTTTTGAGTTATGCTGTCTACAGGCTGACAGACTGACTGACAGACTGACAGACTGACTCACAAACACACACACGAACCTTTTTCTAAAAATGCTTTTTTTGGATTCAGGGAGCCTCAAAACATGTATTTCCGGTGAGATCTCGACATCGAAGTTTTGGGTGGAATACAATACTTCCCCTACTTACCAGTAGAGAAAGTAAAAAGGATTAGACTTTTCTTTCAAAATATCATGGAGGAGGAAATAGTGGTTGTTACTCTGTAGAAAATGCACGTAAAATAAGACAAAGGCCACGATTAATTCATTTCAACTAACTTAACCAAGGAACAACCAAAACAGACGACGTATAAGAACATAAGGACGAAAATAGCACACTTTTTGTATTCTATACTTATGTATTTATATTTTATTCAAATTCTACTAAAATATGCGAGTAAATATTACCTTAATTCCAAATGTGAATATAGTGTTATTTCTGGTTGCCTTTTTTATTCAAATTCTGTAGATGTGTGCAGTAGGATATCTGTCTAAACTTTATTTCAATTCAAATATGTATAATTTAGTTAGGTTTCTTGTCTACCTTTTATCAACCCTTGTGTAAGAGTGTTTATGTACTGTAAATGAGTTCAGTTATACTAAATGATTGCATAAATAATAAAAATTGTATGTAGTTTAACGCCCCAAACGATATTAAAATCTGATTGGGCTATACAAACTAGTATTAAAGAGAACGTGCAATTATTTAAGAGTTCATCGATGAGGCTATCTACATATATAATTATCTAACAACTCATGAATTATATTTGTGTCTATAAATTACATAAGCCTTTCATTACAAAACGATAAACGCTACACAAGATTTTAAGAAATGGTATATAATCAATTACTCCGTAATTCCGATAAGTTTTCAATTGCTAAAAGGTCTTTACAGGCTGTACAACATTTCCACAAATGGTAGATTCTCGATTCTGGGTATGTAAAAACTGCTCCACAATCCCGAAAAGTATTCCATTGCTAAAACACACTTACAGACTGTTAAACGCTTCTAGAACTGGTAAATTCTTCGCGGATGTTTAAGGAAATCAGAAGTAAAAAGTTGTCTGATATTAAACAGCAACTTGCTTATTGATTTTCTCTCTATGACAAGGTTAGTTCTAGAAGTTACTCTGGATTTAATAAAAACCTTGCGCACAATACTACTATTATTATATACAATTTCATGATTTTTCTTGATTCTTCTTAATGCTCCCAACAATATTGCAAATCTCCTAAAACTTAAACAAGTATATTCAGGATTACATGGTAAAATATTGAGGCTACCTTGCGCAGTAAGCTTGTCTGTATTAGTAGTGCCTTAAAACAGCATAATTGTAACAAATAAGGACAAAAATAAAAGAAATTTGCAATCCTATATAAAGACAATCTTTCAATCTCTTTGGTTGCTCAAATTATTTGCTTGGCTTAGCAAAAGAAATTTCGGAACATGCATCACATTTCCTATATCGCAACTTTCACTGAAGAAACCAATGATGGTGCAAGACGTGCAATAAAGGCCCATTAATGAGGCAAAAAACAGAATTCTTCTTCTTCTTTCCTCATACATTTGATATCTCCGTCTATAGCAATTTACTTATCTGGTTCCTGCCAACTCTTATTTGACTTTCCAACATTTCCTTTCCCTATTGGTTTGCAATTATTAAAGTGCAATGATAATCGCTCTCTATTCATTCTTTTAATATCACTTAGCACCTTGTACTATATTCTTGAAATTTTTTTTTCATTCATGTTGTATATATCTAATTCACTTTTTACATCTTCGTTTTTTGTGGTGTTCTGTTATATCCTGCCATTGCTATTAAAAACCTCATTTCGTTTTCTTGGAGTTCCCTTTTTTCCCCACTCCCATGCAGTAATTTCGGCACTGACACTACTTTATAACATTTTAATATTGTATACTCTTATGCTTTGTCTTTCAAGTATCCTTTTGTAATGCCGTTAAACTAATTAAAAATTTTCATTTTTTTTAAACTGATCAATTTTTTTGTATGATATATTACCTCCTAAATACTTACCTCCTGTTCCAGAATCTTATCTTCTATAATGACTTGTAATCTGTTATTTTCTTTTCTTAGGAAGATTGTCATGTTATATTCTGTTGCTATAGATTCAGAGCATAAGTTGACTTTTGAAGACCTTTTTCTTTACTCTAAATAATAAATTAATATGTAATAAAAGTATTTCCACAAATCTTTATCTTGATTAACATGTAGTAGATAGAATACGATTTTGTAAGCATAGTTTGTTGAAGAACGGAGAGAGAAGGTAATGTAAATGTACATTACACGTCAGACTTTTAACTTGCTTTAATACGTACCTATGCTATATAGACGAACTGTTATATTCCACCCAAAATGTAGACACCTAAAATTCACGAAATATTCGTATTTTGATATCTTTTGAATCCAAATGTATACATTTTAACAAAAATGTCCGGTGACTGCGTCTCTGTCTGTTCGTCTGCATGTTTTTGAACAAATTAACTCAAAACGAAATGCAAGATAAAATACCAAATTTAGTATTTTATTCAAGAAGTTTATCCAGCATGAAGACCTTCAAGAAAATACGCCCATCTGAAGTTAACCTTTCTATGAAAACAATTCCTTTATTTTTGATTTTAGCATAAAAGGATCGTAAAATTTGTTTAAAAGACCAAATATTTAAAATACATAATTTGTGAAGTGATATATAATTATATATATATATATATAATTTTCTGTGATTAGCCTTTGAGTAATGTTCATTGGAAATGAATTTTGAATACTCAACAATTCAGGCAAAATCTTTCTACAGAAAAGGGTAGATATCGCTGAAGTTTGTGCATTTTTTCGGAATATTATTTCTATTGGCTTACATTTTAGAAAATTTTAAGCTACTTAGCGTGATGCCGGCAAGCAGTATACAATTTCAATACATATAATGACATATTTTAATTAAACAATTTACTATCGCTTCCATATCCCTCTTATACGATATGTGTAATAATACCATTACTGCAAAATTTTAAATTAATATGAAGTGCAAAGGAAAATAAGCATTAAGAATAGTTTTGTGCAGATATATGAAAATAAATAAAGTGGAGAAAATCGCGCGAACATACCTTTTATTCGATACTTTGGGAGAAAGAAATAGAGAAGTACATAATTCACCGGTAAACGAGACAATGTGAGCAAAGCCTCACTTTTCTAATGGTTAAACCTAATTAGGCTCAGAATAATTTCATTTAAAATATTGGTTAATTTTCTTTCCGGTATGTGAGACTGCCTTACTGATGGAAATGTTTCATGGAGACAGGCAATTTAGAGCTACTATATATGTAGTTGTGTACACAAGTTGGTCAGGTCACTTTGGACCTGAGGAACCTGAAGTTACATACATGTTCTGATTCTTGAAATAAATACGAGCTGCTGATACAGAACATTGGAAGGTGTACCCAACCTGGCAGGCATCATTTGCAGCTGTTTGTTGGCCTCCAACCTTAAACATTGCTAATAGCAGGTTCGTTTGCTTCTTGAATAATATCTAGATGCCAGGACAGAGCACTGAATGAACTGCAGCACGTTATGATATAGGCAGAAGATGACAGACAATACAGCTACTATTAATGGATGGCATGATAAAGTGGATCTACATGGGAACAATGCCTTTAAACAATATCAACGTAAAACAGATGACTAGCGCTGATTTACACATAGAAGTTTATAGAATACCTGACCTATTCCTATTCACTTATTCTTTTTCTTTTTGTATTTATTTTGATCGACCAGCTACATAGGCCATTTATAATAAGAATATAACAATAAATAACACTGAAGTGGGTCGTATGACTCCACGAATGTATGTACAGTATTGGTGAAAAGGAAGTAAAGAAGTTAACATATACGGAGCTAAAATGAATAGAAAATGAGAAAATAATTTATAGAATAACTATGAATGTACAGACCTATAGTACAGGAATTATAAACAAATAATGTTAAAGAATATTAACTAATAACAGTGTTAGAGTATGAGAAGCTATAACATTTATAAATTTCAGTTTAACCGGTATTACATACTCTTATTCATTTTCAGTCTAATAATAAGATTTCTTGAGGTAACATTATTTTATTCTTCACGTTTGGCGGTCTCTGTTTCCCAGGTTGTACACTGAAGTTTCTTGGACGTTAGGTAATTTGGAATAGAAGGATTTTGAAATAGATCTGATGTAGTCTTTAATGGGCATGGTTCCAAACTCTTGATGTATGTTATTATTTTGTACAAACCAAGGAGAATTTGCTGCGGCTCGAAGAAATTTACTGTGGGTAACTCGATCATTTATTCTTGAATACTTCAGGACAGAGATTAGCTCAGCGTCATGGGCTCTTACCTCTGCAAGTTGTCTCCAAAGGTAAGGTGTCCTCGAGAGTGACTTCTACCCTCAATATTCTGTATATTATTTATGGACGAGATAATTAACACTTGTAAAATAAAACCTGAGAAGTCTGTACAAGGTCAGACCCTTTTATCATCCAACACTGGTAAATGCTGATAATAGGAAGCCTATTGCAGACTCGGCACGGAAGCTCCAATACTCTTTAATTGAATGAGCGGGCAGAGACACTAAAAGAAGGAGCGTAAATAGGGGCAAGTAGCACAGACGATCAGGTAGAGCAAATAAAAGTTGAATAGGAAGGACAGGTAATTGAAATACAGTGCTATACTAAAAATAAATACCTAGTATACCAGAAGATGTAAAGTTAAATGTTAATAGAGAATTATGGATCAATTTACATGAACAAAAATAGATAATACTGATATTAATGTGGAGCTGAAATAACTGCACAACTCATTACAGATCATATAAAACAAGATTCATAAAATTGTAACAAGTTTCAATACTAAAACGTTTTGTATAGGCAAGGATTACTTTTGAACTTGTCTACACTTGGAATTACAGGTGGTTCGGAAAAACAGCTACCTGCTAGGCTTTTCCCCAGAGAGCTAAAGGCGTATTAATTGATAAGTAAGTCAGAAGATAAACAAAGATGGTATAATGGTCGTTCCCTTTGCAGGAACACAGAACAATTGTAACAGAGTGAGTCAGAAATCCACAGTGACGACTGCCTAAAATTGTGTTTTGTTTTAAGCGGATAAACATTAATATACCTGAAAATAAACGCGGTAGTGATAAAGTCGTTAGTGGCAAACTAACAATACTTGAGATTTCATACGTTTTACAGCATTAAGTTTTTTTATCTACAGAAGTAAATCTAACATCACTTCAACAGTTTTATTACTACATTGAAGTGGATGTGTGACGCTGTAGATTCAGCCCAAAGGTTGCGGTGACGTATGTAACAAGATTTTATATACTATTGATGTAAACGTCGCTTATCTTGCTTCAGGCCTCGGCTTAGCATCCGATAGTTAGAGCTTATAGCTCTTATTCTTATATCTTGGGCGCGGTACAGATTGATGTTTATTTTTCGACACGTCGTAAATGAGAAGCGAGATCCCGAGCAACCACCAATCACAATGAACCACCGACAAACACATATATTACCCACCAAACTTATGGCAAACACTTTAATTTAAATTATCAGCACTTTAAACAGTTTTATTTTGAAGGATTATGTTTTAATCTTGATTCTGTTGCTTCACTATATATAATATATTATCCTAATTGCTGCACTCAGCTCCTTGATGCTTCTGTTTTACCGGTTATACTGATTTTAGAGGGCTTAGGCAAGAAGCTGCTTCGACATTACTACTACTACTGTTACTGCTACTGCTACTGCTACTGCTACTGCCGCTGCCGCTGCCGCTACCGCTGCCACCGTCACCGCCGCTACTACTATGTACTACTATTAGTACTACTACTATGTACTACTATTAGTACTACTACTACTGGTGCTACTACTATTATCATCATTGTCGTTTTCTTGATGATAAACCCCAAGTGATTTCACACATCACTTATTCCGGTTTAAATCGTAACTCAAAGTTGATTTAATTAGTTTAAAAGGTATTTTCACTTGTGTCACTCCACTTCAAACCTAAAAAACCCCAGCTCAACAGCGCATGAAAGGCCGAGGCTTGCCGCTCAGCCACTGCGTCCCCCACCTCTGCCCACTACAGGCGTCATTATTGGGGTTTAGTACTGAAGAGTGGCAGGAGTCAGCATCCCGAATCCTTCTAGATAGTTATGCGACTTTCTCGACCTGGCGACTCCATACCACAGTCACCTAAACTTATTCTGCGTACAAGTCATGATGCGGCAATACAGAGAAGCAAAATAACCTTTCTGCATGCGGCTGGTCGCACTGGGTGTTCGAACGGCAAGTGATACAACAACTTGTTTGATATACCACACGGACACTCCATGAGCTCCACCACACCTCTGTTCATTTCCTTTCGAAGGGATGAACGGCAAAAGTGAATGATCAAAACTTGTTCAATAACAGCTCTAATGTGCACGAAAAAGAATTAACAGTTAAGAAACGGAATCACTCCCCATTTTATGTCTCAACCTTCGATTTACCACTTTACATTACAACTTTCACATGTTACTCCAGTCGGCCACACTCTCTGTTCCTCTCTATTATCACGCGCTGCACACCAGGCGCGGCTCCTCAGGGTAGGCAGGGTAGGCATTGCCTACCCTATCGTAATACATCAACAAATAATGTTTAACTATGATTCTGCATTTTATCATTTGAACCGTCATTTTTCCCTAAATTGCAGTTCAAGAAAAGTTTTCTCGGTTATAATGACCAGCGCATGGTCAAATCCTTTAATCTCGATTCCGATTCATCAAAACTGCGCTGCGTGTTTGAAACGCGCGGCAGAAATGATACGCATGGAACCTGGGTAGTGGAGAGCCAGCTAGCTTAACCTCTGCCTGCCCGGCCCCATTTCCTCAGTACGAGGCCCTTGAACAGGGATAAGGAAACATTCGGTCTGTATATGCACTCCGAGCATACGTAGACGCGTCTGCCAGCAGTCCGAACACTTGCCTGCCCAAATCCGAATTTATGCGACATTTTCCGAACAGCCATACTCCACGAACGAAGATCTGAGGTCTGAATCTGTCGTTATCTCTGTGTAATACCAGTATGACCGACTTAATTAGTGAACTATTACAAATTTCGCTTTCACGGCGCACTGACAATGAAAAGAGGAGTGTTTTAGCTATTTAACACAAAGCTGCAGTCAGACAATTTTTCAATTTCTTAATCTATTTTAGTCATGGGCGTAGCGAAACGGGGGTGGTGAACTTAATGTGCAGTCAGTTACTGACTTTTAAACTATTATTTTAATTTTGATGTAAATAACAATTTTTGCTAAGCACAAATTAATACGGTTATCTGCAACAAATACTATAAATTTTGACAGTAAAATAATGATTTAATATTATATGATTGCAAATTTCCAACATGTGCCCCCCCCCCCTGGAAAAAAGTCTGCCGACACTCGTGATTTTGGTTTTGGCGGTAATTCGTCCGTAAGTCACACTCATTCACTCTGCTCTTATTAAACAACCAAACAATATATTGTTTGCGTTATCCGCAATGACTTCGCCCCCTATATTTCGGACAAACGGGGTTTATTATTATTATTGTTGTTGTTGTTATTATTATATTATTGTTGTTGTTGTTACTGTTACACTTTGCCTACCCTAAAATTTTGACTGCGAGCCGCCACTGCTGCACACGCTAGTTGAAGCCTGGGCATTTCCTCTGCCGCTCTCTCTCTTACAAGCAGAACAAAGTTCACACACGCCACTGACTGGATTTACCCCTGTTATTTCTGTAACTCTTAACGCACGCAGGGTTGTCTACCTATCCTAGGGCTGGCTGGAGTGGGACACCTGGAATATATCCCACAATTCAGTTCAGGTGCCATAGATATATTAAATACATCTCCAGGTGTTGCCAGATGAAGATCTGTCAGGTTTTAAAATATTGTAGTCATCTCTTGTTGAAATGTTTATTTCACTGTAGCTCAAATTGAGGTTTTCTTACCGACCCTATTATTGCATGCGCTTGCTCAGATATTCGTATCATAGTCCCAAAAGGCTTCCTCACGCTGGTACGGTTGCTATAAATGCCATTCATTCCATTTTAGATCTGCTCTTGTACCTGAAGAACGTAATAAATATAATGCTTGTGGTTGAATCGCTATCCTGATTTTGTAAGTAAGTTGCAAAATGTTTCTCTGGTACACATTGCACTCACTTTCAGGGCTTTTATCATGCCTCCACAGTCACTCCATGGCACGTACATTCCTAAGTCTTTGCAACTTCTTCGTTTCTACTAGTACTACTTTCAGAGATTAAACCTTGTTGGTTTTTTTCAGGTTCCAGTTATTAAACCTGCTGTGTGTGTGTCGTCCGTGGACGTCCCTGGTCTGTTGTTCCAATTCTCGGTCTATAGTTCAAACTTTTCCAAAGCATTCTGTTAAGGTTAGCGCGCAAAATAAGGTTTGGTTCATTGTTAATTCACATTTACCCAGCCAAATGTTTTAACATTTAGTAAATTTATACCTATATTGATCCTTGGGGAAAAAAGGAAAATATAAAGTTTTTTGGATAACTCAAGAAATATAGCATTAAAATTCTCGGTTTTCTAAACGGGAAAAAATTGACCCCTGAATACAAAAGAAAACCACATTTAGAAAAAATGTGTCTGTGCGTCTGTCAGTCTGTGGGCAGCATAACTCAAAAGCGAAAATTAGGTTAAAAACCAAAGTTACTATGTAAGTTTAAGGTCTTTCAAGGATGCGACAGAAACATTTTGAAGAAAGTTCCTTCACTCTGAACTACCCTTTACATGGAACATTTTTCGATTTTTCGATTTGATTTTCTTGAAAATAGCTCTAACGAATTTTATTAAAGTGCCATATGTTTGAGTTATTTTTATGACAAATGAAATGTATATATTGAATTTTCTGGCTATAGCCCCTGTAATCATATTTATCTGGATGACTTTTGCATAACTGGTAAACCTTAAGAGATAGACCAAAACTTACTATAGAAAAAAATTAGATCCTGCTAAAATATACAATTTATATATGAATATATGTATATATTTCTTTGTAGAGTGAACCATTTCGGAGATATTCCTTGTTGTGTGTGTGAGTTCTGCAGAACTTATACTTCTGTCAAATGGAACATCGCTATTGATTTTTTTATGTTAACAGCGCAAAGAGAACGGAATTTCAAAGCTTTAATAGATTTGACTATGCCTCAAAGCCTACTGTATTCCCACATTCCTCTTGTACCTACAAGAAAATAAAAGATAATTTCTGCAAATGTTTATCTCAACTAACACGAAGAAGATATAGAAATGATAGTTTGTAAGAATGGTTAGTACGAGAGTAGAGAGAGTCATGTGAGTGCAACACATCAGATGTTTTAATATAACACCCGTCTATGATGTCATTCTGTATGTTAGAATCTGCCATTTATGTTTGAGCACGTCGAGTAAAGAGAAATGTACTGTATATACATATTTTATCCATACCATTTGCAGAAGCGTTTAACAGGTAAATCTTTATAAGTTGGTGTCTTGGCTAGTCATTGGCTAGTATAAAATCTTAGCGACAGAGAGAGACAGACAGAGAGAGAGAGAGACAGACAGACAGACAGACAGACAGGCAGAGAGAGATTAACAGGGAGAGGGATAATGAGTGTGGGATAATTAAGTTTACCATTATTTTAATTTCCTATGTTTCTTCATATACTATTTGTGACAGAAAGTTAATCACCTTAATTACGAACGCTTGTATGTGTTTTCCACTAACGTACAAAGGGCAAGAAAATCGAACAGTATTAGCGGAAAATGTGTGGTGTGACATAAAAGAATGTTATACCTGCCACTCATTCTGCATATCTTTTTGAAAGTTTTCTATCTGGAACAATATGCGGCCTCATAAGGAAGAATATATTTTGAAAAATCATTTCCAATTCAAACCTTAAAATAAGTTACAGAGGCACGGCTTTACTTGAGCAGCGATAAACATGTCTTCACACCTGCCATAAGGAGATTATCTGGGTTTAGTGAAGCATTAAGGTCATGTAGATATAATAGCTAAAATAACATTAAAAATAAAAAAATAGCAAGTGGAAATGGCAGGAAAGCGGGGAGCCGAACCATCTTTCTGTCACGGAGATGACTCCGGCTCATCTGTCAATGACTTATTGTACGTACATCAGACCCTGGGAGGAAGAATGATATGAGAGCACCCTACAGGTGGCAGAACACATCACAGGCAGAACTAATACGGTACTTCCCTAACAGATATCCTTCAGCCCAGGACCTTATAGATTAACGGACCTGACACTACCATCTAAGTTGTACAAAAATGGCGTCGGCTGGTGGGAGTGATTTCTGAGGTGTTTCCACACGCTGTTTTTCGTATTATTTTCTATGTCTTCGAGTTATTGTTTCTTATAATAATTCCTATGTAAGTTTGTCTTCATATTAGCAAAGCGAGTGTTTCAAAAGTTTTATTTGGGCAGTATAGGAACAGGAATAAATGTAATAACGTTTTGACTGTGTTTTGACTGTGCCGTGTGCTATCCACGTGTTCATGTTTATTGTGTTCCATCTAGGACTATGGCTACATTAGCCGTATAGTGTGGTTAATTTATCTGTTTGCAAGTACAATTTGTGTCACGATTACAGTGGTGAGAGGTTGTTGAAGAAAAACTGTTCCAGTAGTGTATATTAATGTTGCCATACTACAACCTAACCTCAAACACGACAATGCACCGTAACTGTTGCATTCCCGGATGCAAATTAAAAATCAGAAACTTTCAGTTAAAACAAAAGGTAAATTACAACATAAAGCTTCTAAATTCAGTATTTAATTACAATAAATTGCAGAGTTATGTGTATTAGTTGCCGGTGTGTATATAACATGGTGAATAGTGTGAATAGTGAAAGACAATAATTTCGAGTGAATTCAATTAGTGGCATCTGCAACACCAACAGTTTGTTTCATGTAAGTAGTATGCTGCTCATATTTGTACATTATCTTTTGTCTTTGTAATTTAAATGTGTAGCTGTAGTTTAGAAGAAATGTGTTATGTTGCTGCATGTAAAACTGTAGACTATAGCAAAGTTTGGTAAATATTTACAAAATCGTCCGCTCGAGAAAACGAATGAAACATAGTGCAATGGATGCAGTTTTTATTGCTGATTACGATCTTTTAAGTTTTATTGTGCGCTCAAGCTTCGTGTTTTATTTATGAGAAAATTTCGTACGGTCGATGAAGTGGTTTTATTTCGCTTATGCGGCGGATATTTAGCTAATAAATGTGCATAAACGAGTGTAATATATGCTACAATGATTGATTAATGCATTTACGTTGAAATGATTGCATAAACACTACCCAAATTGTAAATATTTCGATAACACAGGACCCTGTCACCCCACTCATATGCAAAACTAACCTAACCTAAGCTAACACAATGTTGCTTTACAATACTGATTTAAGATTACGTATTTCATGTATTTCATTTACAGTGCTGTTTTACGGTTATTATTTTTAATATTTCATCTGCTTTTGTGGATTCCCCCTGTAAAATAAAGTGTCCTGAAGTGCTGAGTAATATGTTGTTGCAAACTGAGTAATCAAGTTCTCAGTAATAGTAAAAGCAAAATTTCACCCTAAAGGTTTTGAATTCAGTAGGTAGCTTTAGGTCATTCTAAATAGCAGCATTTGTATATCAGCCATCCAGTATAGTATGTTTTGTGTAGGTATATAACATTATGTACATTGTACAAATGTGAAAAACAGTGTAAACAATGATTAATAATTCTGAGTCAACTCACTGTCAACACTTCTGTTTTATTTAAGTAACATGCTGCTTGCAGTTTGTCTATCTTCTTTGTAATTTGGGTGTGTAATGCAGTTACATAATGGCATGTAAACCTGTAGATTGCATGAATGATATTTGAGGTTATATATTTCATTGCCCATGGTTTATCGTTTAATATTAAATGTCATTCTTTTTTGTTTACTTGAGTTTATGTTTAAGACAGTGTTTTTGTGTTTAACACAGCCCATATTCACAAAATAGGCGTGTTATTACACCACATTTTTATTTTACTGCGTTGAAATCGTAGCCTGTAGACGAGTTGTTTATAAGTAGTTCCCACCACATAGGCCGCCATCTTGAATCACAGTGTCAGATCCGGTATTTAGGACGTCCTGTTCAGCCCGAAGGAGTTCCAGGCCGCCACAGAGAGGGCACCACCAGCCAGGTCCAACTAATCAATGTCGCCCAGCCGAACACACGCCTCCCTTCAGTCGAACACCGTATTTCCAGAGCACTTGCTTCACCGCAGCGCGTCCTACCGGAAGCCCCGCTGACTCTTACAATCTGGAAAGACCGGATAGAAACAGCATGAAATGAAAGGTAGTGATTCAGGGATTCCTTCCCAGCACTCGCCTAAGGAATCGAACCCGCGACCTCCCGAACGTGAGCCAAAGACGTTACCGACTAAACCATTCCGCTCGGCTCGGTACTGGAGATATTTAAATCTCAGAGGTAAGTCGCAATCACAAACTCCCAGACTATGTAGTTAACAGCCATTTGGTTTAATTTATACTTAATAATAGTTGGCTTCTACAGGGTGAAAATTTGAATACAATATTAAGATATTAATACGAGATTATGTCAATTGAATGTTGTTTATAAATGGGTTAAGCACTAAAAGAAATAAATCAAAAAGTACAATGACAATGCAAGGCATTTGTCATAGAAGTACATCTGTGGAGATTCAATATTATTTGGCAATACATTTCATTAAGGATTTCTTCTGTCTTTTACAAAATAAATCTCCAGCTTCAGTGAGGTCTGCGAAAAAAGTCACCTAATTCTCAGGTGTTCTTACTTTTCAAATATTTGTTTCCACGAAAATGACTTTCAAATTCGAGCTGAATGGCATGTTTTTGCCACATTACACGGTAAAGGACCTTGTGATGAAATTGGCAGTACTGTGGAGAGACTTGTAATAAAAGCAAACCTTCAACCTGGAATAGATCCTATCACAACACCAAGAAAATTGTTTAACTGGTCCCAGAAGAACGTTTATGTTCAAGTTTTTCTCCGATAGCGAACACAAGGAGCATAATAATACTTTTTCAGTCAAGATACCAATAAGAAAAAGTAGTGCGAGGCACTCTACAGTTGCACTGTTTTGTTGCAGTATCTGTTTCTCAGGCATTAATAACAGAAGTACTCATTTCAAAGCGAAGGGAGACTGGTGGATATTTAAAAATCAGTGTAACTTGGAATGTAATGACTGCAAATGTAAATCTATTATTGGAATTTTAAATCGTGAGATGTTAACTTTGTACCATGTGAAGAGAGTGATAGACCAAAGTATCTGCTATAGCTATTTCAGTGCTTGTGGTAACAGTTTGATCTTGACGGAACTGCAACACATGATACGCAATCAGCTGGCACACGGTGTGTGTACTTTTTGACCTACGTGAAGGCAGCACTGCAGCGCTACTGCTCGTCTGTACGGCTTACTGAGTTATTTAATTTCGCTGTATTTATTTGGAATTCCAATCTGAACCTTTTTTAGGATTATATGGCACTATCAAGATTTAAAGCGCCATATGTTTTTCCGGAAATTTAATACAAGGGGATTGTATTGTTAATGATGATTGTAACGTTAAGGACTTTGTAAAAGAAAAAGGAAATATTAAACTAATTGTTTTCTGTTTAACGACTAAATGAAGTATATATTTCAGTTATTTATTTACTGTTGGTATTTTCAAACATAGCGTGCCTGCGTGGGCAATGTTTGAGAGGTAGAATTGGAACTGAAAAACCCAATGTCACTGTCGGGATTTGAACCACAGACCCTCCACTTACGAGGCAGGTGCTCACAATAGCTTAATGGTTAGAGCACATGCCTGGTAAGTGGAGGGTCTGTGGTTCAAATGTGGCATTGCTTTTTTCAGTTCCAGTTCTACATCTCATAATATATTTCAATATTTAAAATGAGCCATATGTCATATTTGTGTGAAAAATAGTACCAAAGACACTTATATTTATGTAGAACATAACACCTGGTGTCTGTGTTTACGATTGATAAACTGGTTAAAGTGCGTTACTATTGGTCGCAGCGGTGGCGTCACCTTGTGCTCTAGGGAAAATAATTCCTTATATATCCTATGCCAAATATGTGAAATTAATGCAACCTCCTTCTAATAAAGCTCCTCCATTGGAGCACCAAATTACGTGTCCACTTTTATTTCGCATAGTGTTGTAATTTTGCTGCCACCTGAGGAACGCTACGATTGAAATGTTGTATAAAATTTTAATCGCAACTGCTGCAAATAAAACAGTGTGTATGCCACTTCAACCATAACCTTTCCTCCGGGAACTAATATTTTTCCTTGAATAACCACATCCTTCTAGGTATCATAGTATAGAAATTAATTCAATCATGCACTGGTAATTTTACATCAGCTTACATATAAGCAAAATTGTATCTTTTTTATATTAGAAGGTCTGGACAAGGAAGAACATTTAAAAGGCTTTCGGCACAAGAATGGAAATAAATGATTTAAACATTTTGAATAAGCTCAGCATGATCACATTTTTATAGTTAATTATACACTATTACGATACAAATTCCATTTTACGTCAGAATACGCCTCAGAGCATTGAAAGCAAATGAATTTGTTACATTACGTATCATAGGAAGTCATAAATAAAAATACGGTATAGTGGTCATAAAATGTATTCTTATAAGAAATGGACGTCAGTGAATAAAGAAATAATTAAAGTAATTAATGCAATGTAATCTGAAAGTGAAACAGCCTTTTCTATCTAGCAGTGTTGTATTTTGTTTATCTGTAAGCACTACATAATGCTGCCATGTCCGTGTATTTCAATTTGTAGCAGTGTGCCTTTATCCTAATTCTCAATTTTTGAATCTAAATAGATTAAATATGTTTGCGAATTTTCCATTTCAGACAATAGTCATGTAGGAGGTGAGGAAGGGGTATCCAACAGCTGGCATTTTTTAATTCTACAGATAGCGACGCAACAATCTCGACTATTTCTCCGTTTGGAATTTGCACCAGGATGGCTCAGGCGGTAGAGCCTATGGTCCATAATCGGAAGGTTGTGGATTAGACTCTCGTGACCGGGTAGCTAGGTGTATGCCATGAAGGATAATTACATCCTTCAAATTTCCTGCCGCTCCATTTTATCTCTCTTCTAATTTCATTAAACCTTTCATCATGGTTGGCTATTTGTGTTCTAAGTGTCGGTGGGAGCATCGGCATGGATAGTAGATGCGTTGCTCTCTGTAAATTCTTGTCCTCCGAATCGGAGGCGTCCGCCCGTCCCGGGCCCACCAAAGGATGTATAAATCTACAGGAATAGAGGGCAACCGGCTTTATGAACCGCCACCGGAGAGTTTAAATCTATAGTCGTTATGGATCCTGTCTTGTGCTGTCGTTCTACTCAGTCCAGCTACACTTCGTGTCACCTCCATGTTTTTCAGCCGTATGTAAAAATTGTGACACCCATTGTTTTATATAGTTTTATTATGCAATCATTCGTTTCCTATAAAATTGTACACGTTATGTAGCTGAATTCATTCTTTTCAATCTCCATTTCTGTTTTGCATGTTATTTCACATCCATCGAAATTAAATTTTGAGACTTCTTCAATTATAATATCTTCTAAAACTATTTTAGACCGAACTGGATGAATGCCTTTAAATTACATTGTTTCTGCTTTATAGATATTTATAACTTGTATGCTTTTGCTATGTGATATAACTTATATGCCATTCTTTGAAGGTCATACTCGTTTATTTTTATTTATTTTTTATTTTTTTTTTTTTTTTTTTTCCTTTCTGCTCATATTTGATCATCTGAGTAGCATTGTTTCTACTGATCTCGTCGCTAAAGTTAATTCTTTCGATAGTTGTTAAACTACTTGTGTTAATATCGTCTAACATACGCTATATTATTGTTTATCCAAAATTCTGTCAATTTGGATTACTTAAATTGCTATCTCATTTAACATCTCAGCTAATTTATTTTCCTCTCTCTATTAAGCTTTAGCATTATTTTAACTTCAGCCTCCCTTTCCAAGAAGGATTCAATGAATATTTTGTTTGTCTATCGCGCGCGCGTGCGCAGGCACACACACACGCGCGCGCACACACACACACACGCACACACACACATTAATCTTCAGCATACTAATATTGCAAATATTTTCAGCGTGTTTCTTTCACTTAGAACAGAAGTGGGCAAAGGGGGTTTCATGAATCCGTGTGATTCGTGAACTTTTCGTCGTGTAAGTATGCAACACAACGGCACACATTCCCTTCCTTAGTTGATTTGGCGAGTCCAAAGGTGCCTTCCAACCGTTTCGTGGTCGGTATCAGTGAAGGAATTTATGTCTGTGTCAATATCGTCTACCTCATTTGTAACAAGATATTACATAGTTTTGTTCGAGCCAAGCACGAACGGCTTTATTGTAGATCTCATGCAATATACAACGAAAAAACTAATAGGTGTTTTCTGATCTCCGTTTATACATATTGTATGCATTTTACATTATTATTATTATTATTATTATTATTATTATTATTATTATTATTATTATTATTATTATTATTATTATTATTATTATTATTATTATTATTATTATTATTATTATTATTATTATTATTATTATTATTATTATTATTCTTATTCTTATTCTTATTATTCTTATTATTATTCTTATTCTTATTATTATTATTATTATTATTATTATTATTATTCTTATTCTTATTCTTATTCTTATTATTCTTATTCTTATTATTCTTATTCTTATTATTCTTATTCTTATTATTCTTATTATTCTTATTCTTATTATTCTTATTCTTATTATTATTATTCTTATTATTATTATTCTTATTATTATTCTTCTTATTATTATTCTTCTTATTATTATTCTTCTTATTATTATTCTTCTTATTATTATTCTTCTTATTATTATTCTTCTTATTATTATTCTTCTTATTATTATTCTTCTTATTATTATTCTTCTTCTTATTATTCTTCTTCTTCTTCTTCTTCTTCTTCTTCTTCTTCTTCTTCTTCTTCTTCTTCTTCTTCTTCTTCTTCTTCTTCTTCTTCTTCTTCTTCTTCTTCTTCTTCTTCTTCTTCTTCTTCTTCTTCTTCTTCTTCTTCTTCTTCTTCTTCTTCTTCTTCTTCTTCTTCTTCTTCTTATTATTCTTATTCTTATTCTTATTCTTATTCTTATTCTTATTCTTATTCTTATTCTTATTCTTATTCTTATTCTTATTCTTATTCTTATTCTTATTCTTATTCTTATTCTTATTCTTATTCTTATTCTTATTCTTATTCTTATTCTTATTCTTATTCTTATTCTTATTATTATTCTTATTATTCTTATTATTATTCTTATTATTATTCTTATTATTATTCTTATTATTATTCTTATTATTATTCTTATTATTATTCTTATTATTATTCTTATTCTTATTATTATTATTATTATTATTATTATTATTATTATTATTATTATTATTATTATTATTATTATTATTATTATTATTATTATTATTATTATTATTATTATTATTATTATTATTATTATTATTATTATTATTATTATTATTATTCCTTTGTTATGATTACAGATTTACAGCGGACCGAACTTCTAGAAGGTTTGCAATCTAAACATAACAAACCTACCATGCCATGTGATAGCTTTCTTAAGTAACAAATCAAATTATGAAATAGTTATTTCAAATGTGTCAAATCACTTGATACTGTGCCACAGGATAAATTAATTAGTTATATTCCCCTTCTTGAAGACCGAACAACTGAGTTTACTTCACATAAATTCTTCGATTTCAGGAATCCTGAGAATGACGTTTCAATGTTTGTTAATCCTCTGCTGCAGATGAAGTCAATGTAAGAGTTAACTTGCAATGTAAACACATTGATCTACAAACAAATCCAGTGATAAAAATAAGTGCAGATATTATCCAAAGAACTGTGTAAACTAAAGCAGACAATTTTCTGCTACTGTTACAGCAATACTTTGCTCCACATGTGTCTGAACAATTATTTTCTCTGATGAACATAGCAAAATGAAAAGGAGATCTGGCGTTTCAGAGTTTGAACGAGTTTGTGTATGCTCGGATCATAATGTGTGTAATTCCGATTTCATATAGTAAACATATAACCACTTCCTTCTAATTTGAAGCAAACACACTGACCGTTAACTATATCAATTCACCACTGTCATGAGTTTAAGAAGCGAAGAATTACTACTCGTCCAACAGCACAATGTTACGGGAGTTGCATGCACAGTGGATTCGGAGCAGACACTACTCTGCCCAAGTGGAAATGTGATGGTTTCTGTATTTTTTTAGTTCCACAGTGCACACAAGTATCTCACTGACGTCTAATTCCTTCCCATTTTCACATAAAGTGCGATGTTGATTTTAAAGCCAGCTCGTATTTGCTGTCCTCTTTTTCACTTTCTCTACTACGTATAGTAAGCAGCGGAAGTATTGCATTCGGCTCAAAAACTGGACGTAAGGATTTCACGGGAAATACACGCTTTGTGACCCCTGAATCCAAAAAGGTATTTTTAGAAAAAAGTCCGCGTGCTGTGTGTGTGTGTGTGTGTGTGTGTGTGTGTGTGTGTGTGTGTGTGTGTGTGTGTGTGTGTGTGTGTGTGTGTGTGTGTGTGTGTGTGTGCGCCAGTGTGTCTGACTGTGAACAGCATAACCGAATGACAAAAAGTCGGTTAAAAGCCAGAGTTGGTATTTCAGTTTAATATCTTTCAAGGATGAGACACGAAGATTTTGAAGAAAACTCTTCCACCCTAGAGTGCCCTTTGCATGGAAAATGTTTTGAAAACTTTGCTTTTCACAAAAAACGGCTCTAACGATTTTGATTAAAATAAGATATTTTTATGGTAAATGAAATATATATTTTGAATTTTCTGGCTAAAGCCTATATAGTCCTGTTTAGTCTTGAAGACGTTTCATAAATGGTAAATCGTAAGAGATAGACCAAATCTTATTATACAAAATTGCAGATGTTAGAACAAGTTATCTCCAGATGCATTTTTTGTGGAGTCACAATTTCGTAAATACTACTTGACACTTCGTGAGTTTTGCTATACTTCAAGTTTTCTCAAATGGAAGATCGTTATTCACTTTTTTATCTCTTGGTCATGCAAAGAGAACGGAATTTCCAAGCCTTTATATAGTACCAGCTTTAAAAGATTTGACTATTGCTCAAAACCTACTGTGCTATATTCCCCTTGCACCTCCAAAAATAGCAGTAAGGTAATTTCTGCAAATCTCGATTATTACGAGTAGAAAAAGCCATGTGAGTAAAACATGTCAGATCTCTTCCCTGCATACATCTTTCTTATTTACATTTGTTTTAAATCTGCATTCTTTGTCGTTGGCACTCATTTCAATAAGGATGTTCTTTAGAGTGTTTGTGCCTCGTTAGCAGTAATAAATTGATTATCTGATAAATCTCACACCTTACTACCATACCACCGAATTTCTACATTAATTATTGTAATTAAATTCCCCAATTGTATGTTAAAGAGGGAGAGTATAAGGGCCTCTCACGTTATAAACTGTTTTCCTTCTTTTCCCTAACCTAAATGTTAGGTAGAATCAGATCGAAGCATTTAATGCCACAGCCGGTATATGAACGGCTGATCTTCCGGTTTCCGCCGTTGTCTCTAACTGAGCTACCGTAGCAACATCCTGACACCACGTTAAACTCGCCAGCTAACTCGCATTTTTTTCCGGCTAGACCATAAGGAGGACTCAAATTAATTTTGAGATGACATGAGGGAATTAACGTGTCAGTTTATTCACAATGCAAAAATTCCTTAATATTCAGAATATTCCATGAGCGCCATCAATCTCTGGCAGAAATAAAAAACAATAATTACTTTTAAAGCAATTATTTCTTTGCTTTGATGGACATTGAAAATATTTGTTTAAACATTTTTGTGTTTAATCTTCTAAAGCTAAACAAAGTTTCAGATTTTGAAATCAAAGACTGAGGTTTAAGTCAGATACAGCACATGCTGGAAGTATTCTAGGAGCATAGCACAAAGTTTAATGTGCATAAAGCAGATAGTTTATTAAGAATTTAAAGTCGAGGAAAGCAATTTTTTTTACATATATGCATCATAATCATCAGTCAGAATACTTGTTTGTCACATCTACCTCCTTTTGTCCAGTAGTTTATTTCCTCAGATTCATAGCCTTTCTCTTGCGCCGAGATGCCGCTTGACCACTCCTTTCTGCTCAATTTGGTTGTTTTTGAGCACTTTGAGGCTCATATTTTGCTCAAATACTGATTAAAATTTAAGCAGGAAAGGGGCATTAAATGTAGCACACTTGCATTTAAAATCTGCCCTAGACGTTTAAAAATGACAGAATCTAACAAATTGCACTGACAACCTATGACTAAAGATCTGGGGAACATTTATGTACATATATTCATAAACCTTAAAATCGTAATTTTTATACTTTTTCAGTCCTAGGGTGCCTTAGGCGGCGAAAAATATCTAAAATTTGCAGCTGATGAAAGCCACATTCATGATGTTCTGAATTTTACAACTTCAGCTTTGTTTCCTACAATATCGAGATGGCACTTCTGCTGCAAACGTGAATACATTCACATTAATCTCTAGAGAGAATTGAACCATCATTCTCGGATTTATCGGAAATTTTGCAAAAGGATTTTGTTACTTTTGGTGGTTCCATTAATGCACTCATTATTTATGAACATGGGTGCATTAATCCAAAGCATTACAGTTAAAATAAAAGTGTCGTTAGGCTTAGCCAAAACGATACGTTGAAAGGCAATGATATATTAATCTTTCTTCTGCATTTTATTGCATTCAATTAGCGTTTACATTCTCGGAAGTGGACCACCTATTCATCAATAAAGTATACCAATTTAGACTGTGCCGATTATACAGTTAAGACCTAGCTGCATAAGGAGTTGTCATCAGCTTACAGAATCTTACTCTTGTACTAACCATTCTTAGAAACTCTTAAAGCTTTATTTTCTTAGTGTCAGTTGAGATAAACATTTGTACAAACTATCCTATTGCTTATTTCCTTGTAGGTGCAAGGCGAATATTACAATGCAGTAGGCTTTGAGCGATAGTCAAATCTTTTAAAGCTTTGAGATCCCGTTCTCTTTGCACGCTTAACATATAAAAAATGAACAACGATGTTCTATTTCACGAGAGTTTTAAGTTTTCCGAAACTCACAAACATAACGAACAGTATCTCCGAAATGGTTCACTCTACAAGAAAATTTATTCGGACATAAACTGTGTATTTTAGCAACATCTAGATTTTTTGTATAGTATGATTTGGTCTATCTCTAACGGTTTACCAGTTATGCAAAACTCGTCCAGAGTAAATACAGCTACAGAGGCTATAGCCAGAAAATGCAAGATATACATTTCATTTGTCATAAAGATATCTCAAGCATATGGCATTTTAATCAAAATTGTTAGAGCCATTTTCAAGAAATTAAAACTTTTCGAAAAATTGTCCATGTAAAGGGTAGTTTAGGGTAGGGTCATTTTCTTCGAAATCTTCGTGTCGCATCTTTGAAAGACATAACTTAAATATCAACTTTGACTTTTAGCCTACTTTTCGTTTTTGAGTTATGCTGTCCATAGTCTGACAGACACACACACACACACACACACACACACACACACACACACACACACACACAGACCTTTTTTCTAAAAATGCTTTTTTTGGACTCACTGGGTCTCAAAATATGTATTTCCGGTGAAATCTTGACATGGAATTTTTGGGTGGAATACAATAGTTCCTCTACTTACCAGTAGAGAAAGTAAAAACTGCTTGTCCAACAAATAAGGCAATTAAAATTATTTTCTAAATTTTCTCCATACAATTTAACAATGGCTAGGCTTACAAGAGTTTCTAAAGAGCACAATAATTTTAAGCACAAAGGCACAAAAAAGGCTAGACTTACAAGAGTTTCTAAAGAGCACAATAATTTTAAGCACAAAAGTCACAAATGAAGCTGTCATTCTCACAAGTAGAACAGTTTATGCGTCTCTAGGTTGTCACACTTGATCAACAGTTCTGCGGATCTCAAGTTCCAGAACTCACCATCACAAAAAGTCTATTCCGGATTCTCCTCTTCAGGTGCGTAATCATTAGTTGGAGTCACTAAAACTGATTCACCTGAGGAGATGGAGATATTAGTTCCATTGAATCCGAATATTCTTGTCTGAATGCGAAATTTGTTTTGGCTTTAAATCTCGTATTATTCATGATTTTGGTGGACCATTTCTCAGATATTTTGATGAGCATTTACTTGTTGATGGCTGGACTTCGTCTGAAAGTGTAGGAAAATCATTGCTTTAACAGACACAAATAGAAGAGGTTTGTTGTGTTTTCTGAGAAATCTCACCTTAGTTTTGCTCGTAGCACATTTTCACCATTGACATTACAGCACTTAACTTCAATATCGCTCTTACATATTAACTAACTATGCATGCGTACTACATAATATAATATACATTTATAGACTAACTGAATGAGCAGAGTAAATCGTTTCATCAAAGCTGAATTTTACGCAATGGCACCTGAAATCTTCGTGTGTTAAACCTTTTTATGCCACAAAAAGCAACAATGTCCTCTCGCAAGCACAGTTCTCACCTTACTGACTAGTCACATTGCCTGGAGGTTTAGAGAGTCTTCTGGAGTGGTCTAGCAGTGTCAACAGGTCATGGCGACGGTAAGTTCAGAAAAAGTGAGACGTTCCATTTTTCAATCCCGTCCCAAGTTTTCCTCTATACAGGTAGTTTTGAAACAATGTGTAGTTTCGAACATGGACTCGCATCTAACCACTGTTGCAACAATGAACGAGAAGTTATACATACATCGTTAACAACTTTAAGTGAAGAGCAGGGGAGTGACCCTAAGATGTAATGCCGGATCACGCTACAGAAATGAACTGTGCACTAGTTTATCAACATAACCTCATTAGCATAATACAAAAGATGCAAAAATATTTAAAGCTATTAAAATATGCAATTATTATTTTCTCCCATCAGTGCCGCATAAATTTCAAGCGAAGTGACTTTGTGCTGCTACTATATATCATTTATTTTCTTGCACTTTTACAAACTACTCCAGCAAAATGGAACTTTCCTGTCTACTTTATGCTAGTCGAAATAAATTACTCAATGCATCGCAGTTATAAAGCAATATAGAAAACTAAAGCCATATGAACAATTTTGCAGGCGGATTTCTGTATGCCCGCTTTGAAATTGTATCATTCAATTTGTATGACATTCTTAGAAATAATTGATGTTTCCAGAACTCTAAAAATGACAATGGTATTGAAAAATCAAAACAATAACGACAAATATCTCGGAATCAGTGATGCACAAAAATGTTTATTTGGAATAGTTATGCATTATCTGTGTTTCATTTCTGTTAAATGGTTTAGCACTCATATAAAATTTCACAAAATTAAGTCAAAATGACAGGGCGGTAACAAGAAATTGGCAAAAGAAATTGTTATACATATATTTTATTGGTGCCATGCATCTCTTAAACATTTGGAATGTTAATAAATATGGCAACAGTAATATTTTAGAAAGAATGCGTAAGTATTCAATTTGAATAGCAAATTTGTTTTGGAATTTCCTTAAAAAATTTCGGCCCGTTGTTATTACGCTTACGATTTTTAGGTCAATACATATTTCGTTTTCGTCCTAATATGAACTTGAGACTGAGTTAAATATTCTGGATATTGATACCAGAGTAAATATTTTTAGCCTTATTGCATATAAAAATACATTTTCTGACTTTTTATGTAAGTAAATATTTTCGGATATTCACATAATTTACAACAAATCGGATAAAAGAGATATTTGCGTAAAATCACATAAATACAGTAGCAGAATTACTTTTAATAAGTCACCATCCAACTTCTTAGGCGCATAGAACAGAGTTGCAATTTATTCTTCATTAGTGGAAGGAGTACATATACGTGAGCTATAGTATCCCTTCAGTTGGAGGGAAATATAAACATGCTACTTTCTCAAGCTATATCACGAGGCCGTAAGATAAGAACGCCACTGCCGTGTGCTTGATTAAGCTTCTGTTATTGCTTCATAACCTGCTGGTCTATACACCAATACTTGTAGTTGCCCATTAAACTGTATTATGTGTAGTCCAGGGGAAGACAACTTCGGGCCGTGTGACGTATTTAAACAAAGACCAGCTTGTACGTTCGTGTGACGTCAGGCGAGAGTGGTGTATTGCTATGTTGTCTAGATCAGCGGCGCAACTTGCACGAAACTGAATGAATATGAAAAATGTTATTTGGGCATGTTTACAACTTGCCCGGGCTGTTTAGGGACAACCCTCTTCAGCCTAGTCTGGGGGTTTTTATTTGTTGTGTGAGCGATCTTAACGGCATTAGTGCGAATTTTGTTTTTATTTTGTGTTTTTGTTGACGTTGTGTGGTTTTGTGTTTGTGTTCAGTTCCCCGTGTTTCACACCAGTTTGAGATCAGGCTTCAAGATGTAGAAACAGTGTCAACTACGTTTCAGGTCTTTGCGACCCCGTATTCAATGGATGTTAACAATGTTTCTAGCAGGTAGCAAATTGAATTGTTATTTACAGTGTAATTACACTGCGACGATTTACTGAAGGACAAATATAAACACAAGGAAGACTTGGCTGATTGTTATAAGAATGTTCCTCAAACCAGATTTCTGAGGTTGTATGCCCTTGTTGCACGGATATTATGTATGTTTGGTTCCACGTATGTGTGCGAACAATTCTTTTCTGTTATGAACCATTCTAAGTCAAAACTGTATAGCTCTTCTGTAGCTCAGGCAAAATAGTTATAATATAATTTCTGTTCTATTTGCGTTATAACATGACTGTTCACGTAAACTAGAATTGATATATATTCAATATATTCGGCATAAAGCCGAAATTTAATTATTTGTAATATGTGACTATTCCGTAATTGAAACAGTCAGCATTAAAATTACGGTGTCTCGCACGCTATTTCCTCTTCGCCGCTGTGAGGTCACACGTTCAACTGGCTTTCGATGGGAGCATGTGAGCTGAGTGAGCTGACGTCACAGCAGCGATACCTGTCTTCCCCTGGTGTGGTCAGTCATCATTTGTAAATCCGGAAAGTTGTGTTGCAGTGTTAGGAAGTACCATATCGACAGCTTTGAGTTCATATTGCATTAAATATGCCCACAGTAAACATTAGTGCAAATTACCGCAGCAAAAAATTGCTGCGCAACTTAAGGGTATTTTCAGTTGTGATGGTAAAAGTGTGTATTTTCAGCCATATTACAGAACTATAACGGTAGACCAACGTTCAAAGTAACACAAATTTTATGTGGTAACAAACATTCGAAATGGAACGTCCATTCTTCGTGGCAATCGTCAATTTTTGGGGATGGAAAATTTAAGGAAGTATGTGGTCGTATCGTGTAACTGTGCAGTACTTGGTGATCCCTTCCACGAATATGTCCAGGCCATGTTCATTTATATTAACTCTGTCATCCAGATCTTAAACAAATACTTAATATGCTTTGGCACATATTTTTAACATTTTCAGTACATAAAAATAAATAATATCACCTTAAAATCCGAGTCCTAATTGTTATTGTTGTTTCTGTTGTTGCTGTTATTATTATTATTATTATTATTATTATTATTATTATTATTATTATTATTATTATTATTATTATTATTATTATTACTACTACTACTATTACCATTATTATTACCTTTTCTTGTGGCTACAATGTTTCTTCTAACAACACTATTGGTGTAGTTAGAAACTACAAAAATATGCATTTACCAGAGTAGTATGAGCGGTATAAAATAACTGATAGTGAGCAGAGAAAGTCATAAACAGACAACAGATCAAACTCTTCCTGTATCACTTACATACCTATGGTATTCCCTGCTGTGGGGCAGAGAGAGAGAGAGAGAGAGGGAGAGAGAGAGAGAGAAGTAACTCTTACAAACTTGTTCGCACTTGCGCACGCGCATATGCATCTGTCGTCCGAGTGTTTATTTTGAGCAGTGTAAGTTTAATCCGTTGAGTCGAGTCATCCTCAGTGTTCAATGTTTAACAGGTGACGGTGCTATAGGCGAGTGTTCTGTTGTGAAAGAGTTGAACCTAACTACCTGGTCTGCACACTCACCCATTCCAGTTTCCTCTACCTCCATTTCCACGTTCTGTGGTCACATTATTTGTGGTGTTGGTTAGAGCAGTGGCTTTGCTGAAAGGAACATCTTTCACAATCTTAGTGCCATCAGGGACACAATTCTATATTTTACAGAACATGGTACCAAAGCCCTTCACTACTGGCATTGGACTTTTATACTAATTCTTCTCCGTTTTGGGTACTTGTTTTTCGAAGGAATCACAGACACCATCAGTCTTGAATGATTGTGCCAAACCGCACATATAGATAAAAGGATGCCTAACTTATATGTATAGTATCCTCCGTACGGCAAGGTTGTCAAGGTTGCCTTAAGATTTGAACCTCTGATTCGGTTGACATACGACCCTGACATACGGAAGTCATTTCTCTCCACCTTCTTCACGCCAAGAGTCTATAGATATGATGTGATGATCCTGTTGAGGGTACAAAAGGACTGAGTATCACAGGAGCCTCACAGAAAGTACTAAAATCACTGGAAAGAAAAAGGGAAGAAGTTCCCCCGGAATTCTATGGGACGGGGGCCATGTTAGACCGAATGTGGACAGCAGTCAACTTCGATATGAGGCATGTGCTAACAAGAATGTCAGCACATGGTTTTCACCATAGGATGTGTAACAACAAAGCGTTCCCCGAACCATTGGAAATGTCTGTATGTAAACTATGTGGATAGATTTGTGAACGCTACCACTTAGAACTATGCAGCAAAAGGCAACTATCTATCAGAGAATATGCAAATATGTCATTTATATGTATATAATGTATTTTAATGTAAAACTACCTCTCTTAAATGGCTATTTAGCTGAATAAAATTGTTATTAAAAGGACTATGTCTAATATAGTTTCGACGTACTAGAAAGCTTCTAGTGTCAGGGTTAACTATGAACTATACGTTGATTTCCTTGCGAGAATGGCTGGAACATAACACGGTATGAGATGCTCCTGCTCCGTAACAAACTAAAATTCTTGGGATTACAGTCTCGAGGAAGGATATGATTACTTTGAATTGGACAAGGGATACTCGGACAGCAAGAGTATAGTATTTTGTATACACAGGGCTAATCAATAACTATATAGCGTTCCACTCTTAGAAGACAGTATGGAGTTAAATGGGACATCTCTGTCTCTATCTAGCGCATACAAGTTGCCATTAGCCGCGTCATTTTCTACCCTCGCGCTGTTGCCAGACTACTAATAGCATGGTATAAATATTCATTTGTTATAAAGTTCAGATTTGAACACATTATCCTATGCAGAATTTTTTTCTCTATCAGGTTATATCCTTTTTAGAGTCATTATACATTTTTATAGGCCCAAATTTCTTCAGAAAACGTTTTTTTCAATAGAAGTCCGATATTTGCTGTTTCTATACTCACCACGCACTAACAAACTAACGGCTAGAATGCATCTATATTTTTTTCTTAGGTAGAGTAAACCATAGTGCTACTACCTGCCTACTTTGAATTCTCTATGTTTACCCAGTTAAGTGTTATAATTTTTAAAATTAAATGTTTTCGGAAAATTTTATATCTGTGCACTGCAAAAGTTACGCAGTGTGAAACCTTTTTGTTATTGAGTTTACATCAGGGAACCAGCGAGAACAAATGTTGAGGAAGGCTGGAGAAAGTTTTTAAAATAAACCAGAAGGCAGTAACCTCTTTCTTTTATCCAGTAAGGCAAACAAAAGGTATTCATTTATTCAGCGTCAGGCCTGACACAAAAGATAGTATAAGGAGCAGCACTAACATTAGTTCGAAAGAAGCCGTGTGTGTAACTTGAAGCATTTTATATCACTCGATTGACTGCTTCTTATTATGGGTGCCTACGGCTGCTCACACATGAGTCTTAATCTCGGGTATCCGTGGTGGTTACAGAGAGCGACATTGTAGTTTTGTAAGAACCTTTATTTGTTTTATTTTTACACGTTTAAGCTTTGCTGAACAATTTTAAATAAAATAAAATATGCAGTCTCACGTAACCGTTGGAACGAACTGTCACCGTGTTGCTTACAGGTATATCTCCCTCGTAACCATGTCCTTCTCCTACTGTCCCTCAGTCATTATATCCTTTTAGCTTCCCAAACATCCATAATGGCCCTCACTTCATTAAGTCAAGACTTTGCCCTCTGGCGAAACCCCTCGGGTTTTCGATACTTTCTAAACTACAATAGCAGGCTCCTTTTCCTTATGTTGAAGACCTTGCCAAAACTAATTGTATCTCGTTTACCTTAATGTTTGGGACGTTCGCTAATGACCCTTGGTAGTGCCTTTTTGGCATCCCTTCACCTGTGGTACATATTCTTAACCCTTTGCTATTAATGGATTTTGTAACTTTGATATATTTCGTATATCATAAGCGCTATAAAAAAAAAAAAAAAAACTGCTACAAACTGTGAGCTGTTATTGCGTTATTTGTTTAATATTTTTGTAAATATTTGTGGTTATGGAGGGGGAAGTTAGGAAGAGACGATATGTTGGTAAATTAAGAAGTAAGGAACGCCAAATAATTATGAATGTGTTAGATTATTTTTGAAGCAAAATGGGTGTAAGACAGTAAAAGAAACGGCTAAGGCTGTCGGGTGTTCAGAAGCAGTAGTGTGTATGATTAAGAAGTAAGGAACACCAAATAATTATGAATGTGTTAGATTATTTTTGAAGCAAAATGCGTGTAAGGCAGTAAAAGAAACAGCTAAGGCTATCGGGTGTTCAGAAGCAGTAGTGTGTATGATTAAAAAGGAACTAATGAAAGGACCTCTAAGAACGCCATCGAAAAAGAAAGCAAAAAGGGCGGGACTACACAATACGCTAGGTTAACGCAATATGATTGAATAATGCAAGGTGGAGTGCGGCGAATTGTTCATTCCTTACAGTTTGCAAATATTCCACCCACGCTGAATATAATTTTGTCACGATTCAACAGTGATGAGACCCTACCAAATTTCTCAAGGGCCACTCTGATTTGGGGTTCGAATATGAAAGAAGGGGTAACAAGTGCACATTAATAGAAAGAGACGATATCGATATCATCAGGTGGCGACATAAATATCTAAAAGACGTAAAAAGGTTTAGGGACCAGGGGAAATCAGTTGTTTATACAGACGAGTCATTTGTAAATTTAGGTCCTACAGTAACAAAGGCATGGAGGGATACCAAAGTTAAAAGTGCCCATCTCGTCAAGCAGCAATTGAAGGTCCTAGTACAGGACACCGGCCACCTCGAGTCGCTCGCGGAGAAAGATTCGCAACTAGTACATGTTGCAACACTGTGCTCCATTTAACGTGTACTGTCTTCTAAGGGTGGAATGCGCTTTAGTTGGTCTAACACGCACAAACTGCGCACAAATCGTGTGCGCGCGCGCGTGTGTGTTTGTGTGCGTATGTGTGCGTACCTTTCAGTTTACCTACAAACTGTCCTGTTGGGACACGGAACTGATATAATAAACTAGGGACAATGTCTACAAAAAGGGAAAGGATGACAATTCTATTCCTGTAATAGTTACATAAGTCTACTCTCCTTGGATTTCTGTAGTTCGTACAATTTAGCAAGACCACAGGCCGGTATGAATCACAGTGGCGTGTAGATATGCGTATAACCGCATTATAGAACACGTCCGTTTCTTGCTTCTGTTTACCGTTAGCTATCCAACTTGAACAAAGCCACTCAGTTAGAGTGCAGGTTGAAAGGAATAAGTATGCCGTAAATCATTCAGCTACCCTTCCTTCTCTTCCCTGTCGCTAAAACCAAACATTTTCACAATCGGCTGTACTAGTGCTGGCAATCGCGAGTTTGGCATGCCGCCCAAACTTCCAACCTATCACATATTTCTTGCTGTCCCAACCCTCTGTTGATCTGTGCCTGGTATAAGCTGCCCCCTTGTTTCCTCACCCTTGTGTTTGTCCTTCCACTTTGTTTTCATTCCAACCCCCTCACGGCAAACGACCGATAGCACTCCCATGTCAGATCAAACACCTTTAAAACGTTCACACAGTACAAGAAGTAACAGGCCATTAATCTTGGGCACTAATAGTTTCTCTTCCGTTTAAAGCTTTTGATTTCATCGCCTAAAAATACAAACAACTTTCGATGAATATGAAAAATAAGTAGCTCTTAAAGTTGATGAAGCAACATTTTTAGTCTTAGTTCATAACTTACAATGTCAACATTGAGCAATATTTTAAATTTCTGTCACGCAATCATAGATGTGCTTAAAAAAATCTAGAGTTTTCATGGAAACATATACCAGGGATGTCTAACTTTGTCTCTTTGGAGACACTTAGGGCTATTCCCTACCTCCCCTCCTTCAGTCGAAGGATATCTATCACAAACAGGCGAATCCATGGCAGTTTCTAACTCATCACCATTATCTCCTTTTATGGTTTAGACAATTACCTACATGTTCCGGCTCCAGAATGTAGTTGCTCACTCCATCTTTAGCTTGGTCGTCCTCAACTTCTATGGCCTTATGGCTTATAATTTAGGATTATACGAGGAAGTTTCTCTTCATTTATTCTGCTGACATTTTCAAACCATTTATTTCTATATTCTTCTATTTTTACTTTGTCTACTGGCAAGTAGAAGGAAGTATTGTATTCCACCCAAAAATTCGATGTCGAGATTTCACCGGAAATATGTTGTGAGACCCCCTGAATAAAAAGAAGCATTTTTAGAAAAAGGTCCTGTGTGTGTGTGTGTGTGCGTGTGTGTGTGTGTGTGTGTGTGTGTGTGTGTGTGTGTGTCTGTGTGTCTGTGTGTCTGTCAGTCTGTGGACAGTATAGCCAAAAAACGAAAAGACAGTTAAAAACCAAAGATGGTATGTAAGTTTAAGTCTTTCAAGGATGCGACACGAAGATTTTGAAGAAAATATCCCCACCCTAAACTACCCTTTACAGGGAACATTTTTCGAAAATTTTTATTTTCTTGAAAATGGCTCTTGCGATTTTGATCAAAATGTCATATGTTTGAGATATTTTTATGACCAAAAAATTGCATATCTGGAATTTTCTGGCTATAGCCCCTGTAGTCGTATTTACTCTGGACGACTTTTCCATAACTGATAAACCGTTAGAGATAGACGAAATCCTACTGTACAAAAAATGTAGATCTTGCTAAAGTACACAATTTATGTCTGAATAAATTTTGTTGTAGGGTAAACCATTTCGGAGATATTCCTTGTTATGTGTGTGAGTTTCGGAAAACTACATTTTCGTGAAATGGAACATCGCTGTTCATTTTTTTTTATGTTAAGTGTGCAAAGAGAACGGAATCTCAAAGCTGTAAAAGATTTGACTATCACTCAATATTCTAATATTCTCCTTGTACCCACAAGGAAATAAGTAGCAAGATAATTTGTACAAATGTTTATCCCAACTAACACGAAGATATAGGAATAAGACTTTGCAAGAATGTTTAGTACAAGAGTAGAGAAAGTCATGTGAGCGCTACACATTAGATTTTTTGACTATTTGTTTTCCGTTTACCCAACGCTCCTGTAGCTATCTCACTAATAATTGTCTTTATGCTATCACATTCTATATTGATATTATCATTCATTGGAAATGAATTAATATGGCAATATATCATTATTTGCCTTACATATTTTATGCCTTCCCCTCTCAGTAAATGCACTTTAAATCTTTCCTTTGCAGTTTTTGCTTTATTTGATAATTTTTTCCACCTCTTAGAGAGCACAAACTTTCCAAAAGCAATAAAGTGGCCTGAACCTACGTCTCTGCCTTTGAAAGCTCCTACATCTTGTCACATTCTAACTGCTTTCGTGTTGGCAATTATGTAATCTATTATTAATTGCGAACCTTTTTCACTCCATGTATATTTGTGTGTTTCTTTATGTTTATAAAATGTGTTGAGCATTTTCAGAACCGTTATAGGAAACGAGACCTATTAAATATTTTTCATTTTTATTGTAACCTTTTCTCCATATGTTCCTACCAAATTCTAAACCTACTATTCCATTAAAATCTCAAGCTAATATGATAACATTATTTTTGTTTATTTTATCTAGTTGTTCCTGCAATTTGTTATAGAACAATATTAAATAAGCTTCTCTTCCTGTTTCAAGGATATATTGCAAGTATAGTTATATATCCTCTATTTTCCTTTAGACGTACAATCAAGATCCTTTCTTAACAAAGCAGTAACTGTGGATTCTATTTTTTACTTATTGTGAACATGAAAAGCTGGTACTCATGTTTTTTGTTCTACACCGCTATAATATGTAGATAATATAATCGGTCAGTTTTTTTCAGCACTTAAGATTTTGCTTAGTGTCTGATACTGTTGCTATATCCACTTTAATTAGTTTTAATTCCTTTTCTAATATGTTTTCTTTGTTGCATAATTCTTTGACGTTCATACAGCCAAATTAAATGTTTGTACTTGAGTTTTCTGAGAATGTCCTTAAAGGATCTCTTCATTATGGATGATTTTTGCATAAATAATATACAGCAAGAGACAGACAAAAGTTTCCTTACTAAAAATGTGGATCTCGTTGAAACAATTTATGTCAAATACTTCATTACCCCGAAGTGACATACAATTACCAACCATATGGAAAGAGAGATGTTGAAAGACCGATGAGAAGGTCCAGAGAGACTTGAGGCTGAAACAGGTGAAGTCTCCTAATCCATGAAGTGTTAATGATGATTCCCTCCTTTCTGTATCTAACGTCTTGCAGGATGCTATGAAAGTGCCCTCCTCTGTTTCATTATTTGTACTTTAGATGCGCGATGACGAGTAAATCCTATTATTTATTGTTTAGGAACATAACATACATACACCCAAATGAAATGTTCATTATTCAAACGCAGTTACTTAGAGTTTAAACAACACAGAAGAACATGGGTATAACCCATAAACAGAAAAACAAAGGAACAAAGGAAGTTTTTGGATAATAGCCGGAAAATTACGCAACTATTTACCCATAAATCCTTATAAGCGAGGCTTTACCTCATCTCCAGAAACTCACATCAACGCTACCGTTCTCAATTCTGCTCGGAATCCACTAAAGATATTTTTAATATAAGATAAGCTTTCCATAATACACATGTCTATAAAACTCTAGATTCCATGGGAGTTGCAAGCTTAATAATAATAATAATAATAATAATAATAATAATAATAATAATAATAATAATAATAATAATAATAATAATAATAATAATAATAATAATAATAATAATAATAATAATAATAATAATAATAATAATAATAACAATAATAACAATAATAACAATAATAACAATAATAACAATAATAACAATAATAACAACAATAACAACAATAACAACAATAACAACAATAACAACAATAACAACAATAATAACAATAATAACAATAATAACAATAATAACAATAATAACAATAATAACAATAATAACAATAATAACAATAATAACAATAATAACAATAATAACAATAATAACAATAATAACAATAATAATAACAATAATAATAATAATAATAATAACAATAATAATAACAATAACAATAACAATAACAATAACAATAATAATAATAATAATAATAATAATAATAATAATAATAATAATAATAATAATAATAATAATAATAATAATAATAATAATAATAATAATAATAATAATAATAATAATAATAATAATATTTTACAAAATAACTGTAGTGTTTAACGACTGCTTTTCCTACATATGGCACCGCAGGTGGTGACACTAATGATACAGGGAATGGAGCACCGGTGGAATGAGATGGCGGGGGAAACCTGCCCCAGCTCCACTTCGTCCACCACAAATCCCACATGCGGTTGCCTGGGATCGAACCCGGGCCACTTTGGTGAGAAGCGAGTGGTCTAACCACTCGGCTACGGCACGGCCGAATCATCATCTTCACCACATGAAGCAGGCAGTATTGCATGTTCCGGCTTCATGATTTCTCAGTTCAACGTCCCTTAGGCCGTTCTACGGCTTTTGTTCCTATCGACTTATAAATAATTTAATGCAAGTTTTGGTAGCCCATTCTATTTATATGCTGAAACTATTTATATCGATGTTCCTTTATTCTTTCATTCATACTATGAACTTGTAATTCCTCTCTGGTATCTTCATTTATAAAGTGTTCCAGTTCCAATCTTGTACATCCTTTCTTTCTCGTTAAAATTGTCAGTTCAGCACTCTGTACTTTATTCTGAACTCTTTTTGTGTTTACCCAAATTTCGGACCCATAAAGAAGAGGAGCTGCCATTGTTTATAAAGCTTAATTCTTGTGTCTTTCCTTGATTTATTCTTCTAAGTCCGATGGATAGTACCACACATCATTTGAAATTTTGATAACATTATCTTCAGATTCATTTCTTGTATTAATATCACAACCAAGATAATTAAAATGATCAAACTGTTCTAATGATCTCCCCTCTAAAATAATTTGAGAACGTATTTGTTATTTTCCCCAAAATGCTGATATTTTAGTCCTTTCGAGAGAAATTATAAACTCATATCCTTGACATATAATATTTAAATAATGTAAAGATCTCTGGAGATCATTTTCATTATTTTAAATAATGACTGCATCGTCAGCACACAATACAATATTTAAATGTGTATTAAAAGTTATTTTTATTCCTGGATTTACTACACCTTTCCACTTCTGTAATAGTCAGACTTCAACGGTGGACGGCTAGCCGAGGAGGCCACCCTTCATGTGGGAATAGTGCATGTGATGGCTGGACACAGCCTTGTCAGGTCAAACTCTGCGAGGTGCAGGGTACACCTTATCTCCCATGCTTTACACTTTAGCCACTGCTTTCCCAAATAATTATTTAATTTCAATGCATTATCTTTCTTACCGAAGTCCACACTATATTCAACAAGCCTCTCTTCTCCTTTTGTGTGTAACTAAAACTTGATGAACTTGCTATAACTTTACTTTTAGACTTTTGATACATCCTGTAATTTGGACATTTTTCCTGTCTCCTTTCTTGTACATATGCAACGTGTTTGCAAATTTGTAGTCCTCAATTTCGTTCGAAACTCCCCTGGCTGCACCGTGACCGAGTGGTTAGACCATTCGTATCTCACCAAAGCGGCCTGAGTTCGATCCCAGGCGACGGCGTGTTTGCTTTGTGGTGCAGGGGTGATTTCCTTCGGTTTCTCTGGTTTCCCCAGCCATCTATTCCACCGGTTCTCCATCTTCATCTCTAGTATTCTGAGTGCCACCTTTGGTAAATGTGGCGTTAAACAAAACTTATCCTTTCCAAAGCTCCTAATTCTTTTATTTTAAGCACATTGCTAACTTTGCATCGGTTCAGCAGCAATTTGGCTCGGTTAGTTAGGCGCTGGTTTACTGATCGCAAGGCCATGGGTTCAAACCCGGCCCAAACTGATGGTTTTTAAGTGTGCTTAAATGCGACAACTCCATGTCAGTAGATTCCAGCACACCGGCGACGCCGATATGATACTGGCAATTGACAGCGTCGTTAACAAATCATACATTTTGTCCATCCGGCCCACACTGATGTTTCGTTTATTTCTGTTTTAGCATTTGACGTTTTCTTAAGCAACGCTGACACTTCCTCAGGTACTTGAATCTTTTACAACTATCTCATTAATTTATTCCAGCTCCTTGAGTTCATCACATTCAAAATCATCATTTCCACTCCCTACAGGCTGCACTCCTGAGGAGGCGTCATATCCACTTTCTTCCATTCTAGTAGCTTTAATCAACACCTCCTACCGAAACTGAAGGCGTAAGATAGTCGTGCACTAACGTTGGGTGGCACCACGCACATCCTCAGCATTAACTGCAACTGGGCTTATGAGGCTCTATTCCGCAAATTCATTATTTGTTATGTCTCTCGCCTACGTTTGCTTTTCGCCAATACGCCGACGGTAGCTGGTTGTGGTAAGAAAATTCCCAGGGCTAGTCTCCACATCCTAGTGGTGGTGGCGGTGGTGGCGGCCGGGACGGCGGCGGTGGTGGTGGCGGTGGTGGTGGTGGCGGTGGCGGTTGTGGCGGTGGTGGTGGCGGCGGCGGTGGTGGTGGTGTTGGTGTTGGTGGTGGTGGTGGTGGTGGTGGTGGTGGTGGTGGTGGTGGTGGTGGTTGTTCGTTGTTGCAGTGGAAGTGCTGGTTAATCTAAGTCATTAGTTATACACACAGAAACCCTATCTATTACTAGCACATATGTTTGTAAACTTACCATGGTTGGTCTTTGTTTTCCAACCACAAAGTACTCTTACAAATACTTATTTTTTAACTTTAATTAGATGAACCTTCGTGGCACTTTTCATTGCCCATTGCGCTCTGGGTACAAGAGGGGTACTGGAGGGTGACACAATATACTGGCTTTGAATTTCTATATGTCTTGCATGATGTTGTCAGAAACAGGTAAATGATTACATAGAAATAGATAAATCATTGGATAATAATTCAAGCAACACCTTGGAAACATTAATACATGGGAAAATTGTGTTCCTTAAATTTTGTCTCTTAACCAAATGTTATTTATCGTGTAGGTAACCTATTCATATGCTCTTGTCTTTCATAAGGTATGGAATAGTTGTTTATGCATCTAATAGAATACCACCTCTACGTGTTTTGTATGAAAGAAGTATAACTGTAGTTCTACATGTACATGAGAGTGGGAATTGTAATCATGCCATTAGTCCATACAACAGTTGACTATTGCTTCTGTGGTCTGTTGGGGGGCATGGTGCTATCTTTATATCCGGAGCTTTCGGGTTCGATTCTCGGCTGAAGAATGGGCTTTTTTCTTTAGGCAAAATTGTTCCCCATCATCCCTAGAACATTAAAGTACGAGTTGGAATGTAAATGTGCGTGTGTGTGTGTGTTTTGTGTGTTTGTGTGCGTGTGTGTGTGTGTGTGTCTGTGTGTGTGTGTGTGTGTGTGTACGAATTTAATATTTATAAACAAACTCCAACGTAAAGAAAACCAAAGTAAAGAATAATCATTGTCTATGAGCATTGCTCTAAAGGAAACAATAAGAAACGAACAAATGCCAATGAAACATCAAGTGCCCTCGTGCTTGCACTTTAGAATCTGTAATTCGTAATGTTACGCAATAGCACCATATACAGGAGTGAGTTTATTCCCTAGAAAATAAAGATCCTGTAAGTAAAGTGAGACCTTCTCGTTTGTTTTTACTGTTGTTCATTATCACGGACTACATACGCTAGTTCAACTGCCTCTCATCTCAAGTATTCGTCGTATTCACGCACGCCACTGACTGGATTTATCCCCTGTGATTTCTGCAACTGTTTTAACGCACGAAGGCTTCTCTACTGACCCCAATGACGGCTGGAATGGGCCACCTGGTGTATATAAGACTATGAACAGCCCGATCTCTAAGGAGTTAAGAATGATATACATATTTTTATATTTCTTATAGGTACATATTTTTACTTTCTCTACTACGTATAGTAAGTAGAGGAAGAACTGCATTTCATCCAAAAATTCGATGTTGAAATTTCACCGTAAATACTTGTTTTGTGGCCCCTGAATCCAAAAACAGCATTTCCAGCAAAACGTCCGCTCGCCCGCGCGCGTGCGTGTGTCTGTCAGTCTGTGGACAATATAACTCAAAAACGGAAAGTCGGTTAGAAACCAAAGTTAGTATTTAACTTAAATTTAACCAAACTTAATATTTAACTTAAATTTCTTTCAAGGATACGACACGAAGATTTTGAAGAATATTGCTCCACCCTAAATTCTGATTTTCTCAAAATGGCTCTAACAATTTTTATAAAAATCGTCATGTTTTAAATATTTGTATGGCAAATGATTATATGTATGTATATATATGCAAAATCTTATCATTGTAATTTTTGTACCGTATAACTATAGCTATTATATTCAACCTGAAAATTCTATATTAAGATTTCACTGGAAATAAGCGCTTTGACCTCCTTTGAATAAAATTTTATAAAAGATTCCACCTAAGCTTGTAAATGTGCCCTCCATGTGTATATTAACAGCTAAGTCAGAAGATAAATATTGGTTGTATAACGAACTTGGCATTTATGTTTAGCATCCCCCAAGGGGGACAATATACAAAATATCAACTCCCAGCTAATACCTACACATGAAATGCTTCGTAACTTTTTATTCTCTTAGTTCCAACTATTTTGCACGACAAATGAAATCTAGGTAGATATATGGAATTTCCGGTGTGAAATTTATGAAGATGTCTTTACCTGAAGTTAATTTCGTACGATTATGTACAACTGGTGTACTATAAGAAATAGACACTTATACAAAAAATATAAGTCCATTCAAAGCGCAGTACATAAATTAAATAATCTTTATTGCTTATATTTCGGGATATTCCTCGTTTGAATGAAACACCCTAAGAGTTTAAAGTGTACATTTGTTTTAGTTCCTCATGGTAACACAAACAGAATGGAATTTCGGAACCACCACATAGCAATTGACTTTTTACTTATTTTACTTACTACTTACCTGAAGTAAGAAGAGCAAGTGTTGTATTCTATCCAAAACTTCAATATCGAGATTTCTCTGGAAATACACCTTTTGAGGGACTTTGAACCCTGGGAAAAATCTGTAAAACAAGTTCAGTGTATAAAATATATAACCTAAATTTTCTGAGAATAGCCTCGAAGCCTTGTTTGTTCTAAGTGAGCTTTGTACACCTGGTAAATCGTAAGAAGTACATAAAATCTAGTATACAAGCAAGTAGATTTAGTTAAAGTACCCAGTATATCTGAAATAAATCTTTTTGTGGAGTTAATCACAATCGCTAGATTGGCGAGGTTTTAACCAACTGTTCTCAGTAAATAAGCTTCAGTTAGTTCAGTTAGTACTCGTTCGCCTCATTTACCCTACAGTTACTTATGTGTTACGCGTTATTTGAAACTAACTTTTCCCACCCTAGATCATCGGGGTTTAGCTTAATAATTCCTATGGCTGTGCTTTGCAGCTTAGGGCCCGCTGACCCTCGACTACTTGGGACCCTAAATCTGTCGTAAATCGCGTAAGGCGACGGTTCTTGTTAGTAATATATTAGCAACTGTGCAGTTCTAAATTGTATAAACTGCGAGAGAAACCATGCAAGCATGCATCATCTGCAGAGGGTATTCAATAGTTTGTCAAATACAGTTACAAGAATAAAATAAATATCCACCACTGGAAGAGGGTTTACAAGATTTTGATATATGAACATAGTTCACGCACGCCACTGACTGGATTTACCCACGTGATTTCTTTTAACCCACGAAGGGTTATCTACTTACCGCAATGCCGGCTGCAGTGGGTCACCTGCTATAATCATATTTTCATGTACGTTGAATTTAGAACGATTCCTATGTTTATTTTAAGTAATTTTGATACATTCAATTAATACAAGCAGTATGACTGTGAAACTCTCTCCATTCTTACTGCCAACAGTCCAAGTATAAGTACACAGCTTTCATATTATTTGAACATTAGGTTTATGAAATAATTATCTTCTAACATTGGAATGGAATTTATTAAGTTTTGGAACATTGAGTGGTAAGCGGGTGAGTGTTCTCATCCTACGGATTGGTAACTAGGCAGGTGCTCACACCGCATTTACCAGTCCGCTGATTAGGGCTGCTGTGATGCTCGTTGTTAACTTGCTCGAGTAGCGCATTGTTAACATAAATGCAAAAATTATGACAATGGTCGGCAGCTCAAATCAAACCTGACAATAAATGAGGTTTCAATCATTTCTATTTATGCCTCGAGAAAGGTATAGCAAATTACGTGTTCATCATGAACACACTAGGAAGTGAATTAACCTTTAATACGAAGTTCCAGCCGTTCCTGCTCAATATGGCACAATTGTTTCGAATAGAATAAAATATAGTTCGAACAGCTGTTACAAACCTATGGAGGAAACTAGTAAATTGTAAAGGATTATCTGTGTGATAGTTCGGCATGATATCATAGTCATGTTAAATGTTAGATTTTGAAGAAAATTGCTCCACCCTAAACTACCCTTTACATGGAAAATGTTTAAAAAATTTGATTTTCTTGAAAATGGCTCTAACGATTTTGTTTGAGATATTTTTATCACAAATGAGATGCATATCTTCAATTTTCTGCCTATAGATTATGGATGAGTTTTGCCTAACTGGTAAGGCGCAACAGATAGACCAAATCTTAATATAAAAACATGTAGATCTTGCTAAAACACACAATTTACGCCTTTTTTGTAGAGTGAACTATTTCGGAGATATAGGTACCTTGTCTTTTTGTGAGTTTTGGAAAACTTTTGCTTTTGTCAACCGAACATTGTTATTCATTTTTTATATGTTAACAGTGCAAAGAGAACGGAATTTGAAAGCTTCAAAAGATTTGACTATCGCTCAAAGGCTACTGTATTCCCATATTTTCCTTATGCTTACAAGGAAGCAGTCAATAACATAATTTGTACAAATGTTTATCTCAACTAACGAAGAAGATATAGGAATAAAGAGTTTGTATGAGTGGTACAAGAGTAGAAAAGGTCATGTGATTGCAACCATCAGGTTGTTTTATTCAGGATTCCCTGATGGTGAAAGATATCAGTCATGATCCTCCGATAATCTGTTAGGTACCACTGAGGATCAAATTGCTGGTCTATACTGATATAAGTGCAAGCTCCATTCTTTCACATCACTGCCAGGGATTAAACATTTCTAAAGATTCCTTATTTTTCTCTCCGGCATTTGTTCCGTCGATTTCTCAACTTACTGTCTGAGGCACCTTTATAACACAGTCTTCTGAACATGTTGTCCCACGTCCTCAAGATAACTTGTGTATACGATTCTCATTTGGAACAGATGTTCATTTTGATGTTACAATTCTTTTTGTCTTTAACGTTGCATTTCCCTTCATTTGACAGCGCTGCTGATGAACTCCATTTGTTCGCAAACAGGGCAAGTAAACTGAACATTGTTGCACGTGTTTGACCACCTCGTGGAGCCCTCGGAAACAATATACATTAATGGATTTAATGTAAATATGCAGTTGGTTTTTATATAGGTGAAGTACGAATAAATAGAAAATACAATTTAGAAACATGCATTTTTTGTGTTTGAAATGTTAATGCTCTTTTTTTATAAAAATTACTTTTAACTCTGGAGTATGGTCATACTTGATGTTGTAATAGTGGTAATTTAAAAAGAAAAAAGATATGCAGGATAAAACTTGGTGTAGTAGATAACCTTAATGAAATGCATAGTGAAATTCCTATTTCCAAAATTGTCAGCTAGTTTTCTCATACTGTGTTTAATAGACACACTGTGTTATTTTAAAGGGGTTTATACATTTTAATTTCCAAATCACTGGTATAAAAGCAGTTTTAGGGTCGTGTGTCAAATGCTTCACAAATTACATTTTAGAAACAAAATATTTTAATGATTGTGTTATTTATCAAGTGGTAATGGAGGTATGTATTCTATACGCTGCAGCTCAGATCATTATCTCAGGAACGTATCCAAGTATATAAGTATCCTTAAAATTAAGTGACTTTTCAAATACAGAAAATCAGTTTTGGAGGATGTGAATGAAACCATCATCGTGGAAAATAACTTTTCCGAAATTTTCATAATATTTCAACAATATTTGTATAGGAACTACCGGGGAGTTCATTTTAACATAAAAAGGATAAGAAAGCTGGTATGAGGAATTACAAGGCGTATTTCCCAAGTATAGTTATTTCGAGCTGTGTATGCGTAGGCTAAGGACTAAAGGTTGAATAACATTTGATCTACAGATCTTTCTTTCTATGAAGGAATAGTGCAACTGGCGCTAAACTGCATTTATTTGATACGCCTGATGTTGCAATACGATTTTTAACTTTGATGTTGAATAAATTGCTAAACATTTAAGATATTTTTATGGCAAATTAAAGTAGGTACATTCTGAATATTCTGGAAATAGCTTATGATATCCTCTTCATTATAACTGTAGCATTACTGATAAACCGCAGGACATCCTACTCACAAGAACGTGAATCTCATTAAAAATGCAATTCATCTCAAATACCTTATTTTGTGGAGTTACTCAATTCCGAGATATTTATTGTTGTTTATTTACATTCTAAAGCACACTTTTCTCAAATATGAAGTTCATATTTCTGTTTTGGCTTGCTTTTTTATGTCTCTTGTTCGTGTAAAGAGAACGGAATTTTATAATAATAACATAGCAGCCATCTTTAAAACATTTGACTATCACTACTATATCCCCCGATTCCGCTTGCCCCTACTAGAAATTTCCAGCTGGGCAATTTTTACACATATTTATCTTGATAAACACAAAGTAGATGAAATCGGCGTTTGTACAAATATTTTTTTAAGAGTAGACAAAATCATGTGAGTGCGGTACATCAGATTTTTACAACTGTTTCCTTACAATGCTGAAATTATATAATTAATGGTTGTTTATTATTTTGTCCGTACGCCGAGGCTTGTCGAGATATTGTATTAACTGAGCTATGAGGGTGAATCAAAAAGTAAGTTGCACTTGCTCACCACAAGAGCACGCTGTGTGTCGTGACGGTGTCCAATGTGTAGCAAGCTACAGTAACTGCTGACACATCCGATAGGTACGGTGGTGTGGTATCCCGTCGTGTTGTGTGAGTAGAACAGGCCTGGCTAATTGGTATGCCAACTGGATATTTACTCCAAATTGGAGGTGCATGCAACAATCAGATTTCTGTTGGCTGAACAGCTCAGTTACATGGACATTTATTGTGAAATCACTACTCTTTATTGTGGGCATGCAATTTTTTACCGCAACACCTCACACGGTTGAGGGCTGACCACCCACTTCCAGGTCTTCACTCTGTGTGGACCGTAGGTTCTCCTGCTCCCGACAGGCATCTGACCCTAGGCACCAGCTTGCAAGTCTTATGGAGGTGAAAGTCCTATTCAGATATAGAAGAAGAAAAATATAATTGAAATTTAATATCAGCATAATCTCTGTTGATAGTTCACTGAAAATAAAATTTGAAAACTTGTCAATTTGAGATTTCTGGTGTTAATCACGCAAATAGTACACTGAAGTTAGCGACACTGCGATTACACAGCCTTCTTCCATTGCCTTCTGCTTATTTGTGTGAACAAGTTTTCTCTGGATTGATAGCAATAAAAAGGAAACAAATAGAACACTTCAATCTAGAATCGCATTAAACGAAGATTCAGCCATATTGAACTGGTGTCCAGAAAACAAGCTCAGCCGTATGTTTAATAGGCCAGAAACATACAAATTTATACAGTTTTTGTATAAGTGTTACCTGTAACGTAGTTCCTGTATTTATTTTATACGTTTATAGTAGTATTTAATCATCTTGAATCCATGGATGAAACCATGGAGTCTAATCCACTCAGCAAATTCTATTCTGCGGTCTGCACACGTCTCTTCTATCTGCTGGTTTATAATTTAGAATATTTTCGGAAATCCATCATAGTCCATCCCATCCTCTCCACATATACGTAACAGTCAAATATTTCGATAGTGTTTTATTTCTTCGTATACAGACTTCACTTCCAGCTCTGTTCTCATTACATCGCTATTCATGTGGTCTGGTTTTGTACATCCTTTAGTTCTTCTAAAGAATTTCATTTCAGATTCTTGTATCTTACTTTCCATTTTGTTTGCTACAACTCAGACTTCACTACCATATAAAATCACTGGTATTGTCATTTAATCTTCATCTTCATCTTCACTCCAAGGATTAGCTGCTTGTTCCGGCTTCACAATATGTCTGACCACTATTTTCTTATTTTCCCGGATGTCTTTTCCCAATAGGCCTATAGTTTAACGCTTTTCTTGGGATTCTTTCTCTAGGCATTCTATTAACATGCTCTCTCCATTTATTCCTGTAATTGAAAATTTTGTCTGCCAAAGGATTCGTTTAGTGAATAATAAGTTATGAAAATTTAAATAAATTTTAGATATGGTTATATACATTGTGAATTAAGGACAACTCTAGGGTTAGGCCTAGAGCTTAGACCTAGGGCTACAGGCTGAAGTAGAACATTGTCTTTGGGAGTACACAGAGAAAAAATGTGATGTTTTGCACTCACATGACTTTCTCTACTCTTGTACTAACCATTCTTACATACTCTTATTCCTATATCCTCTTTTTGTTAGTTAAGATAAACATATGTACAAATTATCTCAGTGCTATTTGCTTGTAGATGCAAGGGGAATATTAGTATAGTATATTAGAATACAGTAGGCTTTGAGCGACAGTCAAATCTTTTAAAGCTTTGAGATCCGTTCTCTTTGCAAGCTTAACATATACAAAATGAACAATGATGTTCCATTTCACGAAAGGTTTCTTTTTCCGAAATTCACACACATAACAAGGAGTATCTCCGAGATGGTTCACCCTACGAGAAAATTTATTCAGACATAAATAGCGTATTTTAGCAAAAGCTACATTTTTTGTATAGTATGATTTGGTCTATCTCTTAACGGTTTACCAGTTATGGAAAAGTCGTCCAGAGTAAACACGACTACAGGGGCTATAGCCAGAAAATTCAAAATATAAATTTAATTTGCCATAAAAATGAAAATCGTTAGAGCCATTTTCAAGAAAATCAAAATTTTCGAAAAATTTTCCATGTACAGGGTAGTTTAGGGTAGGGCTATTTTCTTCAAAATCTTCGTGTTGCATCCTTCAAGGACATTAAACTTAAATACCAAATTTGGTTTTTAATCTACTTTTCGTTTTTGAGTTATGCTGTCCACAGACTGACAGACGGATACACAGGCACAAAAACGCGCGCGCGCGCGGATCTTTTTGTAAATATGCTTTTTTGGATTCAGGGGATCTCAAAACATATATTTCCGGTGAAATCTCGACATTTAAATTTTGGGTGGAATACAATACTTACCTTACTTAGCAGTAGAGAAAGTAAGAAAGGTTGAATACCACTGTTCTAATCTATTGACCGATATAGAACGTGTGACACATGAATGGAATAGTCTTTGTGAAATATTTCGTATAAACATATTTTGAATCACGGGGGGCACTGAGGTCGTTCAGATTCTCCTGAACGAGTGATCTGCAGCAATTCATATGTGAAAAATGTTCATGATGTTCGTTTTATAGGAAATTTATCTCTTTTTATACCTTTAACTTCAGCTTAAAATCCTTTAGGGCCGTCCTCCATTATTCGACTTCTTTTTTCAGAATTAGTTCAGTCCTCATAACTGACCAAGCTGAAACGCACTCTTAACTAACGTCTGGAATATTTCTTTACACAAATTCCTTTCTCGCAAATAACATTTCATAATACGCATGTCCACTGTATGAGAGGTCACCAGCGTCCACCGTCTATACCTTTAAATTGATTAATTCTTTTCTCTTTATTCTCTCTTCTATTAATTTTATTCAATGTAATATGGTGTCGTATGCGGTAAAATGTTCGTTAGGCATACAAAAAAAGAAGAAAAAAAACAAAAACCAGAAAAAACACCTTTGTTTCTCAGGACTTCATGTCCATCAAATATCGAGTTCATTATTTTTAACAAGCAGTCGAAAATCCGAAATCCCTTCTGCCAAATGTTTACTATATAGGTATACTGCAGTGCCAGAAACCATTATTAGTGTATATATTGTGCTTTACATGATCTGTGTGGGAACGTAAACTTCATGTGAATACGTGACACTTCTAATGAAAGAGAAAGTGATAGTATCATAATTTGGATTTGAAGTCAAGGTCATCGAAATTAGACCCAGAATATAGACGAAATTACTACATTTTCAGTAACCATTGTCCCGACATTTCCTCGCATTATTTAACTCTTTCCCCTTTCCTTTCTCTCTCTTCATTTCCTTCCTCCTTTTATTTCTCTCTCTCTTCTATCACTTTCCTTTCTTTATTACATACATACTACGGTCGGTCTGGGTGGCTAAGTTGGGTAAGTACTGCCCTGCTGATCTCAAGGTCGTAGGCTCAAATCTGGCTCAAACCATAGACCGATAGTTTTTAAGTTTGCTTAAAGGCGACAGCCCCATGTAAAAGGTAAAAGAGCAAAGGGTACACACGGACTGGGGCACCTCACGCAACCTCGACCTACGCAGGTCTATTGTGGTTAACAACTCCCAGAAGGCAGGTATAAAATAAGAAATCCCAGCTAGATGGGCCACAGAGACGCGCGGAAGTCCATATAAAGTGCTGAGATCTCTTCATCCCGGCGTCAGGTCCCACCGTGGTTGCGGTGTCCCACAAGCGTCCCTCCCACCAGTGGATTTACAAGGACACCCAAATGCCACCTACCACCGAGAACAGCAGCTACCATGGGTTACCATCCGCGCCATCTGCCCGGCACCGGCAACACTACGAGCTTGTAAGAACACGTGAAACAAGATAAGGAAATGGAATGAAGCGAAATGGTGGAAAGGAAACCGTGAAAGGAAATTAAGCACCCGAACGTTCGCCTATGTCAGTTACTGCATGTAAAAGAACAGCGGGAAGAAATCTCCCACATCAGCGGTGTTGATGTCATCCTGGCAATTTGCGTCGTTAAGAGATAAAATATTATTACTTACTCATGGTAGAATAGGACACGTACTGTCAAAAATAATTGTTAAATGCGCGCGTTGTACATTTGCGTGAACAACATAATTCAGAAACGAAATTAGTACTTATTCCATATTTCTTTCAACCCGCATGTGGTATTAGAAGCGGCATTAGGGAGGTTTTTCTCCGTTTTCCCCCGCCACTCAGTTCACCAACCGCTATATCATACAATTTCCAATTACCCATTTCGCCTGCATTTCATATCATCCTCTTTCTCACTCTCAACCTGGTGCTTGGCTGACCACCCGCTTCCAGGTCTTCACTCTGCTCCAAAGGTTCGTCAGCTCCCCGACAGGCATCTGAACTTAGTCACAGGCTTCTAAGTTCCAGGGGGGTAAGTCCTCTATATGGGAAGAGTAAACAAAAGAAGAAGAAGAAGAAGAAGAAGAAGAAGAAGAAGAAGAAGAAGAAGAAGAAGAAGAAGAGAATGGTTTAACATCTTGCCAAGATTTAATATGAAGATTTTCTAGAAAATGTCCCATTCGAAGCTACCCTTTATATAAAATACTCTTCTTAGCTATTTGTTTATAAAATACCTCTGACAATTTTTATTATAATACTATATGTTTAAGACATTTGCATTACTAATAGAACATAGGTCTGAAATTTTCTGGCAAACTCTCTATGGTCTTAATTTGAAACAAATTTTGTATAATTTGATGCAATAGGTAAACCTAAAGGTCTAGATAAAATGTTGCTTCCTAATACGTGCCTAAATTTCCTTAAACATATGATTTATGTCCATAAAGCGTCTGACATTAACCGTTCCCGAAATATTTTTGTTCTTTGTGTTAGATTTCTATTAATTCCTACTTTTCATTCTTCATTCATAGTTTACATAGATTTTTTAACAATTTTATTATGGCTTCGCCCTTGGTATTTTGCCTAAAATGAAATGTTTAAGAAACCATTTGTGCAAAAATTTCATTAGATCAATATAAGCTACATATAAAATAAAATAAAAATGGTTTAAAATAGAAATACAAAAATATAGGACAATGGATATACAAAACCATTGGAATTTAACATAATGTTTTTTTCTTTCACTTTCTGTATGTTGTTTCTGTCTGTCCCGCATTTGCCTCAAGCTTATTAAAACTGTATTTCTAAAATCAATGTTAATGTTTGTTGTTCTATTAGGAGGAACTCTAAAATGCAATGCAAGGTATGATATAATTATGGTAGGGTATATTCAGTAATATAATTATAATTATATATAATTATATTATCTACAACACACGGGAACCTCGGTAGGTTGGGATCGGAGGTAATTCGGATTAATGAAATCCGAATAATGCAAACTATGAAATCAATAGAAACCACTAATCCATACAAATATTAATTTTGGCACTAATAAAATAAGACACAGAACTTCTTAGTACTTAAATTCAATAGTAAACGCAATTTTATTTAGTGACATCGTGTAAATGTCTTTTGTTTCAAAATTGGGCTTCCTTTTAGAAGCAAAATAGCTAAGTAAACAAAAGTAAATAGGTGCACAAGATCGCTCCGGATAAACTGGAAATGGTCAGATATGAGAGTTGGATATACGAGGATCTTATTCTTTTGAACCAAGTAAGTAAAAGGGCTGCACGTGACCATAAAATAAGTACGGTGACCGTTTCTAAAACCTCTAAAGAGAAGCAGCGTCCATCGCAAACTAATTTTTGGGAAAGAGAGACCAAGGGCATCTTCAAGACCAACAGCAAGGTTTGTTTCCTCCTTTTTTCCTCAATGTTTAGTCGCGATTTGACCTTTTTGTTGAAGCGACTTCAAATAATAAATAAATTAAAAAAAAAAAGTAGAAGGTTTTCAATTATATGACATAAAAAGGCACGTCTATATTATTACAACCGAAAGGAGCACCCTATCACATATAAACTTCTTTCCTTTCCCAAAGCAGCCGAACTATTTCAGAGAGGTCTTAGCTCTTCGAACAGTCTTCCATCATCTGGGATTTGAGCTAAAAAATAATAATAGATATCTGATATTAGAAAGATTAAATACTTTAGCGCTAAAGTCTTTGTTTTTTAGAGAAGAGCAGAACAATAATTTGAAGGAAACAATAGTGCGATGTAATAAAAAAACTGCAGTTTTATTGCAAAAATTTAATACTTCAATACTCAATTAGCACCTGCACGGTTTAACCATGTCATTACCGCAGCGCACTGGTGTTAAAGAAGTTGCCTAACACTGGGAGTCCGAGGAACCAATCTTCATTTATATTATGAAGAGAGAATGCGCGCGCGCGTGCGTGTGTGTGTGTGTGTGTGTGTGTGTGTGTGTGTGTGTGTGTGTGTGTGTGTGTGTGTGTGTGTGTGTGTATGCGAAACAAGGTATTTAAGTACATGACCAAGGATATCACACGGTTGAGAAAACCCCTTCACCCTAGCTCGAACTTTACATTGAACATATTACGTTATTTTTCATTTCTCAAAAATAATTGTAACGATTTGGACTAAAACACTATAGTATAACTATTTTCATGACAAATTTAGCACACAACAGAAATTTCGGCAACAGCCTCTGAAGTCCTCTATTTTCTGAATCACTTCTGCATAACAGTAAACCGTTAGAACTAGCGAAAATTTTACTACACAAAAATGTATATCTATATCTTCCTTAAGCACACAATTTTATCAAATAAAATTCTTTGTAGCGTTAAATGTTTCCGATATATTCTTTGTTATTCATCTGAATTTTCAGATATGCAAATCGCTATTTTTTACTTTCACTACCACGTAACTACTAGGTAAGGAATCGAGATATTGAGATTTCACAGGAAATACATGTTTCGAGGCTTCTGGAATACAAGAACATTTTGTTTAAAACAATTCTGGCATGTGTGTCCGTATGTATAAACAGCGTAACTAAAAACCTTAAAGTCCGATAAATACCGAAATGGTTAGTTTAGTTCAATAACTTCAAATTATATAATACGAAGTTTTTCAATATTAGTCTTCGCTCTAAATTATACTTGCATGGAATATATATAACATGTTGTGCTATCTCATAAATAACTGAGTATTTTGACTAAATGACGAACGTTTAGACATTCACATGTCAAAAAGAATGTGTATCTGGAACTTTTATAACAATTTCTTATGAAGTCCTCTTCATTCGGAAGAAAGTCTGTGAAATTTAGCATAAGAGAGAGACATCAAAAACAAAATGCAGATGTCTTTGAAACAGACATTTATTAATTAAGATAACGTTTATTATGGTATCAGGTATTGCCGAAATATTTGCTGTTATTTGTTCCAGCTTTTCAGTAATGCGCATTTTTTAAGCGTTTTCGCCACTCAGCTGTTACTCCGATTTCCATGGAAGCAGTCTCTCATATTGAAACATCTGATAACCGCACCCCCTTATTCCTTCGATTAAACATGTGTATGGAACTAATCATGCAAACATCTCAATAAAATGAAGTAGATGATAAGCGTAGGTTTTGTAAGAATACTTGTAGGAGATATACATCCTAAGACAAACAAATGAGCAGATTCTGGAAGCGTATATTTATAATACAATAATATATTATAATATAAATATTGTAAGTCCAACCACTCGGCCATCCGCTCACATTGAATAGTTGAGACTCAATATGAGGAATGACAACAGAACGACGCTAAAGACACGCAATCCGTGCCACCATTGTAAACCAGCAGCGGAAACTACATGGACTTGACAAGTATATGCTTCCAGAGTCTGCTCATTTTTGTTTGTCTTAGGGTGTATGTGTAAAAAAATAAATATGCCACAGAATGTTTGTTCCCCTACCTCCTATGGAAAGGTGCTGATATGCTGAGATTTCAACGGAAATAAGTATTTTGGGGTTCCCTAAATAAAGGGGGTGCATGTGAAAAAGCTACATTGGTATGTGGGAGTCTGAACATTGTAATTTAAAATTTAAGTTTGACGTGCGACACGGATATTTTCAAGAAAATCCTCTCATGTTCGACAATATGGAAGGTTTTTCAAAACTTTAAATTCTGTCAAAAAGGGCTGTAACTATTTTAGTTGAAAAACAACATATTAAATATATTTCATAGAGAAATAAAATTTATATCTTGATATTCTTAGAATATCCTGCGAAGTTCGTTTTGTTTCGAACTAAATTTGTAAAATCATGTATAACTGATACACAGGTCATTAGGGGTATAATTGCAGACATTTGTATTGTAATCTAATGAAGAACATTACATAAATATTTACTTAATTTACAGGCTAATAGCGTTTCTATTAAGAGTAATATGTTTTCAGGTTGATCAGCACCTCTAACTACGCGTGGCACACACAAACCATAGGTGTGCACAGGATATGAGATATAGCTCACGAAACTAATAACAAATAGAAGAATGAGTGATGGGTTTTAGGCAAGTTGCGTTATTTACAACTTACAGGTTCATAGATAAGTTTGAGGATTAGTGCCCATCCTTACGTTTTCGGTATACTCATTACATATTTTAACGTGTAGCAGAGCACAAATGCTTTCTGTAAGGCTAATGGCACCAGAATACCTGGTTCAGCAGGTAAAACATTTACGTGTGAATACGCTAACCGCGAAACATCGAGTAAGTAAGCTAGTTTTTAAATAAGTATACAATAAATTAAACAAGTATATCCGAAATGGGAGCGAAACGAAAGGTCTATACTCAAAGCGCTACTCATCTCGAAACGATCTTGCGAAGGCAGAGGGTATCGGGTAGTATATTTATCATATTATGACTATTATGCGAAGAGAAAAAAAAGATCAATTCTTTGAAATTGTACACATGTTGAGGTACCAATTATCAAAGTATCTACCCCCCAAGGGCCTACTACGGTAGGTACGGGTTAGGTGCACCCGGGTCTCGAACCGCTCACCTTTATTTCACCCCTTTCATATGCACCAACTGTTGTCACGTTGTAGCTGCTTATGTTGCTATTATTTATCGCCCTCTCCCTCTTCTAGGTTTATTATGATTCTTAGTTTGTAAGGTCTTAGGTTTACAACTCCTGATTCACCAGTAGGGAACTTTCCTGTCTCTGTGGTCCTGTCCCACGGTTTCAGCGCGGCCCCCAACTTGTGTGCACTTGGAGGTCTCAGGCACGAAGGTTGGGCGGACCCTTCACACTGCCCCCATGTGTAGCCTTAGGTGCAGAGCCCTTCCACACCCTCATGTACACCCACGTAACTCTCTAAGGGCCCGGTCTGTGTTAATTCCCCGACGGCCGTGTGCCATCGGGTTAGTATCACCGGCCGGACGTGTTACCGCTGACGGAACCCCGGTGTAATCAACCACAAATCCCCTGAATCCACGCTGACTCCGTTGAGGCAGCATGGCCTAAAGTGAGGCGCCACAGACGGTTATTCCTGTGGTAGGAGTATAAAGCCGGGGTGTGCGTGGTGAATGGTTTACCCATCTGCACAACAGTGGAGAGCGGAGGGTAGTCCCTCTAAAGTACGCCTTCAGTTCGGTCTTGGAGGGTCTCATAGCGGCACAGACCGTGGAGATTTTGGTGTCTTTTATTCTTTGATCGGCTGACGCCGACTGTTCCGGATGGGGGTCCTATCCATCATGCATCCGCGCAAACCATCCCTCATTGACAGTTTTTTGGTGTTGACCTGCAAGGTGAAGGAAGGACGATGAAGGACATTAGCCCCTTTTACATTAAAAATCTGATGTGTTGCACTCACATGACTTTCTCTACTCTTGAACTAACCTATCTTACAAACTCTTATTCCTATATCTTCTTTCTTGTTAGTTGAGATAAACATTTGTACAAATTATCTTATTGCTTATTTCCTTGTGGGTATAAGGGAAATGTTAGAATACAGTAGGCTTTGTGCGATAGTCAAATGTTTGAGATTCTGTTGTCTTTGCACACTTAACATATAAAAAAATGAACAGCGATATATAAAAAAAAATGAACAGCGATGGCCCATTTCACGAAAGTTCTAAGTTTTCCGAAACTCACACACATAACAAGGAATATCTCCGAAATGGTTCACCCTACAAGAAAATTTATTGACACATAAATTATGTATTTTAGCAAGATCTACATTTTTTGTATAGTATGATTTGGTCTATCTCTAACGGTTTACCAGTTATGGCAAATTCATCCGGAGTAAATACGCCTACAGGGGCAATAGCCAGAAAATTCAATATATACATTTCATTTTTCATCAAAATATCTCAAACATATGGCATTTTAATCAAAATCGTTAGAGCCATTTTCAAGAAAATCAAACTTTTCGAAAAATCTTCCACGTAAAGGGTACTTTAGGGTAGCGCTATTTTTTTCAAAATCTTCGTGTCACATCCCTGAAAGACATTAAACTTAAATACTAACTTTGGTTTTTAACCGACTTTTCATTTTTGAGTTATGCTGTCCACAGGCTGACAGACTGACACACAGACACACACACGGACCTTTTTCTAAAAATGCGTTTTTTGGATTCAGGGGGCCTCAAAACGTGTATTTCCGGTGAAATCTCGACATCGAATTTTTGGGTGGAATACAATACTTTCCCTACTTACCAGTAAAGAAAGTAAAAATGAAGTCGATAGAATCTGTAGCCCAGTTAAGAACGTAACCAGACTTAGAGATGGGACGTTATTGATCGAGGTGATGAATGGAGATCAGTCACAGAAGCTGTTGAAGGCGAGTTTGTTGGTCTCCTACCCTATCCGGTTAGCCCCACATAAGACATTAAACTCGTGTAGAGGAGTTGTGATCACTTACAGCCTGGAAGATCTCACCAACGACGAAATCGTCATCTGCCTATTCGATCAGCGAGTCTGCCAAGTATGCCAGTTAACTCGGAAACAGGATGGTAAATAGTGCGCCTTACGTACAATATTTCTTACGTTCAAGGGCACTCAGCTACCAGAATATATTTACTGTGGCTACGAGCGTGCCGCAGTAAGGCCGTATGTCCCGAATCCCATGCGCTGTTTTCAGTGTCAGAGATTCGGGCATACCAGGACCTCATGTAATCATCCTGCAGCTTGTGAAAGTTGTGGCTTACCCGTACACGAGTACACGGCTTGTAATCGGGACCCATGCTGTGTGAACTGCGGGGGTAACCATCCATCCAGCTCCCGTCAGTCTCCTAAGTTCTTGGACGAAAAGAGAATTCAGGAGTTGTATGTTAAGGAGCGCCTGAACTTTGTAGAAGCGCGTCGGCGCTTCGAACAGCTGAAGCCTGCCACCTCCTTAGGCTATTCGTCAACAGCTCACCGCACTCATGTTGCTACTGTCGGCTTGCAACACGTTACCGTTGGAAATGCCTCAACTCAGACTGATCTGCCAGTGAGCACCCCACCACTGTTTCGCAAAAGCCCAGTGTCCGAGACTTCTTCCGCCGTGCAGACTACAGTTCCACAAGCTGTAACGATCCTACCGACGGAAGTTGTACCCGACATAGAGTTCAAGCCAATAGCTGCACGTCCTCTCAGGAGTACCGCTCTCGCTCTGCGAGTCGTAGGGAATCTTCTGCCTCGCACACCTCCTAGGAATCTCCAGAGGCCGGCGACTTTTCATATCCTTGGTCCTAAGTCAACCAAGGTGAAAAACAAAAAGATGAAGACCAACTATTGAGCTCTTTTTCACTATGGAAATAATACAGTGGAATGTTAATGGTTTCCGGACACGTGCTTCGGACATACAGAATCTAATTTCTCAACGCTGTCCATCCATCGTCTATCTACAAGACACCCATTTGCAGCTTCATCACGCACTCTATCTTCGTTAATTTGTGGCCTTTAGACATGACTCTGCAACTGATCGGTGGGCAAACGGTGGTGTTGCTATTCTGGTGGCACATACCATCTCTGCCACCAATATATAACTTAACACGTCGCTACAAGCTGTAGCGGTACGTGTGCAACTGCAGAGCCTCTGTTTCTCTGTCTGCAGTCTGCCACCGATCAGTGTCATACATGAAAACAACCTGCGGGCTCTTTTGGCACATTCCGCCGCCACTCATCTTTTTGGCGATCTGAATACCAAGCATACTCACTGGGGCTCCAACTCACTGGGGCTCGTGGATGCCTTGTAGCAGACGTTTGCGATATGTTCAGCTTGCCTACCTCTTTATCATATGCGTAAGGTACCTACTCCGCCTTAGACGTTAGCTTCTGTAGCCCGTCACTGGTACCGCTCTCCAACCTCTTCGGCAGTGATCACTGTCCCATTAACATTCACATATCTGGTCTCCATCCTGTTTCAACACGATATCTTCACTGGGTTATTTTCAAGGCTGACTGGGGGAAATTTCGTTCCCTCATTTATTTTACCGATAATGTTTTCACTACCATCGATGCCATGGTGTAGTATTTTACGTTTTCTGTCCTGCTTGCAGCGGGTTCCAGCATTACTCGTGGTTCCAGTACATCTCATCACGTTCCAGTGTCTTGGTGGACGGAGGAATGTCGTTTGGCTATCAAAGCACCCAAGAGAGCTCTGCTTGTTTTCAGTTCACATCCTACGGAGGAGAACTTTATTGCTTTCAAACGTTCTCGTGCAACAACACGTTTTGTACTTCGTAGTGCCAAATGCACATCCTGGAAAACCTACGTCTCTTCCCTTTCCCGTGGCGCTACGGCACAAAGAGTGTGGACTGCTCCTCGGCGCATGTACAGCAAGTACTACTTCGTTCGCTGCTACTAGCCATGATTTTTTCTCAACAATGACTCAAACGATTTTGAATAAGATACCACTTGTTTAAAATATTTTCGTGGTAAATGAAATGTATGGGTATCTCTTGAATTGTTGGGGGAAAGCTTGAATGACTTTTGCATAACTGGTAAAGTGTAAGAAATGGACAAAAATTTAGTGCACAAAAATATGATCTCGTTAAAGCACACAATAGAAGTACACACACTTCTTATGGAGAAACCATTTCCTAGATACTTATTTGATTTGAATTTTCCAGCAGTTACAATTTTCTCAAATGAGAAGTCGTTATTTCTTGTTTTTCTGTCTTTTAGTCATGCAAAGAGACCAAAATAAAATATCAAAGTCAAACCATAATGAACAGCTCTTAAAAGGTTTTATCTGTCAGGTCAGCTTACTGTATTCCCCAATTCTCATTGTACCTGTTAGGAAATAAAAGCGTTTCTACAAATGTCTATCTTATTAGCGTGAAGTAGGTAGAAGAAAAAGGTTTTTCAGGAATGACTTGATGAGGAATGCGTAGGGAAAATAATGTGAATTTAGCATATAAGATCATATGGGTATCAACCAGCTAATGCAAATTTTTATGTTTAAGGTAGTATAACCAGCAGTTGTGGATTTGAATGCATAGCTCGATGAAAAATTCGAGCAAACGGGTGCTGAGAGAAATGTTGAACTATAGTTACCCAATCATTTCAGTGAAAGAGAGTTTAAAATAAGAAATCAATAAGACAATAAGACAAATGCAGATAACACCATTGATGACTGCATAATTCAATCAGACACTTATTCTCTCTCCTTCACGCCTCTCACTCCCTCTTATATACCTTATATAGGCTGTTCAAAAAAGATATCTGAGTTTGCAACAGGAGTTGGCACCTAGAATAAATGTTCCTATAAGATATGTACAAACACAAATACCTGTTGAGATATGAGTCGTTTTGCCTGTGTCCAGTATTACTACCGAACAATGGACTTCATCCAATGGATGGATTGGTCAAAGAGGTTCAGCAGCATGACCTCTCCATTTGCCGAAACTCAGTCTATTGGATTTTTGTCTATAGAAAAATTTAAGGGCATTTGTGTATGCCAAACCCAACGACAATGTGCATACGTTATAAGAGTGTGTGACTAATGAATGTGCCCAAACCGGAGAGCAGCCAGGTGTGATCGAAAGAGTTGTGGATTTCTTAAGAAGAGGGGTTGAGGCATGTGTAAGAATGCAAGGTAACTACATAGAGCATCTCTGTAGTAGTATCAACATAACGTGAGATATTACCAGAGGACAGAATGGCAGAAATCATCACAACTCCTGTTTGGTGTTTACGGATGTTTACCTAACAATTATTGTTCTGTTAACCATTTGTGACAGTAAAGTGTTCCCTAGAATGCACTTGGATGAAATCGATTCTCTGGTGTAAAACACTAGTAATATGGTTTATATCCCATATTATTCTCCAGACATATGTTTACAGGAACATTTATTCCAATTTTGAGCAATCCCAACTCCTGTTGCAATTTCAGACACTTTTTAAACATCTGGTATATTGAAATTATGCTTGAAAGAATGAAGGTTCATACACTGTGTCTTAAGCATCTTGGGGAATTTGTAGTAGATGATGGGATCGGATCAGAGATACTTTGGAAAAAAGAAAGAACTGATTCGAACTGTGTAAGACTAGCAATGGCAAGGACAAGCAAATCTCCTGGCCAGGCCACACTGTAATCCCCACTCGTCACCACAGAGAGACAGAAGTTCACACATGACGAGACTGAGGGAAGTTCTCGCAGGGACATAAAGGTTAGGTGGTATCTACTTGTTTACGTTAGTAAGAGTTGGCTTCAAGCTCCTCTCACATCATGAATATTTCACACCCTCGTCACTAGAGTGCAGCGCCATGCACCCATCCTCAGGGACAAATGCTACCGTACCGTGGGGAGAACAAAACAAATTGTCTCCTGGTGATACGTGTGTTGAAAACCGCCGGCAGTGGCGCTAGCGGGCAGAGGTAATCGCTTCAGCTAAAAGTATATCCTCAATATGAGTGTAATGATAAAATATCCACAAATACGCCGCTTATTTTTCAATGCCAATTCGTTAATTTTTACTGTGCAGTTGAGTTAATACATCATATTCCAAATAAGGATAGAGTGCATAAACTGGATTATTGCATTCTGAGAAGAAATTTTGATAGCTAGGTGGAACGGCAAATGTTAGGAACTTTGCCCTGTAAAAGTATTTGATGGATGTTAACTTCACAATACTTTCTCTCAACGCAAATTTATATAACATATGCGTATATATAATATAAATGTATACATATAATATTGAAACCATACAAGGAAATGCATATCAAATTATAAACATATCTATTGTAACAAAGGACAATGTGACATCCCACTCCTAGAACCAATGTGTCAAATGAATTTCAGTTATTTTTTATGTCACTATTTCTCTTCTAAAACTGGATCACAAAAACTCAGTGCTTTGTTTCTTGTTCACACAATTTACAATTCGTAATCACCTTGGGACTCATAACTGTTTTGTCCGATTGTAAACTTGACTTAAATACCTACTGCTTACAGTTATAATTTTCTCGCTAACAAACACCTGTCTCCGACGAAACACTTTCTAAAAAGTGCTTCATTCAACGAACAACTCTGGCACGACGATTAGATGTCTATAACTCAAACTCTCTCAGCAGTGACTGTACACAGCACACACTTAAAAACTAAATGACTGCTAAGAGCTGACTCGTTCAACACTTAACGACACTCTCTCTGTCCGGGCTCTGTTGCTTTTATATGCCAGGCGAACTCTCTGGAAAATGCACCTTTTCTCGATTCCAGCAACTTTTGTTCCCGTATTTTATTTTCATAAACAAAATGGAGACAAAGAACAGCGCTACCAAACAGAAAGAAGCAACGATACTAATATTTTACCTTCTGCTTCTAAAAATCCTGTCGTATCCCTAGAAAACTTTGCAGATATTTCTGAACAATACAACCGGAGCATTGAAACCATTAGAACCCAAAAATGAATTTGTAGAAAAATATCTATGTGTGTATCTGCTTAACTGTGAACAGTATAAATTCAAACCGAAATAATCATAAGCATCAAACTTAATTTTATTATCTTCCAAAAATACGACATAAGATAAAATGCCTTAACATAAGTTACACTTTATATGGGAACATGTTCCATATTTTTAATGTTACTATATGCAATTTAGAATATTTAAAAGTAAGAGGTGAAATATTAAATATTATTGAACAATACACTAGAAGAAATTTAATAAGAAATGTAACTATTACGGCAATAGAAAAAAATAGCAGAATTGAAAATAACATACGAATAGAATAAATGAAGAAATAATGCTGGTTTTAATAATAATCCAGTTGAAAGAAGAGATTTGGGATGTTCTAGAAGGTGGAAATAAATTCTTCGAATGCGAAGAAGGGGCTAACTGAAGTGCCCAATCCCTGAAGTGAAGAAGAAGAAGAAGAAGAAGAAGAAGAAGAAGGAGAAGAAGAAGAAGAAGGAGAAGAAGAACATACAATTTATTTGAAATAACCTTTTTGTGTTATCACTAATTTCTAAGGAATCCTTTTAAAATGCACATTATTTCAAGTAAGTTTATTATGTTATCAACAATTTCAGAAATATAATTAAAAGATGAGATTTATTTCAAATAACTCTTCTGTTATAAGCCATTTACGAGGAATCTTTAAAACATGCAACTTATTTCAAGTAACGTTTTTGTGTTATCAGCCATTTCCGTGAAATTTTTAAATCATATAATTCATTTCAAGTAACGCTTTTGTGTTATTACCCATTTCCGTGAAATTTTCAAAGCATGCAATTTATTTCAAATACCCGTTTTGTTTTATTAATCATTTCCGAGAAATCTTTAATACGTGCAGTTTATTTCAAATATTTTTTATGTTACCAGCGAGTTCCGAGAAAGCTTTTACATATGGACATTATTTCAAATAACATTTTGGTGTTAGCTATTTCTGAGGAATTGGTTATTAGGGAATTGAATGTTTCAGGGCTTTGCATTTTTAAAGTATTGTCACTTGTTCGTTTGCTTCTCACGATGTTATGGATAGACTACGGAATTTACAGACCAGAATTACTGTTTGGCTACTAAGCACTTTTTGAATATAGTTTAGGTTTTGTGTACCCCTCGTAATGAATCTGTAATTAATATGAACATTAGTTTATAGAAGCCTTATAAAAATAAAGCATGGTGGGTTGGGAAGTACTATGAATGTTCTTGGTTATCCTTTTTTCTGTGGTATTTATCTCTAAGGGGCAATTTGAAAACCATGGAATCATACTCGCTTTTTAAACATTTGACTAGCGATAAAACCTTCCATATCACTCCTGTGCCTAACACGAAATGTTTAATAGAAACTATTCTACAAATGTTTATCTCAATTAACAGGAAGTAAGAATAATAAGCTTTATTAAGAATAGACCATAGAAGAGTCGTGGGAGAGTGTAATATTCGTTTCTGTTAACCACTGCAATAACATACACACAGAGTTATAGGTTAGTATATCTGATACATGAGTATCTAGCCCCACATAGTTACGGCTTAATCACGAAAAGCGAAAAATGATACTACTTTCCGGTTTTATAACCCCCATTGTAAAATTTGGTGCTGTAATATAATGGCTATAAGTGTGGCATACGCATCTGCAATTATTATGATAGAAGTTAGACTTTATTAACATAGTCAATTCTGTTTACTTCCTCCCACTACGTACTTACAGAAGAATATTCGTAAATAGGTGTTTAAGGAATTTCTGAATCCAGAAACAGCATCTTTACTTTCTCTAAGACGAACTCACAGAAGCAAAGAAACATTGTATTCTATTGAGCAATTACATATCGAAGTATCACCAGAAATTATATATATATATATATAAATATATATATGAATATATATATGAATATATATATAAATGAACAGCGATGTTTCATTTCATGGAAGTTTTGTTTTCCGAAACTGACACGAATAACAAGGAATATCTGCGAAATGGTTCACTCTACAACAAATTTATTTGGATAAAAATTGTGTGCTTTAGCAAGATCTAAATTTTTGGTAGAGTACGATTTAGTCTATCTCTTAAGGTTTACGAGTTATTCAAAAGTTATCCAGAGTAACCAGGACTACATAGGCTATAGCCATAAAATTCAAAATATACATTTCATTTATCATACAAATATCTCAAACGTATGACATTTTAATCAAAATCGTTTGAGCCATTTTCAAGAAAATCTGAATTTTCCATGAAAAGGGTAGTTTAGGGTGGAGCAATTTTCCTCAAAATCTTCGTGTCGCATCCTTGAAAGAGATTAACTTAAACACCAACTTTGGCTTTTAACCGACCTTTCGTTTTGAGTTATGCTGTCTACAGACTTCCCGATACAAATAAAGACACACACACATACACACACACACAAACACACACATACACACACATACACACACATACACACACATACACGCGGAACTTTTTCTAAAAATGCTTTTTAGGATTCAGGGGGCCTCAAACCATATTTTCGGCGAAATCTTGACATCGAATTTTTGTGTGAAATACAGTACTTCCGCTACTTTATTAAACGTAGTAGAGAAAGTAAAAAATATCTTAATAAACCACAGCAATAACCAACATAATAGTCATATAAAAATGACAATGATAATAGCAATACCAAAATAATTAATATAAAACCAATAACTATGGTTACAGTCATAATGATCATAATAACAGTAGTAATACAGAAGAATCTCGAAATAACGCGGTTCTTGGGGAACGTGCTTTAGCCCCGCGTTATAACAATTAAGCGGTATATCGAAATGTGAGCTTAGAATTGACAAAAATCGATCCCACGGAGGTGGTGGGAAACAGTCGTGCAGTAATAAATTCCAGTACGGTAAAGTATGTATTTACTTGTAAAGTATGGCTGTAATAAAGGTAAATTACAGCACTTTTAAATGTAATTATACATCAGTTATGCTAGAGGTGTACTCCGATCTTAATTTATAGAGGTATATACAATCACACTGTACCCATTTTACACTAAATTAATTTTTCATTTCTAATTCACATAATTTACTACGTTTTTTCTCCGTGTATTGCAGCAAGGTGGAGATGAACACAGTTCGATTGATTTTGTTTCTCATACACAGAATCATCTTGTTTATGGTACTTATCACTTCACTAGCATGCAGAATGTCTTCTGTCGTGTGCATGTCTAGTTATATGCGAAATTCTTAGTAGTGCAGTGGCCAAGGTCAACGCTAAGGGTAGCGAAAGGTGTATTCCAGTACCGCTCTTTGAAGAAAATTTTAAATTCAACTTTCAAAAATGAAAAATAAGTAAATAAAAAATACGATATATTTTTGGGGACATGCTTTCCCCTGCGTTTAATCGAATCTGTGGTATTTCGGACCGCACTATTTTGGGTTTCTACTAGGGATGGGTCGATAGCAGTTTTTCTCGATACTCAATATCGATACAATATATTTTCCACCATGCCCGATACTTCGATACTCGATAGTTGGGAGAACTGTGTACTGCCAATTAAATAAATTAATCAGGTGCAAAAGCCATCAGTACACTTATTTTTTAACTGCACATTACACATTTAAAAGCAAAATGCTTGTTTTAAGCAGTCCACTTTTAGAAGTTTTTGTTCAAAAACATTCAAATGCATTCTCACTCGTTCGGGGTAAAGTCTATTTCTTTTTCTGTCAGATATGAATCCTGCTGTTCTAAATATTGTTTCAGAGAAAGCCGTTACAGGTGGAATGTTCAAATATTTTAATTTGTTTTCCAGTACTCCAGTGTACTAGATAGAGGAGGTGACAAATCTTAGTTGAGATAGGCTGTGATTTCTTCTTGGGAA